>OU343219.1:9740310-9987106 GCA_910596185.1 Chrysanthemum makinoi
TAGAGAAGAAAATCAAGTTGTCCACAAAGAAGAAGATTTACAGTACATTGTTCATGGAGTCCATATTAGACTTGATGTTGTTCCTTATGAAGAACCCATTCCTGTTGAAACAAAGAAAAGTACTGATGAACCAAAATCCTCATTGTCTGCTGAGGATCAAGCTATTAAAGATGAGCTTAATAGGATGCTTTTTCAAGATGTAGTAGCACAATCTTATGATGATGATCAAAGAAGAGCTTATGAAGAAGCAAAGAAAAGAACAAGACTGCAGTATCCCAGCATTACTTTGAATGATAGTACTTTAGATCAAAGTACTGCTGCACCTGTTGACAACACTTTGGATGATTTAGACGATCCTAACATGCCTGGCTTAGAAGATACTGATGATGAGTTTGAAGATGAAGGTATTTTCTCAGATTCCAATAAAGATGCTAATTTCACAAATTTGGGTGATAATCTTGAAGTTCCACAAACTCCTATCTTAAGAATTCATAAAGATCATCCTACTGGTCAAATCATTGGACCTTCTACTCATGGAATGCTCACAAGAACCAAAGCTAAAGGTTTTTCTACACCACATAATGCTTTACTTAGCTTTGTGTATAAACAAAACAGACTGAATCATAAGGATCATCAAACATGTTTATTCACTTGCTTTATCTCTCAAGAAGAACCCAAGAACATAGCTCAAGCATTAACTAAAGAGAGTTGATTTGAAGCTATGTAAGAAGAACTTCTTCAATTCAAACTTCAAGAAGTTTGGGAACTATGTGATCTACCAGATTGAAAGACAGTAATTGGTACACGATGGGTTTTCAGAGTCAAGAGAGATGAAAGAGGAAATGTCATCAAGAACAAGGCAAGGTTAGTCAGAGACAAGAAGAAGGAGTAGATTATGATGAAGTATTTGCTCCTGTAGAAAGGATTGAAGCTATTCGAATATTCCTTGCTTTTGCATCATATATGGGATTTGTGTTTATCAAATGGATGTTAAGAGTGCCTTTCTCTATGGCAAGATTACAAAGGAGGTCTATGTAAAACAGCCTCCCGGTTTTGAAGATCCTGCACATCCAAACAAAGTCTAAAAAGTTGTTAAGGCTATTTATGGTCTTCATCAAGCACCTAGAGCTTGGTATGAAAGGCTCTCTACTTTCTTATTGCAACATGGTTACAGGAGGGGTGCAATTGACAAGACTTTGTTTATCAAGAGAGATAAGAAGGATATCATGCTGGTTCAAGTTTATGTAGATGATATCATCTTTGGAGCTACAAAACAGTCCATGGTGAAGGAGTTTGAGCTGCTGATGCAACATGAATTTCAAATGAGTTCTATGGGTGAATTAACTTTCTTTTTGGGGCTTCAAGTTAAACAGTCAAAGGAGGGAATTTTCATAAGTCAAGATAAGTATGTCTCTGACATTCTTAAGAAGTTCAATTTTGATGCTATGAAGCCAGTTACTACACCTATCAAGTCTATCAACTCATTGGGCAAGGATGAAGATGGTCAACCTGTTGAAGTCAAGTTGTACAGATCTATGATTGGTTGTCTTATGTACTTAATTGCATCTAGGCCTGATATCATGTTTGATGTCTGTTTATGTGCAAGATATCAAGTCTCACCTAAGGTCTCTCATATGAATTCCGTGAAAAGAATTTTTAGTTATTTGAAACAACAACCTAAGTTAGGGTTGTGGTATCCAAAGGATTCACCTTTTCACTTGGAAGCTTTTTCAGATAGTGATTATGCAGGTGATAACTATGATAGAAGATCAACCACGGAGGATGCCAGATCTTGAAGAAGATTAGTCTCATGGCAATGTAAGAAGCAAACTATTGCGAAACATCATCCATCAAGCAGAATATGTTGTCTGCCGCAAGTGTTGTGGACAAGTCTTGGATGCAATCGCTTTTGGATTATGGGTTCAACTTCAAGAATACTCCTATCAATATTGATAATGAGAGTACAATTTGTATTGTGAAGAATCATGTTTATCACTCCAAAACCAAGCACATTCAGATTAGGCATCACTTTATTAGAGACTATTATGAGCATAGGCTCATTAATGTTGTCAAGGTTCACACAGATGATAATGTAGCTGATCTACTCACAAAAGGTTTTGATGTTACAAGATTCAATCACTTGTGTAGTGAGATTGGTATGATTAATTACTAAGCTACATTTGGGGGAGGATGATTTGTTAGTTAGACAGTCCTATGCATTGCTTGAGGGGAGGCAATCCAATGTCTATTTGAAGTGTTTGTCATTGTAAAGAAGAGAATGGAAAAGTAACTGCTTGGTTATATGAAAGTACTGCTCGAAAAGTACTTTGGAAAGTACTGTGCACGTGGAAAGCACTGCTTGTCTTATCAACGTACTGTTCCAACGGTCAAAAGATGGGTTAAAATTCAAATAACGTAACTTTGTTATTATGTGTGTGATTTTTCAAATATCACCTATAAATAACTACTCTCCGAATTTCCCTCTCATCTTTATACTTATCAATCTTTTCCATATTTCTTTTTCACATTTACTATTCATCGAATCACTTTCTTTTCAATCAACAAACAATGGCGAACTAAAAAATTTTTCTAAACACAACATGGTGGCTAATTTGGATAAAACTGATGCTAATGTTGCATTCCATGACATCATTGATTTTCTCACTGGATCTCCAATTAGTTATGCACTTTGGTGGAACCGTGATGTTATGAGCCATGGATTCAATAATTTTGGGGAATCGCAGAACTCATGGCGAATGATGAGTCATATATACAGGCTAAGGTTGCTGGGAAGATCATTAGAGTTAGTGAAGCCTTTCATAGAAGATTGATATTTGATGATGAAGAAGGGGATATACGTTTTGACAAACAACTTATTTGGGATACTTTCAGAGATCTTGGGTTTGAAGGGTCTTTAAATGAATTGACATTCAAGAAACCCTTGTTTAGTCCACAATGGAAGTACCTAGTTCATGTTCTACTTCATTGTATCAGTTCAAAGAGTACTTCATGGGAGCAATTTGGATCCAATATAGCATCTGCTTTAGTGGGATTGGCTACAAATCGTATCTTCAATTTTTCAAGACTCATTCTAGATGGTATGCTATCTCACATTTCTAATGGATCACCCTAGTTAATGTATCGAAGATTTATTCAAGTTTTCTTGAATAAACAACTTCATGATGTATCAAATCCTTCCACTATTACCGCCAGGGTACAACTCAAGAAAGATTTTCACCTTCATGGCTAAGAGTGATAGATTCTCCTGGAAGGAATACTCCTTTAACTACTTCCAATGATGGAGATTGTTCAAGCCATTCGAGATGAGGTCAAGTAAGTGAAGAACGAGAAGGTACCGTGATCTTCTCAAGGTGTTGCTTCAATAAGGTACCGACACACAAGTTAAATGTACTTTGTTCACCATCTCTACAAGCACCTACTCATGGTGATTCGTAACTGTAAACCCACCATCCTCTCCCAATGATTATACTCCACATATGGGTTTCAAACATCCGGAGGAGATGAGGGAGATGCTGCTTCCGAGGGTCAAGTTCTAGATAACTATGCTTTGACAAGGGAGCTAGTAAGATTGAAGAAAGACTTTGAAGCTCAGTCAGCATTAAATCAATAAGTTGAAAACCAAGTTTCTAAGATTAAAGACTTTTGTATGGCCTTTGGTTAAACATCACAAAAAGTTATGGGTCAAGTCACGTTATATCGTGCGGAAGAAGTTTAAGAAGCTCAAAAAGTGGGAGAAAGGTTCAACAGCAGTCTTCATTCAACTTGGGGAGGAATCTGGAGCAAGATAATTTGAATGAAGATGCTCAACCTCATATAGATAAAGATACTTAACCTCAAGGTACTGAAACTCAAGGTACTGATGTTCAATGTAGGATTGATATATTATTGTGTTGATGATTCGGGTGGTCTTGGATGATCAAAATACATGTTTGCCATTAGAGAGAGAAAGTAGATAGAGAGGGTGTTCTTGCTAGAGACTTGTTCAAAATATGGAAGGTTAGATTATGAGAAGCACCACCCCTTCTATGGATGGAAGGGGTATTTATAGTTAAACATATCAGTCCTCCCATCTGACCGTGGATCACCATACAGGTAAAGACTGCTTCCTCCACGGTAAAGACCCGCCCTTCCTCCACGGATCTGCATAAGCCTATTCACGTTACTAAACTAAACTACGCTACAAACTAACTATTAATTAACTACTAACAACGAAATAACTATAAGTCTACAAGCTAAACTATGCTAGATAATAATTGGGGTGACCGACACTTTAACATGGAATTTCCAATTCCTAACAATCTCCCCTAAGGGAGGTCACCCCATGTTTTACATTTTGAATCCTAGCATTCTATTCTTTGACTTTGTTCTTGAGCTCGTAGACTTCAATTCTTCAATTCCGCAATCTTTGTGCTTTAGTAGCCATTCAAAGTCCGCATTGATTTGTACTTTTAGTGGAGGCCTTTAACTGATCCACATCTTTGATGATCTTCAGCTTTGAGATCATCACCACGAAATCTCTCGATCACCCTTTATTGTGTTGCCATCATGTGAAGTTGTGACTTTCGGACCGACATGCTCACACTTTTGATTCATGACATCTTTCCATCGTGAGTAGCGAAGCTTTATCGGTTCATGATATTTGTTAGCCAGAAAGGTACATAGTATAGAAATATCGAGCCGTGGTTATGTAGATATGCACCAGACATGATTTCTTCAAATTAAGTGTGGATGCTGTGAGCATGCGGCTTTGGATTGACTCCTCAATTCGATCACCGCAACCGCCCAAATGTACCGCAAACAACAAGCATAATAAACACACCTAAAGTGTCTTTGATCACTTTCGTTGAATTGAGGTACACGCCCACGGTTCCTCGCGATCAAGACAAGTACTCGCCTGTGATCGTAGATTCCAAAGAATCTCCTGACAGGTTTCGCAGCTGCTTCTAGTGTTTCAAACCGAACGCCTCAAAGAAGACAACACAGAGTGAGTGAACCAGCAAATTGAGATTTACCGATTGATAGAAAATGATTTGAAAACAATCGCGTATTGCTTAAGAGAAAGAGTTTTTGCACACGCAAGGTTTATAAGAAGAAAATTTTTCAATCATAAATACCTTTTGTATTTGAAGATAATACACAAATAAGTGCTAGAGAAAAGAGTTTTTGAGCACAAATCCACTCTTTTCCAAAGGTATCCGCAATCCTTCTCGACCAAGGTTGATTCAAGATTGAAACCCCCCCATTGTTTCGATCCAGTTGTCACAAGCTTGATCTTTTGAGAAGATATCACATGTCACCCACCAAGAGCTTGTTTGATGTTGGCTCTAGAAGGATTTCCATCTTCATCGAAATATTTTACATATCACTCGGATGTTCTGGCAATACCACAAGGATAATGCGTAGGACTCTTAATATATACTTACTTTCCACATTGTGTGAAACAACAAGTCTTCATTAATTTAGTGTCCTAATGAGATATTGTGGATGATCTCTTGGCTCTAGACTCAATAGTGCACATTTGGTTCCTATGCCGGAGACTGGGGAGAGGGTCTCCTTCTTCAATATCAACAATCTCTAAGAGAAAGTCGATAGATTATGTCGGGTCCCCGTGAGAATGAAACAAGCCCTTTTAAGAGGAACTTGAGTAGCTTGGGAAGTTTAGTGCAAGGCCACCGGGTCCATGACGTCTTGTCTTCAATACCTGTTACCTTAGTAACCACCAGTAGCATATGTATTGAACCCGGTTTCTGCCCTAAGGTTGAATTATGGAGGGCTATTTCTTTTCACCCTTTCACATTCAATTCTTTTTCATTCTTCAACCCCTTCAGTGCTTACCGAGACTTCATAACTAGAACCTTGTTGGGTTTATTCCAGTATAGCTCTGCTCAATCAAGACTCTTCCCATATCTCATTTTTCTCCTTTTTCATCATACCTAAGGACTCTACACTATCTAGTGGATTGTCCCCTGGTAGATCCCTCCTCTCAAGGATCGGGAACTAATACCTAACCTTACCATCCTTATAACACCATGCATAAAGTAAAATGGTTGGTCTTTTGGTATTGTTTCATTCCTTCAAAACCAATTGAAAAATCATTTGAAAAACAATCAAGGTACTTGTGATACGAGATCAAAGCATTTTGTACCTTAATAGTTTTGATCATTTAGAAACCTCCCCCTCAACATGTGCATATGATTTAGAAATTGTTTAGCACATGGAGGCAAGAGGACTTTGAAATATTTCTTTGATCACAATTTTCATAGAAAAGCCATTTGATTTTCTTTGGTAAATTCTCCCCTCAATATGTGCATAGGATATTTGAAATCATTTTATCACATAGAGGCAAGAGTTCTTTGAAGCAATACTTACGATCACACAAGCCATTAAGAAACCATTCATGCCCCTTATATGTGCATCAATATACGAAAGAGTTTAGCACATATTAGAGAGAACTTGCACTTTGAATCAAAACGATCATTTTTTATCAAATTTCATATTAAATCACAAATTCTCCCCCGATCAAAAATATCAAACCCTTTGAGATTTTGGATCCCAAGTGATTTAATAAGGTTTAGAAAACATGGGAGAAAATGTGGCCGTTTAAATACTCATCTTATTTTTGGATAAATCCTCCTCCTCAACATGTGCATTGTGTATTTGAAATCGCTTGGCACATGGAGGCAGGAGTGCCTATAAAGGACTAAAACCAATTCCATTAAAACATATTTGAGATTTAAATCACGATCTCTCCCCCGATCAAAATTTCAAACCATTTGAGATTTGTGATCCCAATTGATTTAAATCATTTAAAAAGTTTTTGGGAAAGACGTGGCAAGATTTAATTTTGAAAAATGACTGATAAGGAACAATTTAAGACATTAAAGATTGTTAGTGTCGGGTATGATTGTTTTAAGAGATCTTTAAGTAAAATAAAACAATTTCACAATCAAACAAGAACATAAAAAATTTCATTTTGAAAGATCTTGATTCTAAAGAAAAATCATACCATGACATAACATTAAATCTTTAGATCACCACATTAATTTCGTACAAACGGACTTTTGTGAAGAAATATCGTTTGAAAATATTTTATTTTAAATCACTCTCCTCCCTCGATGACCGTAATCGATGATTGAGTGACTTAGTTTTGATAAAATGAAGTCCAGTGATTTTCAAAATTAAGTCCAATTTATTTTCAAAACAATATTTTCCATTTTCAAAACAATTTAATCAAATTATTCAAAATTGTTTAAAAATGGTATCCTCGCACAAAGATACGCTAGGTGGTTGAGAAGCTTATGTTGTTGTTGCTGTAGGGTTGAAGAAAACCGTCTCATGATGCGTGAGACTCTTACGTTGCATTTTAATGCCAACTGAGGTCAAATTAAGCTCCGCTTCTTCAATCACTTAGAAGAAAACCATCCGCCGATGCAAAGGAGACCTCTTACGTTGCATTTATGCCAACTCTCCATAGAAGTCCAATTAAGCTCTGCTTCTTCATTTGTCAACCCAAGATATAGTTACCCTTTCCTTTCGGCATCCAATCATCATCAATTGTGGGATCCGGATCGGAAACATTCTTATATACCAATATACCTGCATACGTTAGTGAACACACACAGATATATGGTGGTCGACATCACCCAAACAACAATCGACTAATTAAGGTCAATCCAACATATCAATCAAGTCAATCATATCAATGATCATGGGAATAATGTGTACATCAAACTCTAATCATCTAATCCTAACAATCATATCCTAGGCACCTAGTCCTTCAACATAGGTTAACATCATTTTAATTAAGCATATTAGGATAATTAAGAAAGCTCGTTAGATGATATAGATTTGAAAACATTCTCCCCTCAATCAATGACTCATTTTCTAAAAAGTTTAAAAGTGCTGAAGTCATTGATTGAGTTTTCAATTTTACTTAAAACTCAAATCTGAGATTTACAAGCAACTCAATTTACCACCATTTTTGAAAAACAACAAATATTTTTCTGAAGAATTTTAGACGAAAAACATTTGTGTAGGAACAACAGCCCTTCATACTTTCCTCAAATTGTTTTAGGATAAGTGCACTAAATATTTTGAAAATTGGTTTAGCGCAGGACTTTCCTTTCTTGAAGAGCGGGTTGCTATCTGAAATAATAGCAAACCATGGTTTAAGCACGTTACACCGAAATAATCAGAAGCCATAGATTTTGACATGTTTTGAAAAGAATATTTACACCTCCTCGTCAACTTCATCTATGGTCCCATACCATTATTGAATGACATTTCTAAGACCGCAGATGTTATCGATACCAGAAGACATGTCTTTGAAAAACATATTTTTGGTATTTTTAAATTTTCTGATTTTTATGGTTTTTGTTGTTTTATATTTTTGTATTTTGTTTTTGTTGGTTTTATATTTTTGTATTTTGCTTTTTGATAAATATATACAAAGATAGAGTAGATGATATAGTTAAAGAAGATGATGATACGAAAATCGAGATAAGGATATCAACAAACAAGTAGTGAAGATAGAAGTCATCATCTCTTAAACTTTCACCACCAAAGCTTCCGAGGCTCTTGAATAGAAGAAAGAAATGAGCCTCGAAAGAGAGACTTTGGCGCTTCCCCAAACCGAAAATCCTTGTGATGAGCAGATTTGAAGCTCTATTTCAAGCTTGCCTTAGCCAGGTGCACCGATAAGCACACCATTATCATAAATCCCACTGCTCCTTTTAAGAACGATAATCGAGGATCTCCATTCGGGGTTATATCATCAAGTAGAAGAATAGCAACGTATCATCCCACATTTAAATAATCTTCTCAAATTTCTTTACTACTGACGTCTGACGCAATCCATTCCAAAAGGTGTCAAGAGAACACTTCCCCCGAGTAGTTGAATTGATGCAGTCAATTTCTTAGACTAGAGCTCACGAACCCGAATACACATACCCGAAGACAAAGAAACTTATACCATCGAAGTAGCGGATTAAGTCCAATAGCCAAAGAATAACCCCGATGTATACTTTTCTCTCCCCCTGAAGAAAGTATATGAAGCTCAAGAACCCGAAGTACCTGAATGCCCAAAGAGAGAATAACCGATAACATTGAAGAAGCAGGCCAAATCACCGATTATCTCATGGAGGACTATCTCTGCGGATTTCAACTCGGAATAAGTGATTATATATCTAATCATCGATTAAGCACTCAAGTGAAAGAGCTGAAGCGTCCCCAATGTACACAATCTGCTCTCCCGATGACTGCGATAACATCGAAATCATCACACACTTGTGTACCTCTTTTTATCATCAGAAACTAACTCTTACATCTCTTCCCCCACGTAGTTGGAATAAGAACACTAAACGCCTTGATTAGTAAACCTTGAGTTTCTCTGCGGTCATGACATATGTTTTCCCGGGATATCTTCAATCACTTAGAAGAGTTAAGTTCATCAAGTTTACTCGCCATGAGTCAAACCTTGAGTTTCTCTGCGGTAATAAAATTTGTCTTCCCGGGATATCTTCAATCACTTAGAAGAATTAAGTTCATCAAGTTTACTCGCTTTGTGTTTATATGTGTGTCTCCTTCCCCCTTGCTTGTTTTGACGCTTCAGAATCAGCAACATATTATCAGCCCAAATACTTGAAATTTGTTGAGAAGAACATCATTAGCTCAGATATATCTGTGAGAATCAACTTGCTGAAGAAACAATGTGAGCAAATCTAATTGGGGAATAAATCTGACTTTTCACTCTCCCCCAATCAGTGCTCTCCCCTAAACCGACAATCTGTTTGATAAATGCCCAGATTAAGAAGAAGTCTTTGGATAATTAAATGCAACTCGTCTTTAGTCTTCTAACATATAGCAGAAAATGTAGAACAAACTGTAGACTCAACCTTCTTCAAGATTGTGCAGTTGGGGAATATATAGTTTACATCTTCAACTCACACCAAAAAGCATCCCACCAAAAAGCATCCCGATTAACTTACATCTTGCAAATCCCCTTAACTAAAATCCCTCCCAATCAAACAAAAACAGAAAGATGTTCATCAAGGAAATCAGCAATCAGGCCGCAACGAACACACAAGATGGTAACACCAAACTACCAATCACATCAAACAAGAACAGAGAGATTGTTCGGAATCATCATGTTGATGTATACATGAAGCATTAACCGGAAGCACTTTGTCGATAAACTCATCAATCCGAGTGAAGATGTCAACCAACGACTCTTAGAAGAAACTCCATGTAAAGATGACCCGATAAGAAGAAGCTCGGTTCTTACATGAGTTTGGAGCCGTTTGACCATTTATTCTCAGATAACAATCAACCATGCAGAATTATCATACTTCTTCTCCCCCTCAAGAATTGCAGACTTAGTTGCCATTCTTGACTAAATAAGTGAAATCATCCAAATGTATTCTATTCACACTTCTCCCCCGCAAAATTAGCACATGATGTCGCCATCTTCCTTATAGTAGAGCAAGTTGAATAAGAAAACAATCAATGGTAGCCCGGTTCACTTGATGACTGAAGCACATGGAAAAAGTATGAAGCATGTTGATGAGAATGGTCATAATAAGAAGATTTCTCTTCTTCAGAAGATAAAGCGCACTGACACGTACACTTTTCTTTTCTTTAAAGAACGAGGCTTGAACTGTTGTGTTCAAACGTCATAAGAAGATTTCTCTTCTTTCAAAGATAAAGCGCACTGAGACGTACACTTTTCTTTTCTTTAGAGAACGAGGCATGAACTGTTGTGTTCATACGTCATTAATCTCTCTCTTTTCATCATCTCTTGGCAAAACATGTAATCAACCCCATTATCATTCAGTAGGCTCTTTGTCGTGACAGCTGATGGAGAAAACCCAATATGATGAATTTGACCCTGAAGTAAACTACCCCGAACTCGTGACTTAAACTTGCACATATGAAACAAAGAGCGGTGCCGATTTCCATTAGCATCTCTAAGTACTCTCTATGTACTCTATACTCTTCAACCAACCAACCATCAAGTATAAGACGTACATTACCTCTTGAAAATCCACAATTGAATGTGACACTGAGCACTACAACGTAACTCCTTAAAGTGATAGTTATTTTGTGGTGGTATGAGCCCAATTCCCCTAAGTGGTAAAAGAAAAGGTAAAAGACACCCAACAATAACTAGATTTCCAAGTCTTCGTTTTTGATAATAAGCTCGAACAAGGATCTTGAAGAATCTTCATCCAACCATCCCCGATACCTTCAGATACTAAGTACACTTGCCCGTGATATTTCACTTCAACCTCAAATAAATAATTGTGAATTAACCCCGTTGTCATATCTTTTTGGTTAAAAGCTCAACTCTAGCCTCCTTTTACGTTTTAAGTGAACCATGATAATGGTTTTCATCCCGACCGTGGTTTAGTGAGCATATCCCCATAAAACCATGTAATAACCAAACTGCCATGAAGACAACCCAAACATACACCCAATTCATGAAGTACACCCTTTTATCCCTTCTTTGAAGCAGAAACCGTAGCACTAGCATCAGATACGATTCCAGAATTACACTTCCCTATCTCCAGGATGGTTCCATCCTTACTGGATTTTACAATTCTATGGTTTAAACCGAGAAATAGTTTCTTTCGCGGGATTTTACAAAACCAAGAATAAACCGTAAGATAGATCCGGAAATGCACTTTATTATTACCCAGATGTTTCCATTGTCACGGGATTTTACAAGTCTATGATTTAAACCGAGAAATAGGTTCTTTCGCGGGATTTTACAAAATCAAGACAAAACCGTATGCAATGTCAGCTTGAATGTGTTATGACGACTTTGGTTTCAGTGAATATCTGTTTTAGGGGAACATGCAGCGGTTCATCAACGGTTTAATATCCAACATCAACAATACCATCAACCATCCAATAATCACTTTGGTAAACACATCATTCACGCATTTAGTCGGCAGTTGCTGTGACCACTTGGTGAAGTAAACCCGATATGTCAAACTTGATCATGAAGTAAAATTCCCCAGATTTGTTACTTAAACTTGTACTAATCCTTGTGAAGAAGAAACGGTGTACCCAATGTATAAAACCTCTTGACATTCTCAGCTGAGTGAGACACCAAAGTGATAGTTACGTTGTGGATTAAACGAGAAATAATCACAACCGTAATTAAATAGCCAAGTCTTTATCACACTCTGTAAATGCCCAAACAATTCATCTTCACGGAAGGGTAGGAAGAAAGAAGATGGGATAAGTAAACTCGTCCAAAAAACCTCACTTCATATCCAAATACGAAATACCGAACAAACAACTCCGTAGTCAACGTGGTTCAATAAACAATTCATGCCAAGACATAATATACTCCGTGAAAATGCATAAACCAAAGTACCAAACAACTCCCATCATTAGGTCTCATTATCACAGATTACTTCAATAAATCCCATTAAATCCAAGTCTTATAAATCCGATCTCGTATTAAGAATCCCATATGACCGTCAAAAGAACATATGTATTAATCACTTATACTCCCGTTATGGTAAATTTGAAATTGTATAACAATCTCCAAATTATTTATCACCCTCTAAACGAGAAGTGTGATTATTCATTCAAACTCTAAAGCCAAGTGAGGTCACCTACTTCAAACATCCTTATCTCAAATATTAAGCTCAAGCCGTGATATTAAGTATCTTTCCGTGAAAATTTATGAGACCAAATATACCACACATCAAATAATAGCAAGATACTGAAAATGGTCACATAATGCTTCAGTCCACGAGAAATTTTAAGTCCAAAGCCCAAGTCCATGTTAGTAATAAACCAGCCCAAGCGAATTCACCTCACCATCAAGTGGTTATTAGCTCTTACAACAAAATAATCGATACCAACTTTTGTGAGTTAAGGCAATGCGTTACAATCTCTCGTCAACAATTAACAACACATGAACTCGTGACATCAAAAATTGGTATATGGCCCATGATTCATTTCAGGCCCAAGCACCATTTACAGATCCATAAATACGCATACCCTAAATTTCGGGTATAAGACATACATAACCACACCATACCTAAAATTTAGTAACCTTAAAATACCTAATCAAAAAAACCATGCCTCCCTCTCCAAATCTCACACACCTCGCCACCCAAACATAGATGGCAAACCCAAATAAAACTTTTACAAACCCTAGATGGAATCTCAATCTCAGTCCGTCTCTCATTACACATCAAGTAATCAAATTAGTCCAACACAAGGAAACCAATCGTCCTTTTTACCATCATCTTAACTCCAAATAACCGCCCACATCAAACCCTAGCTTAACTTCAAACAAATCTGCTCATACCATTGAAAAATAATCTAAGTTACCTCGCCACAGGGATGGCTCGAGGAGGTGAGAACCACAGGGATGGTTTGGAGTGTTTGTTTTGAGACGGCTTCCAGGTAGGTTATTCATTATGTTTGTTAATACAAATATCGTCATTAAACGTTATTTATATTTTTGATCTTTACCTAAGTTTTGTTAACGACAAAAGTAAATTTAATTTGTATAAAAGCTTAAAGCTTGTCAAGTTTAATAGATATTAAAACAAGCTTTTTCAAATAATATATTCATCATTCAAGCATTTACATTTATGATTAGTAACATCTTGATATAACTCTAATCATTATGTATGATAGTAGTTTTTAGAATGTGTTAGGTTCTTAAAACCAAACACTACTTAAGTACTTGCATATTTCTAAAAATAGAAATACAACATATGACATCATGTGATGCATCATAGAAATCATTGGAAGATTTCATTAGATATTTTGTGTGGATTTGTACTTTTCATATCTTGCACAATCTCACTTAGATAGAGTTGACTTTAGCAAAGATTTGATATCTTGACTGTCAGACCGGCGGTACCAATTTGGTACACGGGCGGAACCCTTTTAAGGGTTCCGCGGTCCGTGGACGCTCCTATCCATTTTGGCTATAAATAGCAATGCCAAGCCAAGTAGTTTTTCATCCCTTTCTAACATACTCTCATACATATCTTCTCTCTAACCTTTCTAAATCAGTTTCATATCATATTAGTGATCTCTTTTGTAGCAAAGAAGATCAAGTCACATTCAAGCTTCAAACGAGAAGTTGGAAGTCTTGTTTGTTTAGTGTTGTATGATCTTGTGTTGATTCATACTTCATTGTTGTATTAAACCATCATAATCTTGTGAGTGTGAGTGGTTAGTATTTTAGTCCTCAAAATACGTTGTGTGTGGGAGTGGTTGTACCCTTGGAAAGAACTCGACATCTAGCTTAGTGTCGGAAATAGTGTAAGCGAAGTGTAAAGGTTTTCTCCGCCGGTGAAAGGATCTTGTTGACTAGTGAAGTTAAACTCTCGAGTGTGAGACTCGAGGAGTGGAGTAGGGCACGGAAAAAGAGTCCTTGTAGACCGAACCACTATAAACAACTTGTTGTGGTTTGATCATTTCTTTCCTTATTTACTCCTTACATATTGCTTGCATATTTCATTAACATATCTAAGATCAATATCAATTGATCTTTACAATAAGTTTCAAAACAAAGTTTTTAATTGGTAAACTATTCAACCCCCCTTCTAGTTTTCTACAATGTTGTTTGTTATCTTTTCAGCCGAACATAGAGAATGATTGAGACTGAGGTCTTGGTCATTCTTTAGTAGTATTCGGATAATAAAGAGGAGTATATCTCCACATGGATCGATGATGGATTTAATCTTTCTTTCGAATATGACTAAGGAAAGAGTAGACTGAGATCTTGGTTTTATTTAAGCTGAGATTCGGATGTTGTTTAAATGGTTAAGATAGTTTTGGGATATGATGAAGAGGTTGGTTGACATATGTTTCGGATCTGTTTGCAGATTTTTGAGTTAAATCGTTTTAAGTTTTAACATGGACCAATGATGGTGTATCCTGAGGTCGAGTCTGATCATGGTATTTGTATTTGGTTTTTGATATAGTGGTCAAGTCGCTACATTCAACGGGTCAAACCATACAAATCGCTATTGACTCAATAGTCAAAACGGTTTAGTCAAGTCGCTATCTTTTCTGTCACAAGTCGCTAAGTCATTACTTTGATAAGTAAAAAAAACAGCCAAGTCGCTAGATTAGAAACAACTCGCTACACATTTTCAGAACAAGTCGCTAAATAGTGACAAGTCGCTACCCTTTTTCATGAAACAAGTCGCTATGTATAAGGTACAATGAACCTGGACACAAAGACAAGTTGCTAACTTGATAAACAAGTCGCTAGAATGATTTTTGAAATTTTGCAGATGAGTTTTCCATTCATTTTTCCGACCATATTCATAGAGAGCCCAGAAAACTGCATAAGACATACTTCTGTTTGACCCATTTTAACCAATTTGACCACATAAATATTTTACCCAGAAAAAGTACCAAAACGACCACTTAGACTACACTGAGATGATTGACCACATAAATAACACAGCTTTGGTAAAAAAATATCTAAAAGAATCATATATGCTGTTTGGACCAAAAGACACAAAACAGATATAAACTTTAAACTATGAAGTGACCAAGACATATTTTGACCAAAGTGAATACATCTCAAAACAGTATTGAAGCAGTTTACCAAAAGATAACAAAATAGTGAAAACCACACACTAACCACGTACGAACCACATAAATCAAACACAACACAAAAACCTTGGCTCTTGTACCATTTGTAGGATCGATATATTATTGTGTTGATGATTCGGGTGGTCTTGGATGATCAAAATACATGTTTTCCATTAGAGAGAGAAAGTAGATAGAGAGGGTGTTCTTGCTAGAGACTTGGTTCACAAAATATGGAAGGTTAAATTATGAGAAGCACCACCCCTTCCATGGATGGAAGGGGTATTTATAGTTACAAACATACCGTCCTCCTATCGGACTGTGGATCAGGCATACAGTGGGTAAAGACCCGTCCTTCCTCCACGGTGTTGCTCTAAACTAAACTACGCTACAAACTAACTAATTAACTACTAAATAACGTAAATAACTATAAGTCTACGAGCTAAACTATGCTAGATAATATTTGGGGTGACCGACACTTTAACATGGAATTTCCAATTCCTAACATTCAAACTCAAAGTACTGAAGCACAAGTAAACATTCAAAGTACTGAGCCTGAAGGAACTGGTGTTCAAAGTACTAATGATCAAGGTGCTGCTGATCAAGGTATTGCTGCTCTTCAAGAAACATACAGACAAGAGCTAATCATACCAAGGATTCTAGACTTTAAAGAGGAAGATGGTCCTTCAACAGTCATACCAGAAGAGGAAGCTGATACACCCAAAGTAGTGCACACTGCAAATGATGATGAAACTGTAGCTGAGATATTGCACAACTTATCAAAACCAAGGGGTGTTAGTATTCCAGGAGTTGCTGAAGAACACCCCCAAGCTTCTCAACCAGTGTTAGATCCTAAAGACAAAGGGAAAGGCAAACTGGTGGAATCAAAGAAGAAGAAAAAGCTCACTTTTGCTGATATAAGAGCTATTGAAGTGGCTAAGAATGAAGAGGCTGCTAAGAAGTTTCAAGAAGAGTATGATGCTGAAGTTGCTGTACCAGTAAAGAAACCTATTGTACCAAAAAGACCAAGTATTGCTAAGGAAAGAAATGCCAAGATGGCTTATCTAAAGGGTCAAGGGTATACTGGATTACAGAAGCTGAAATATTTTGAGATGAAACAGCTGTATGACTTGGTAAGAGAAGCTTATCAAAAGCAAGTTGATAGTATTATTTCTTTTAAAGATGGTGATAAGCTGAAGGAGGATGATAGAAAAAGAAGCTTAAAGAGGAAAAGAACAACTGAAGAAGAACAGTCATCAAAGAAGGTAGAGTTAAGGACAGATACAGTTGATGAGCTGAGAAATTACTTAAGAGTTGTCGACTTTGATCATCCTAAATCTAAAGATGATGTAGTAAATAAATCAAAGATAACTACTTTTGAAGTTGTAGAATCATCAGATGGAGATTATCTGATGTTCCATAGAGAAGATGAGAGTTTTAGAGTGTTTAACTTGCTATGGGACATATTGCACATCATTAGCAGAGAAGATTTGTGGCATTTATACCAATTAGTGCAAGAATATTTTGAACACATTCCATCAGAAGGAGTTGGTTTAGTATTACTTGGAGACCTCACAACTATTTGGGAAACAGAGGAAACAAGTACTGATGCTATATGGAATAATCAAGAAGTATGGGAGATTAATAGCTGGAGATACTTTGATGAATCTGGAGTACATGTTTTGGAGCTAGAAGATGGAACCATGATCCATATGTTAGTAGAAAGAAGATATCCACTCACATCAGAGCTTATGAGAAGAATGCTAGATCATGGAATGGAAGTTGAAGAGGAGAATGATACAGCACTAATGGTCATCGAATTGTTCATCAAATGGACTACTGTGGCTGATGATGATACATAAATACTGGTATGATTCTTAATTGTAAATTTTTTGATAAATCAGTACTTTACTCAAAGTACTGCTGATCAAACAGTACTTTAATAAAAGTACTGCTTGGAGCACAAAACCAGTTAATGATTTTTGAAAGAAAACTTTTGTTAAGTGAAAAATATTTTGAAGCAAAGGTTAAAAGCACTAAATGGTTTTTGAGATGGTTATAACAATAGGCTATCAATCCACCATGTTTAACAAAAGGATTGGCTAATCCATGAGCAAACGGCTCTAGTAAAGAAATCTCAAATCTGTTATATAGTTGACAACTTGCTAATAAGTTGTATGGTAATCAACTTACCATATCAGCAAATGTGAAGAGTTGGCTAGCCCACAAGAAAAATGGCTTGTGGTAAAGGCTGTGGAAAAACCATTTATATGGTAATTAGTTCACCATGGTTGCAAGAACTAACTAGTCCAAAAGGGTACAGCTTTTGGTAAAGACAAAACAAATCCGTTGATAGTTGATGATTTGCTAAAAATCATATGGTTATCAATGTACCATGGTCTTACACACCTAAACATTTGGCTACTCAAGAGTTAATGGTTTTGGTAAAGAGACATCAAAATCCATTAAAATTTCAATGATTCACCTCTCACAGGAGTTTACACACCTGGAAGTGATGAGAATAGACTGAAACTTAAATGAATTGATGTACAAATTGTCATATGTTGCTGAGTAGCTGAAAAGGATGGAGCTTGCTGATTGTTGCTATAAAGAATTACTGATAAAGACTACTTTGATGATGATAATATAAGCACAGAGAATACAAAGACAAAAACTTGAAGATAAAGACACAATCTTTCCTTGAAGACAAAGACATTAAAGATGAATATACAAAGGAACTTGAAATCAAGCAAGTAGAATTCAAGTTAGGGGAGGATTGTTGGGATATAGAAAGTCAAAGTGCTGAAGAGTCAAAGTACTGCTAAAGAAGAAAGTCAAAGTACTGCTCGTTCATCAAAGTACTGCATGGTTAAAGGACTGGTATGCAAAATCGTTAAGGATAATAATGTAATTCTAGAATGTTCTAAGTTTAGTTCAGAATTACTTGACGTACAAGGAATAGAATTGTAAACCGACTAGGGTTATCCTTATGCCTATAAAAGGACTCCTAGATTGGCATACGAACGTACGTGCATTATTAGAGTTTACTAAGATCGATATTAGAGCTGTTAGGGATTGTTAGTGAATCTGTGTATTAAGGTGTTCAGAGTTTTAATATAATTATTGAAGTTAAAGTTAATTCTTCTTAGCTTTATTCAAGTAAATTCCGCATACTTAATAGAGATAATTCAGTGTTTCATTGTTAGTGACTTAGGATTTATCCAAGGTTGCTAAGCCCTTTACAAGCTACATAAGTTAGTTTGGTTAGAGTACATCGATCCAACAGTATGTATAATGTTGTACTTGTTGACGAGGGTTTGGTGGAACCATTTGTGGTGGAAGAGGATTTGCTCCTTGAGGAAAGTGTTGAAATTGTTGTTGAAATTGTTGCAATTATTGTGGAGATGGTGGAGGATATTGTTGATAGAATTGTTGTTGTTGTTGAGGATACTCATGAGGAAAGTAGCTAGAGTATGGTGGTTGAGACATCGTGAAACTTGTGTTGATGATGGATCTTTGTAGTCGAATGAAACTTAGAGTTTGTTGATGAAGTAACCTTATGCGTAGAAACCAGCTTAGGCGTAGAAATGACCTTACGCGTAATACCCAACTTACGCGTAGACAATGGCTTACGCGTAGACTTGAGAAAAAACTTAGCTTAGGCATAAACCAAAGACTTAGGAGTAGAATCCTTATGCGTAATATTTCTTTAGGCGTAAGACAAGATTAGGCGTAATAAATGCTTAGGCGTAAGAAGATTCTACACGTAAGTATTAAGCTTAGGTGTAAAACTAGGGTTTTGCCCAAAAATCCTTTACACTTATACCAGTGTAAAAGATATCCAAAGTCGAAGTGTTTTCAGGCTTATCCAAGCAAGAAAACACTGAGTAAACCAACAGCTGTGAAGATCAAATGATGAAATCCTTACGCGTAACAGGAAGCTTAGGCGTAGACTTTGTGCTTACGAGTAAAACTAGGGTTTTGTTACGAGTAGAAAATACCAACTTTCACCAAAACTGATTTTTATGCCCAAAAGTGTTTTGTAACCTGATTTTAATGATGAAAGAGCTTCAATATCACCAAAATAACACGAAAGTTTGAAAATTGATGATCAAAAACTACTTTTATCCTTACGCGTAGAAAAGTGTACACGAATAAAACCAAGCTTAAAAACCACTCTACACACGTAAAGTTTGAAACTTGATGCACAAAACTTGAACTTTAACACTAAATAAACCTTAACCCACAAGAATCTTGAGTTTACAAGTGTAAAAACTAAAGCTTTATGCGTATGAAAGTTTATAGCCTTAAAACTCACGCGTATGATAATGAAACTTCAAAAACAAAGTGTTTCACCCAACTAGATGGCGATTGATACCACTGTTAGGTCACCATAATGTAACACAAGCATCAATATGTAAGAAATATAGATAAGATGATCGGTTGAACACAAAACACACACACGATAAGACAATAGTGAAAGGTTATGCGTAGGTGTAATATGAAAGTAAACAACCAACCTTCAAATGAAGGTTTACAAAGTTATTTATAAGGGAAGGGACTAGGGCAACACTACAAGTTCTCTTCCTTCCTTATTGGACATGGGCCAAGGCTTATGGGCTTTCTACATAAGCCTTGCCATTAATACAAACATAAAAGCCTAATTAAGAAACCTATTACATATTGATTACTAACACTTGAAATATAGTTTATGAGTGATTCCAACAATATAAACTACATATAATGGAGGAAGGTCATTTCCTCCATTAAATTATTAAAATATTGCAAAATTAAAAATTAAACAATATAACTTTACATGCATGTTGTACAAACCAATCAAACACAACATCCAACAGTCTATAATAATTGTTTTAAAAAAATTCAATATAATTTTTTAGCAATTACAAGTATCTAAACCATGAGTACAACTAGTTTATGCATTACGCATATGGTCAACTCCTTCAATTAATGTCTTTCTTAAAATACTCCCTTAGTAAGAAATACAAATAACTAAATCAATTGTACAAACCAATTCATTTAAACACCACAGAAACAAGATAATACAAAAAAATAAAATGCAAACACACTTTTGATGCCTGGACTAAAATAATACAAATCAGCAAAACATGCGAACACACTTTTGACGCTTGGACTAAAATAAATATTTGACCACCCAAAACAAACAAAAAACACTGTCACAAATAGCATATCCATAACTAGGACTAAATAAATCAAAACATCTAATCACAAAGAGATCCAAATACAACTCGAAAATATCTTAATGTACCTTTTCCAAATCTAATAAAAGGACGAAAAGTTGACAAATAAGAGAAGCATTTTTCGGAATCCACTAACCACCATCACTATCACCATTGTTAGATTTTCATATTAAACTCAAAATATGTATTATGAACATATATTTGAAGATCTATATAAAACTCTTTAAATCTTACAAAAATATATTAAAAATTTGTAGATGTAACATAGGGGACCCCTAGGTAACATGATTGACAAAAATCATGTTAAAGAAGCATAGTAGACTTTGTCTTGAAAAAAAGAGAGGGATAAATTGTTGAAAAATTTAGTGCACTTGAGGGATTAGTTCACACCTTGTAATGGGTTAGGAGGTGCGGAGTGTACAACCATAAGGTCCATGAACACCCTGACTCTTATAGTGGTTTGTATTGGTAGTGCTTGTGGAAAGTACTGCTTGTGGAAAGTACTGTTTGTGGAAAGTACTGCTTGTGGTTTCCACTGAAGCAGTGTTTCCACTGATAAGCAGTGTTTCCACTGAAGCTTGTGTTTTCCACTGAAGCTTGTGGTTTCCACTGAAGCAGTGTATCCACTGATAGCGCTATGAAAGTACTGATGAAAGTACTGCTTGTAATGGCTTTGACCTATTCTAGTGGCAGTTTCAACTGCTTAATGACCACGTTTAATTGGTCATGTAACCACTAACGGCTATAATGGAGATAATTATGAGGCTATTAATGGGTCGATTAATACTCATAATTCCATTTGACTAGCTAAGAGTAACCTCCTATATATAGGAGATCTGATTATGCATGAAAAAGACACGTAAAATGATTAAAACTTATAAGCAAAAGGGTTATTGAATTGTGCCTAATTCTATAACTGCATTTGGTCTTATCCAAAGTAGATATTCGTGTAACCCATGCATTAGGGTCGAATAGTTTACTTTGGAAAGTGATCACACGATTCCAAGTGATATCCGGTAACCACCTAGTGGTATTTGTTTCTGCTGACTTGGTACTTGTTGCTACTGACATTGATTATCTAACCTTGTTCTGGGAGCTACACACCAACAATCAAAGTAAACTATTTTGTGCTAATCAATGGCAACTACTGCAATGAAACACATGGCTTCAAACTTTGCTAAGCTGGATAAGTTTGAAGGGGTGGACTTTAGGAGGTGGCAGAAGAAGATGCAATTCTTGCTGTCAAGCATGAGTGTGGTTTATGTGCTGACTACTCCAATTCCTGATGATGGGGATGATGATATGGTTGAGCAGATCAGAAGGAGAAGCAAGTGGGAGAATGATGACTACATATGCAGAGGTCTTATTCTGAATGGTATGTCTGATTCTCTGTTTGATATTTATCCGAACTTTGAATCTTCCAAAGAACTGTGAGATTCCTTGGATGCCAAATATATGGCTGAGGATGCATCAAGTAAGAAGTTTCTTGTAAGTAATTTCACAAATTACAAAATGACTGATTCAAGACCAGTCATGGAACAATACAATGAATTTCTTGGAATACTTGGAAGGTTTACACAACACAATATTCACATGGATGAGGCTATTCAGGTCTCTTGTGTTATTGATAAACTTCCTCCTTCTTGGAAAGATTTCAAGCATACCTTGAAACATAAGAAAGAGGAATTAACTCTGGTTGAGTTGGGCAGTCATCTGCGCATTGAGGAATCTCTCAAGGTGCAGGATAATGACAAGCCAAAGGGTAGCAATGCTGCTGGACCATCTGTTGTCAATATGGTAGAGCATAACAACTCCACCAGGTATAATGACAACAAAGGCAAACGCAAATATCATGACAACACAAGGGCAGATCCTAACAAGAAGGCAACTCCTACTTGTTGGAAATGTGGCAAAACTGGCCACATAAAAAGGGACTGCAAGGGTGTTAAAGTTGGTGGTAAAGCCAATGGATCAGGCACTAATGGTTCAGGGAGTGGTGGTTCTTCCAACTCACTGAAAGGTCAGAATATGGTTAATAAGTCTTTTCAGATTTATTATGTTACATATGTATCTGAATCTCATTATGTGCAGGATGATGATGTTGCGTGGTGGGTTGACTCTGGTGCAACAGTTCATGTGCGCAAAGATAGAAGCTGGTTCAAGACTTATGAGTCACTGAATGATGGTTCTATTATTCACATGGGAAATGAGTCAACAGCCTTGGTGCATGGTCATGGTTGTGTAGATCTTAGGTTTAGTTCTGGAAAGATTGTAACTTTGTTTAATGTTATTCATGTTCCTGATATTAGGAAGAACTTGGTTTCAAGTAGTGTTTTGAATAATCATGGATATAAACAAGTTATTGAATCTGATAAATTTGTGCTTTCTAAGCATGGTGTTTTTATTGGTTTTGGTTATTTATGTAATCAAATGTTCAGGCTTAATATTTCTACTGATAGTGTTAATTCAGCATTTGTGACCACCACTGACCTGACTGACTCTACCCTATGGCATGCAAGACTTGGCCATGTACACTATAAAAGGATGCAAGATATATCTAGGGATGGTTTAATCCCAGCATTTGACATGGACACTGAAAAGTGTAAAACCTGCATGTTGACCAAGATAACCAAGAAACCTTTTCAGGGTGTTAGTCGTGAGACTAAGCTCTTGGAGTTAATTCACAGTGACCTGTGTGATTTGCATGCCACTCCTTCTTTGGGGAATAAGAAGAACTTTGTGACATTTATTGATGATGCTTCTAGATTTTGTTATGTCTATCTGTTACATACCAAGGATAAAGCATTAGATAAATTCAAAGTGTTTAAAACTGAAGTTGAATTACAACTTGGGTCTTTGATCAAAAGATTAAGGACTGATAGGGGAGGTGAGTACATGGATACTCTGTATTTTCAGTCTGTTGGTATAATCCATGAAACGACTACCCCTTATACTCCTCAGCAAAATGGTATTTCTGAAAGGAAAAATAGGGTGCTGAAGGAGATGGTTAATTCCATGTTGTCCTATTCAGGATTGAGTCAAGGGTTCTGGGGTGAAGCTACGTTAACAGCTTGCTATTTATTAAATAGGGTTCCCAACAAAAGGAACAAGGTTACCCCTTATGAACTCTGGACTAAAAGGAAACCCAACCTGAACTATCTCAGGGTCTGGGGTTGTAGGGCTCTTGTAAGACTCCCTGATCCAAAGCTAAAGACTTTGGGTGAAAGAGGCATTGACTACATCTTTGTTGGATATGCTGAGCATTCCAAGGCTTTTAGGTTCTATGTTATTGAACCTAATAAATATGTTTCAGTTAACTCAATAATTGAATCAAGGGATGCAAGCTTTGATGAGAATAGATTCTCATCAGTCCCTAGACCAAGTATGAGGATTCCTAATGGAACTCATGACACTGGTGTATCAGAAGTCCCTGATGATGAACCATCAGTGGTCCCTGATGAGGTTGTGGTTCAACAACCTGAACCTGTGCTCAGGAAGAGCAAAAGGGTCAGGACTCCAAAGTCATTTGGACCTGAGTTTCAACTATACTTAGTTGAAGGAATGAGGTCTCAGACCAATACTCCTATTGCTTCATTGTTGAGGATGACCCCAAAACATTTGAAGAAGCAATGAAGTCCCAGTGACATTGCTTTCGGAAAGAAGCAATCAAAGATGAGATGGATTCCATCATGGGCAACAACACTTGGGTGTTGGTTGATCTACCACCTGGTTGCAAACCTTTGGGTTGCAAATGGATTTTCAAAAGGAAAATAAAGGTAGATGGAACTATTGAAAAGTTCAAGGCTAGACTAGTCATTCAGGGCTTCAAACAAAAGTCAGCGATAGACTATTTTGATACTTATGCCCCTGTGGCTCGTATCAGTACCATAAGACTGTTGATTGCTATGGCATCTATTCACAATCTGATTATACATCAGATGGATGTGAAAACAGCTTTCTTGAATGGTGAATTGGATGAGGAGGTTTATATGAACCGACCTCAGGGCTTCATCATGCCTGGTAATGAAAACAAGGTGTGTAAACTGATTAAGTCTCTTTATGGACTAAAACAGGCACCTAAACAATGGCATCAAAAATTTGATGAAGTGGTTTTGTCTAGTGGTTATGTTCTTAACCAAGCTGACAAATTTGTATATAGAAAATTTGATGAATCTGGTAAAGGAGTCATCATTTGTTTATATGTTGATGACATGTTGATCTTTGGCACTGACCAAAATCAGGTTGACCTGACAAAGGAATTTTTGTCATCAAGATTCTCCATGAAGGACATGGGGGAGGCTGATGTTATCCTTGGTATAAGGATTAAACATGAAAGTAAAATAATTTTTATCTCTCAGTCTCACTATATTGAGAAGGTGTTGAGAAAATTCAATTACTTTGATTGTACTCCTGTGAGTACACCTATGGATACTTGTGAGAAGTTAATGCCTAATAATGGCAAGGTTGTATCTCAACTTGAGTATTCTAGGGTAATTGGCTGCTTGATGTATGCCATGACTTGTACAAGACCTGATATTGGTTTTGCAGTGGGAAAATTGAGCAGGTATACTAGTAATCCTAGTGCTCATCACTGGCAAGCTGTTCACAGGGTACTGAAGTATTTGAAGAGAACTATGGATTATAGTCTCTCATATATTGGTTATCCTTTAGTGTTGGAAGGTTACACTGATGCAAGTTGGATCAGTAACACTGAAGACAATTCGTCTACCAGTGGCTGGGTATTCCTACTTGGTGGAGGTGCAATTTCTTGGGCATCCAAGAAGCAAACTTGCATCACCAGTTCAACAATGGAATCTGAATTTGTGGCCTTAGCAGCTGCTGGTAAAGAAGCTGAATGGTTGAAAAACTTGCTTCTTGAGATTTCATTGTGGCCTAAACCTATAGTACCTATTTCTATCCGTTGTGATAGTGCAGCTACATTGGCTAAGGCTTATAGCCGGATGTACAATGGTAAGTATAGACACTTAGGTGTCAGACATAGCATGATTCGTGAGATTATCATGAATGGGGTGGTATCTATAGAGTTTGTGAGATCTCAACAGAACTTAGCTGATCACTTGACGAAGGGTCTGGCTAGAGGCTTGGTTATAAAGTCTGCTAAAGGGATGGGTTTAAGTCCAACTTAGTCACTGAATGCTAGGACACCCAAATCCCTCCTGAGGAAACTTGGGAGCTGAGTTCAATGTGGAAAGCTGAACATTAAGTGGACTGGAGCACATGTTTTATGTACATCCCAAGGTTGTGCTCAGAACCTGCTGAAAGGAGGATGAAGTCTTTACTTCTTAATGGTTAACTTTCTTTGAAAAAGTGCTTGGCAGGAGCATGAATAAAGAGGAACCAACTATGTAAATGTTGAAGTTTTGCCGCTTCAGGAAGCTTTGGACTTTTAGCTTTTACAACATTTATGAATTTGGATATGGACACATGGCTTGTATAGTGTCAGGAGCTTTTAAGTGTTTGAAAATTTGTGTGTATTTTATCTTCAGGTATTCAAATGGGTTGAAGGGTTCAATTCTTAGAACACCCTGATTCTCGAATATTTGAACGTGTAAATTACTAAGATGGAAATTCAATCCTCAGGACATTTTCGTTTATGCACATGTTTTGCTTGATGTTTATTTTTCATGCAAAGGAAGTGAACTAAATTTGGGGAGGATTGTTGGAAAATTTAGTGCACTTGAGGGATTAGTTCACACCTTGTAATGGGTTAGGAGGTACGGAGTGTACACCCATAAGGTCCATGAACACCCTGACTCTTATAGTGGTTTGTATTGGTAGTGCTTGTGGAAAGTACTGCTTGTGGAAAGTACCGTTTGTGGAAAGTACTGCTTGTGGTTTCCACTGAAGCAGTGTTTCCACTGAAGCTTGTGTTATCCACTGAAGCTTGTGGTTTCCACTAAAGCAGTGTATCCACTGATAGCGCTATGAAAGTACTGATGAAAGTACTGCTTGTAACGGCTTTGACCTATTCAAGTGGCAGTTTCAACTGCTTAATGACCACGTTTAATTGGTCATGTAACCACTAACGGCTATAATGGGGATAATTATGAGGCTATTAATGGGCCGATTAATACTCATAATTCCATTTGACTAGCTAAGAGTAACCTCCTATATATAGGAGATCTGATTATGCATGAAAAAGACACAGAAAACGATTAACACTTATAAGCAAAAGGGTTATTGAATTGTGCCTAATTCTATAACTGCATTTGGTCTTATCCCAAGTAGATATTCGTGTAACCCAGGCATTAGGGTCGAATAGTTTACTTTGGAAAGTGATCACACGATTCCAAGTGATATCCGGTAACCACCTAGTGGTATTTGTTTCTGCTGACTTGGTACTTGTTGCTACTGACATTGATTATCTAACCCTGTTCTGGGAGCTACACACCAACATAAATGATAGTCTTAAAACTACACGGCTAAATTCTTTAGACCTAACATAATTGATGAGGTGTAAAATTGTACACTTTTTAGGGATCATTCAACCTCTAATCTTGTACACTTTGGATTGTTCATTGCCCTAAATTGCTTCTTTTTAAGTTTTAGATACTTGGAGAGAAAATTTTGGATATGTACAAGTTTTGGGCTCATTTGAATGAAGGACGAAGAAAAATGACAAATTCAGCAACGCGACTGACATGTGTGACGTGGTCACTAAATGTGCCCAAAAAGTGACGTTTTGAAATGTTTTGTGATGGCTCAGTGTGTGGAGACGCCCTTCAGTGACGGTTTTTAAGGGATACTAACGGCATCACAAACCTCAAGTGACGGCGTCACACTCTTATACCCAACGGCGTCACAAGCTAGTAATGGCCATTCAACTTTGGCACGACGTACTTGATCTTGTTTTGGCCATAACTCATTCATATAAACTCGGATTTAGGTGATTCAAATTGCCACGCGAAGAGAACGAGAATATATACTACTTGGTAAGAAGGTATCCTGATGGCATCAATCTTTGGTCCTTAGGCCATCATAAAGCACCGACTTAGAATTCACCTATAAATAGAACCTAATAAATTCGTTTTTTCTAAGCCCTAAACCCTATGTCCGATTATAGGATTTAGGTAGGTGTTTTTTTAGCAACTTAGAAGGTCTTATTCAATCCATAAATATCTTGTAATGGTTTGTTTGTTGATTATATCTTAATTATATCTTTAGTTCTCATTGTTGATTGTTCTTCATTGATAATGCTTGTTTAATTCACTTAGTGTTTACTTAGGATTGTATGAAACTTTTTTATGATTAATTAGATCTTATTGAATTTTTATTGGTGTTTGTGTTTATCATTTGCTTGCTGATTGATTAGGTCTCCAATAGTAAAGGCGTGAGATAACTGTTTATAGTCGGATTAAAAACCACATAAACCTTGGAATTGATTAGGTTATTGGCTTAATTGAGTCGCCCAGGGTTCCTTGTAGATTTGTGTGCCAAATCAAGTTGGATTGCGAGACATTAACAGGCTGGATAATTAAATGCATAGTAGTTAGATTTAGGAGCTGGACCAACGCATTAGGCTACTTTTTATAGGGTGTAGGAGTTGGACCAAGGCACTACAGTACTACACTATTACCGTTATATCATCCATATTCACAAATTAAGGTGTGACAAATTCGATAAGTCTAGTTAGTTGTAGTTTATAATTCTTGCTTCCTACTGTCTCTTGTTAATGGTGTGTGCGTTAGGAGTTGGAAAACTGGCTATATCCCATATCTTAGCTTAAACGTCCAATAAAACACGTCGAGTTAGTGCTTATGCCTTAGGTTATTAACTATGATAGGTATTTATTGTGTGAATTAGTTATTAGGTGGGTTATTGACATTCAGATAGGCGTCACTAACTTAAGCTAGTTCATAGACGTGGGGCTGACCAACCAACAATAGGAAATAGGAATACTCTATGTTGCATCAAATAAGAACGTGACAATTTAGTAGGTAGAATTTGATACCCACCAAGAAGTAGTGCACCCTTGGTAAATACGCTTCTCTACCTTATAGTTTCCTAGTTTACTTTAATTGCCATTTATTTTTTATTTTTAGTTCAGTCAGTAGTTAGGCCAATGCTAATGGCAACCACAAATATTGTGGTCACCCTCTGCCACGTCAGCGCCACATCATTTTTCTCTCTCTAAGACTACACTCAACCATAACTTGCTAGTAATGACCACAATGACGACCGCAACTTTTTTTTCAAAAAAATAATAATAATACAAAACGGCACCAACTTTATATATAACTTTTTTTCAAGCTGACTTTTATATAAAACTACTCCTATTTGCTTTCACATAAACCAAAACTACTCCTATTGGCCTAACCATGACCACACATATCCACCTTCCTTGTTTCTTCATCCAAACCTTATCTTCTTGATACAAGTGAAAGTTGCAACAGATGAAGGAGCACAAAGGGTAGTTCAAAAACAACACAAACCAAAGCATATGTGGATCATCTTCAAGATCTCTATAAAGAGGTCTCAAGTAGGTTTTGGTGTTTTTCTGAGATCTTGTGTTTCTCTTTTTTTTTCTTGTTCAAGTCAAAATAGGATTAGAAAATGTTGGAGAGAGTTGTATAGTCTTCGTCATATTTATTTATATGTTTTTTCTTTATTTAATTAATGATTAATCGATTACCCAACGGCTAGAAAAAGAAGAGAAAGTGTGCAATTGTTTTGGTTGGCTGACAAACCAAAACTTTGAAATGGTTGGGGTGTGACTCGGTTGGGGTGGGTTGTGCTAGGGGTTGGGTTGGTTGGGTGTGCAACGCACCATTAGCATTGGCTTTAAAATACAAACCCCTCTCAAAATCATAAATTTTACTTACTTTCATAAAATACATAAAATACCAAAAAGAATCTTCCCTCAAACCCTTAGACTTAAGTCGACATAAATTTCGAGCCAACCTCACTATTCTACTTGAGAATGATCAATCCTCCGAGCTTTCCTATACTATACTACAACGGTTAGGTACATTGCGTAGGAGAATTCTAAAACTTCGGTGTTGCAACCCGCCGCATCAAGTTTTGGTGCCGCTACCGGGGAATAGTCTAGGTTTCGATTTCTATCTCGTTTAGGTCTTGTTCATTAGATTCCTATCTAGTGAACATTTTTGTTTTTCTTTTAAGATTTCCTTATTCTATCTTTTCTTTGTGCCCTTTTTTCGTAACTCTTTCATTTGCCATCATAGTGAATGAAAATCCACCCATTCCACCAAATCCATCATTCCAACAAAACCCGCCACAAAATCCACCCATGCCACTTAGACCCCGTACTCTAGGTGAGTATTCCCGATCTATTCATGAAGGCTAGCGAAACACGATTGAGCTTACCGAAGAAGCCAATGTGTCCCACTTGTGACCTGACACAATCCGGTTGGTGCAAAATGGATGTGTATTTCATGGACTTCGGTCCGAAGACTCAAACCAACAATATAATAGTAAAATAAAAAACACAAAGTTGAACGTGTACAAAAACATAATAAGAGTTAGGGTTTATGAAAGGCTAACCTTGTAATGAAGAAGATGGGTGAAACAGGGGTTTTATTTTGAATCTCTATAGGAGCTTGTAGAAAATTAAAAGTACCAACACAAAGGGCACCATATATAAATAAACTTTACTCTAAGTCACTCAAAGTTATCGAAATACTAATTTGCTATTAATAGTTTATGTGTGTTATTGTCCTTTTCCATTTTTTAAAATATTAAGGAAATTAGAGAAAAGAAGTGGCGTCAACTATATAGAAGATGTTGGATGTGCCTATTTTTGTATCCTATATATGTAATCGTCATACATTACATATGTTAGGAACATAAAGAAGAGCGTATCAGATGTAAATCAAATGGTGATTCTACTTCATACACGAAGTGTTATGGCGAAGGTAAATGATGTTGATCCACAAAAAATTGCATACTTTATCTTGAAGAACATACATACATGGAGTGATGACCATCCTGACTAACCAAAATGGATAGAAGCAACTTCTCATTGAAAACTAACCATCTCGACACAACATAGAAGCCTAAGTCGGTTGGTTAAAGGATGTTGGAGATCCATTTGAAGATAACCCGACACATCCTGATGCACATTGGAGTCCATAAGAAGATAAAAACATTAACTTCATAAACATTTAAAAATATTATATTTAAACTATTAGTAGTATGTTGTAGCATGCACCAAAGGGCTTGTGTCTCAATGTTACCTTATGTTGTGTGAAAAGCTTTCCAACCAAATGATTGTGGGTTCAAGTCCTCCTTAAGACATGTGAGATAGATTTGTGGTGCAGTTGTTATGAGATACTTATAATTGCCGTTCTAAAAGAAAAAAAGAAAAAAAAAATTATGTTGTAGTATGCTTCAACATGTGTTAGTTTGAAATAATGACATATCTGATGATGTCGCCGCTATTTTGACGGAAACACTTATGTTATAAAACAATTACATAAGGAGAGAACTTTTCATTTGCTTACCTTTATTTTGATGCTTACCAATGGACAAATCCCCACCATCCATCTATTTTGATCTAATGGTGGGGATTAACCTAAGATTTAATATAGTTAACCTTAATTCTCCCAACTATATAAAGTCTTTTCTTTCTTTTTTTTCATTCGCTTCATTTTTTCACACAGTTACTGTGTGTTTTCCTCCCAACCTGCTCTCATCATTTCCCTCCAAAAAGTAGTTATTCCAATAAACTATTACCTTTTGATCATCACCAGTTAGATCACCATCACCATTCCGATCATCATCTCATCATCACTTCTCGATCATATCATCCTTTTTTTGTGTCTTCTTTTTATTTGAATGAACCATTTGTTTCAGAAGCTGATTTGATTGATGTTGCCGCGGTTGATAATGTTGTTGATCGGTTGTTAATTATGTGGTCCAAGTTGTTAACATTCCTTCTTATTAAGTTGCACACCAAGTGTTTGATGAAATGTGTGAGTGAAAAATGAATGGTAATCTTGTTATTTGCTCATGTAATTCTGCTTATTAATTAAGTTGTTAGTTGAATTTTTGTTTTTAACTGCATTTTAATGATGTTTTTATGTCTGATTGTTCTTTTGAATCTGCTATGTGTCGTACGTGTAGTATCACCAGTGATATTTGAAGTGGAACTGTATATGTGTATTATCACTAGTGATATTTGTATTATCATTTGTGAAATTTTGTTTTTTTGATACTTTTAGTTTATGTTTTAGATTGTGAGTAGCATTAGGTTTTAATATGATATCATCTTGGGATAGGTGATTGATGGAAATTTGATGCATAGAAGGTGTTTGACAAAATGCCTAAGAGAGGGATGCACAAGTTGAGAATCAATCACATATTCCTGTTTGTCCATCATTTCATATATAACCAAATCAAAAATATCTATTTAAATAAACAAGCTTTAGGGAATTAATCAAAGTGCACTGTAGTTATTGTAATTGAGTAATCATATCATATGTTGCATTAGTTGATGCTTGTTTTCATTTTTCTGAATGGCGTCCTTTTGAATTATTTTAGTGCGTTTTGTATTTTGCTTTCTCCATCACTTTATATCTGAGGTGACGCAAATTTGATGTATTGTTCGATAATTGCGCAGTGGCCTAGAGCTTAAGCCACAAGGACTGCTTACCTTAACAATCGTGAAGGAAAATAATTTGAAAAGCATGGAAATAATTGGGAAGTCTGATCCTTATGTGATTGCATATATTCGACCACTTGAAAAGTTCAAAAGAAAGGTTGTTGATTACAACTTAAACCCTGTTTGGAATCATGTAATTTGGTTAATTGCAGAGATAAGAATACCGAGTGTGTTGTACTTGAGGTTACGCTTTTCTCCTTTTTGCTTTTCTGTATTCTCAGTTGTATCACAGGTGATATCAAATGTGATATCACATTTGATATCACAAGTGATATAGTGTGTCAGCTTTCTTTTATTTTGTTGAATCAGTTGTGGTAATGGAGGATCTTATGATATCACAGGCGATATCAAAGTTGTTTGAGCTTCTTCAATTTGTTTTGTGGAGCTGTTATGCTTTTTTGAACCACAGTTGTAGTTGTTGTTGATTCTTTCGTTTGATAGAGCCGTTTTTTGCAAATTGCAATCACAAATAATTTGGTGATATTGTCTCTTTTTATGCCACATACAAAACAAACAAGTATGCTTTTTAATTTGTAATATCTCCTGTGAGATTTCATTGCTTTTTTGTACATTTTGTATATATTATCACCTGAGATATTTCTCTTTCCAGGTATATGATGGTTTTTGTGCCTTTTACTGTAATTGACAATCACAGGAGATGTGTTAATGTTGGTTATGGTCTGCTTAAGAATGAAACTACTGAATCTTGTGTATGGTTACTCCAAGCATTCAAGAAATCTTTTGTGCGTTATCCAAATATCATTGTAAATGGTCAAGATGGTGCTATGCGAAAAGTAATTGCAGCTGAGCCTCCTGGTTTCAAGCCCCGTCTTTGTCATAAATTAGAAGTTATGTATCTCTTGTGATAAATAGTTGGAATTAACTTTTATGAGGTCTTTGTGAGTTTATGAAATATTTTGTCATTTTATCACTTGTGATAAAGCATGAAAATAATGAAATGTTTACATCATTTACGTGTTTACTTGTTTTTACTTGTTTCTGACATGTATCACTTGTGATATTATTCTTTAACTGATATATATATATATATGTTGACTTTTTTTTGCCGAATCGTTATGTTACTCAAAAGCAATGTTTAATTAATTCTATTCTTGTTTGATTTTGAGAATATGTCATGTTTTTATTTTTATAGTTTTCTTCATGAAGTCAACGGTATTTTTAACTGACTTTTCATTAATATCACTTGTGATACTCTAATAAAATTACCAAAAGAAGGTTATATTCAGATAAACCAAAAGCATTATTTACAATTGAATAGAAATTATCATTGTTTACAATTTAAGTAGCAAGAGAAAATTACAATTTAAGTAGCAAAAGAAAATTACTAATTGATGCTTTTGTTTCTTTTATTTTCTACAACTTTCTTCTTGCCAGCTTTATGAGCATCCCCTCCTTTTGTCTTCTTTCCCACTTCATTCTTTTTAGTTTGCAGCTTCTTCTTCTTCTTCTTCTTCATTCCTCTTCTTCTTTTTCTGCAACTGTCTTTACTTTCTTACATGCAGTCTCTGTTGTCAGTTCAACAGTTATTTTTTGTAGTGTTGGTTGTTGTAGATCCTGTTATATCACAGATGATATCACAGAAGTTTCTTTCAGTATTTGTTGGTGGCGTATTTGTTTATATTTTTGTTCTTCGTGTTTTCTAAGCTTAAATGTCTAGCAGCGGATTTTGTTAATTTGCTTGGTATTGTTAGTATTGTCGGTAACGATGTTGTTTCTTTGTTCACTTCTTCAGTTTGACTTGGTTGTTTTTTTGCGAAGGTCTTTTTCCTTTCACCTTCAACTCCTGCTTTTTTGCTTCTTGATAGTTCTGAGTTTTATATTCAAATCTGCATAAAATATATGCCATGTTAGTGTATGAATAGTTCATTGTTTTTTAATATCATACGTGATATATAAACTGAATAAGTATACGTCATCAAATATCATAGGTGATATACTACCAACAAGCAATCATTACAACTGTTATATCACATGTGATATACTACCAATAAGCAATCATTACAACTATTATATCACAGGCGATATACTACAAATAAGCAATCGTTGCAACTGTTGTATCACATGTGATATACTAACAATAAGCAATCATTGGAACTATTGTATCATATGTGATATACTATCAGCTAATACTAGAGTCAAATACCGCTTTTAAACATATCGAAGCATGCCTAATCTATCCATTATGCACATATATCTACCACAAATCTAACAAAAGCATGTTACAGTCACAATATTTATTTTAGCCTGTTAAGTCTCTCATATTATCACAATAATCATCTAACTTTCATAACAATCACTCAATAAACTACTAAAATCTACAGAAACAGCAAAGTGTTCATACTGTAGAATAGATATCCGTGTTTTTAGGAATACCATTATAACATTCTACTGAAAGTATACATACACATTCTACTGAATGTGTATGTATCAATGGTGATATAACACATAAGCTAAATGTTAAATCAAGTACGCCGCATACATTCAGGGTTTTATCACAGTTAATTCTTCTAAATGAGACATGCTTATACGTTACAGTATACCTTTACTTTTATGAATCTCTGGAGATTGAGTCAAAAATTTGAATGACGGCAGAATTGCGTTTACTCACAGTAAATAGTATATCATCAAACCTTTTAGCAAAAAAAAAAGTTTAACTATAATTACAAAACAATAACAATAAAATATCAAAAGTGATACTATACATGACATATAATAAATCTTAACAAGTAAACAAAAAAACCTATCAAATAAACAAAAATTTCACAAGTGATAATACAAATACCACTAGTGATAATACATATATACAATTCAGCTTCAAATATCACTGGTGATACTACATGTATGATACTTTTCACTCACACATTTAATCAAACACTTGGTATGCATCCATGTATACAAAGTGTTTTACTCAGAAACTCAACCAAATGTAAACACTAAAAAACACAACTAAAAGCATGTCACAATCACAATAGAAATCACACCAAAACAAATTCATTTTTCTGTATATATTAATAAACAACTAAAATAAAATAAAAAAACAAAAAAATATTCATAAACATTATCAAAAACAGAAATATAAGTATACAATCACAACAAATAGTTAATAAATAACAAAATAATGAATCGGAAGCGCCGTACCATGTTTTTTCCCCCGAATCTGGTTCTGATTGCCTTGATTCGTTCATTTTTATGTGTTTTCTTTGATTTTGACAGTTAAAATTGGATGATTTGTTATGTTTTTTATTTTATTTTGAAGTTTTCATTTAGAGAGAGAAAGTTATTGTGACTTGTGATCCTGGAAAGTGATCAGTTTGAGGGTGGGGTTGAGTGGGGTAAGTTTGCAAAAGTTACATAAATGGTCCCTCCGTGTTTTTTATTCTTAAAATTTGTTATTTTTTATCAGACGGTCCACAATTGTCCATTGGTATGCACCAATTTAAAGGTATCTAAAATAAAGTGCCTCTACATAAAGAAATATGTGTATTTGTTATAATAGATGAGTACCCGTATATAGCAACATGATTTTATAGCGACATATCATTTTGTGTTAAAAATAAGTTTATGGGTTATAAACGAAAAATAATAAAAGTTTGAAGATTTGGGGATTAAACATAATGTTTTGAAACCCGGTTCTACCCAGGTGGTTCAACCGGTTGAACCGTTCCTGTCGAAAAATGGGTCGATTTAAACCGAGTCAACGCGACGGGTTGTGTAAAAAAGGGGTCAAATTAAACCGGGTCAACCTACCGGGTTTGAAGTGTCCCGGGTCAACCCGGTTTTTGATATGTATTGATAGTTTCCTTTTGAAATATATGTTTTTAACATTTCCTTTTTTAGTTTCAACTTTTCACTTTTTACTTTTTGGTTTTTCCTTTATATATAGTATATATAGCATGGTATCCGCGCGTTGCGGAGGCAGGTACCCTGTAACGATTGACCGGAGAAATAAATCTTGATGAGACATGATTCACCAGTTTGTATCGGTTTCAACGGGTTCTTTCTGGTTCATTTTCGGATGGCTTTTAATGGTTAGCCGAACCGGTGGCGATACCGGTTCCCGGTTGAACCTATTGGTCCGGTCTGATTTTCAAAACTATATGTACCATCAACTTGTTAGCTTGTATGAATCTTTGTGTGTTTTATTAATTTGTATAACGTGAATAATAACATGTACTTTTCATTTTAGGGTGTTTTAAAAATAACATTAATTAGTGTGTTTAATTATTTTATATTTTGAATTATGTTGTAGCTGGTTTAAATTTTAAATTATGAAAATTTTATTGTACTTTTTTTTTTTTGTAGATATTTTTTTAATTGGTTGTATAATGTGAATAAATTATTGCACTTTAAGTAATGAGGTGTTTTAATAAGAATATTAATTACACCATACATTTCTCTCACCTTTGACTTTCAACATTTAATTTTTTAAGATTTGTCCGTTTTTCTTTTATATGTAGTAGGGCAAATTGCATAAAAAGGTACTTATCTTATGTCCAATTTCAATTAAAGATACTACTTTTTTTTCTCAATTTAAGGTATCGACTTTTTTTTTGTGCTGATTTAGATTTTTTTCTAACTTCCGTTAACTATTTTGTTAGTAAATTACATGTTTGGTCCTTGAGTTTCTATAGGCATTTCATGTTTGGTCCAGTTTCCTCCGTTTTCATAAATTTGCATACGTTTTCGTCTGTTTTTGCACGTTTTCGTACGTTTTTACACGTTTTCGTCTGTTTTTACACGTTTCCGTCCGTTTTTACACGTTTTCGTTTGTCTTTACACGGTCTGTTTTACACGTTTTTGTTCGTTTTTGCACGTTTTCGTCTGTTTTTACACGTTTTCGTCTGTTTTTGACATGTCATTCGTTTTTGCACGGGTTCGCCTGTTTTTACACATTTTCGTCCGTTTTTACACGTTTTCATTCGTTTTTGCACGTTTCAGCCCGTTTTTGTCCGTTTTTGCATGTTTCCATCCATTTTTACACATTTTCATCTGTCTTTGCACGTTTTTGTTTGTTTTTACATGTTTTCGTCTGTTTTTACACGTTTTCGTCCCTTTTTGTCTGTTTTCTATGTTTCGTCTGTTTTTACACATTTTTTATACATACATTAATACACGCTTTTATACACGAGTATAAAAAGTGTAAAAACGAATGAAAACGTGTAAAAATGAACGAAAACGTGCAAAAACGGGCAAAAACGTGTAAAAAAGGATGGAAATGTGCAAAAAGGACGGGAACGTGCAAAAACGGACGAAAACATGCAAAAACGGACGAAACATCGAAAACAGACGAAAACGTGTGAAAAAGGATGGAAACGTGCAAAAACGGACGAAACATCAAAAACCGACGAAAAAGTGTAAAAATAGACGAAAACGTGCAAAAATGGACGAAAACGTGTAAAAATAGAAACGTATAAAAACGGACGAAAACGTGCAAAAACTTACCGAAACGTGCAAAAACGGACGAAAACGTGCAAAAACGAACGAAAACATGTAAAACCAGACGGAAACGTGCAAAAATAGACGGAAACTTGTAAAAACGGATGGAAATATTTAAAAACGAACAAAAACGTGCAAAAACAGACGAAAACATGTAAAAACGGACAATAACATGTAAAAACGGACGAAAACGTGTAAAAACGGACGAAAACGTATAAAACCGAACGAAAACGTATAAAAACGGACGAAAACGTATGCAACCGTATGAAAACGAACGAAAATGGACCAAACATGAAATGCCTATACAAACTCATGGACCGAACATGTAATTTACTAACGAAATAATTAACGTAAGTTAGAAAAAAAACCTAAATCGATCAAAAAAAAAAAAAAGTCGGGTACCTTAAATAAATAAAAAAATAAATACATTTAATTGAAATTAGACCTAAAATGAGTACTTTTTTATGCAATACCCTAAGTAGTATAGATGCGCTTATAAGTCGTACTCGATCAATGCAATGAATAATCATGTGTCAACCATTGTAAGGGATTTGAATTTGCAATAATATAAATATTTTCTCACTAAGAAACTTCTCTCTAAATATTCTTGTTCGTGATGTTTTCTGTCAAGTCTTTAAATGCTCTCTCGTCTTTTATGCCCTCTTGTTTAGAGCAGATCCTATCAATTGTTAGCTAGTATAGCATGTTTAGTAAACTATTTGCAAGTGATGATATAAAATGTAGAAATAATTACTATGCTAAACTTAGAATTACGTTGGTAAAAGTTCAAAACCGAAACGAAAAGTAGCAGAAAAACAAGTGACCATTCAGCTTAAACATACACATGGATTATCATTTGAGAATTAAGAGTTTATTTTCCATCCTTAACAAACATAAATAGTATAGTTCAAATCTATTTTTGAGATTACCTTATACATTTAGTTCATGAACAAATGCTACTCGGTTTTTTGAATCATAAAAATAGTCAAAACACATTTCAAAAAGGTTCGCGGTTGCATAATTGGGTGTCGAGAATTTCTAGAATAGAAAGAAGCTTATGTTGATCCATGTATGTAGTAATAGATGTGTTGATTTATTCATCCATGCTTTGATCTATACTTGCAGCCACCAATGCTTTCTTACGCATTGTCCAAAATGCTGAAAAGTAGTGATTCTGCAAAACCAAGAAAGAAATGTCAGTTCCACTATAAATACTATCAAAACTATACACAATGTTACTGTTGATCACTAAAACACTTTACATTCAAGGTCAAACATGGCATGTTACAGGCTCTCAATTTTTCCGATTTTTTTACATTTTGGCTTTGGAGGTCAAATAAGCCACCTGTAAGGTTTGAACTGATTAAGATTTGTAATTAAGTCTAAGGGGGTGTTTGTTTTTTTGAAAAAACCTCTTAACAGCCTCTGAATCTGAACCGTTCAGACGCGGTCAGACATTTTGGCCGTTCAGACCGTTTGTTTTTTTTTCCCGTTCAGACGCAGTCAGAGGCAATAAGATCTTAATGGTCTAGACTTGAGAGGGGTGTCTTAATGCCTCTTGTTGCCTCTTGTTGACATAAAAATAACTATAAAAAAAATTAGTACGAGCAAGCAAATGTGCGGTTCAAACATGAGTTTTTTTTCCCGTTCAGATGCCGTCAGATTCAGACATTTACGCCTCAGATTCAGATTCAGATGTGCGGTTCAGATTCAGATTCAGAACCTCTTAAAAAACAAACACCACCTAAATATCGTATCTTGCTTGAATACAAAGAACTTATCGCTAGATGCAACTAACTTGACAGTCACATGTTAAATGCAGATTCTTTTCAGAGAAATAAAATTGCTTCAACAAGTTCTGATTTTCCAAAATCATATTAACTATCCGTCCTTAACTTTAATCTCTAATCTGATCCTCATTTTCAGGTCGCACTATTTTTTTTAATCGCACAAGGCCATTCAAATATTAACAATACTATCACAGAAGAAAAAAAAAAGACTAAACACGGTGAGAAACTTACTTGCATCATCGATCGGGGATTCGTAGTATAAGTTGTTTCGATGGTCTTCTCGAGCTGTGTCTCCAAAAAGAATTAACAATAATTCACATAAGAGATCACCTTATAATACTAATGAATAGATAAAAAGTGTAATATGGCTGACCTCCAACTCAAATCCATAATGGATTGCGATCCTCTTCACGTCTTCCAAACTTAACTCAACTGACATTTCCTAAAGGATCAGAAAGGGTATAAGCAATGCGAAATCGATAAGTGGAACATGTATTTGATAAATATTGTGGATAAAACTGCATGTTTGCAAAAGACGCGCTTACATCTTCTTGACCATACATATCTGCAAAGTGATAAAGTAGGGGACCTAGGTTTATCCAAACCTGCCAAAGGGTAAACTTATAAATTCTCTGTGAGATGATAAAACTTAATTGACGAGAAACCAGTAAAAGTACTTACTCCCCCGTCTTTAAGAATTTTTGAGATGATTTCAATGTATTCAACAATATTGTGGGCTGTATCAAGGAAGAAGCAGGTCACAACTGCATCCCACGCTCCTGCAAGTGGCATAAAAGAATGAATCATAAAATATCCACTTCAAATACTATATTTTATTTTTCGTTGCAAATAATCAAGCATGGATCCTGAAATAAAAATTGAAGGGAACAATGATTGATCTCTGTGTCTCTACCATACCTACTTGGGCCGGGTCGCCATACACTTCAACAAAGTCTCCACCACACATAGAAAATCCTTCCGTAATCCCTGCACTGTTACCGAAAATATAGAAATTAAGTTGGAAGGTCCAGAAAAAAGGGATGCAACACAGCACATTAAGGTTGTGCACTTTAGATACAGATGGTCGCATGTACTACACAGCCACTGTTGGACTCATAACCTGTAAGTGTAACTTGCCAACATAACTAAAAGATCTTTACACGATCTGCAAATTCCTAGAACCCTCTCACTGATAACTTGTAGAGATCCTCTAATACAATACTTTAGTATCCATCAAAACTAATATGGGTAAACTAACATATATGGCAATAGTTTCATAATATTTATATCTTAGCAAAATCTGGTCAAGGTTCGAAACAACCCAAAGGCGATGCATTATTCAAGATGTGAAAAACACATTACATAGATTATTAGTAACCTTTTGACTGTGTATCCAATTATTCCTACTTCATACTGTAAGACACTAGGACAGGCATAACATAGCACTATATAAAGAAAGAGAATGACCATTCAGAGACAAAAAGTTTTCAAGATGTCAATGACTCAACGTGAGTCAATGGGTGGGTCCAGCCCCGATACCACATTTGTAATATGTGAAACAAGTATGTACGGAGCATATATTAGATAATGAAGCATGATAACATAAAAAAAATAAACGACAAGGCATCCTTTACATATACACAATGTTGTATGGAATGCAAATAATATTATATGGCATATTATATCAAATTTGCCTCACATCATCAATTTACAACCATATTCATACTAAAAGCAATAAATCAAGAACAATTAACTAGCCAACATAACTAAAAGATAACCTAGACGATTTGTACACCACCAAAACCATTTATTTTAACAGATGTGCCCTTATAAAAGGTTTTGGTTGTGTACAAATCACCTTCCTTATAATAATAGTTATCCTAATAACATCCAATCATCTCAAATAATTTCTTAACTTGTACCTGGTAATCGTCTACAATGATTCCTACCAAATCAATAAATTTACACACACATATTCCAAATAAGAATTAATCTTTATTTCTCAAAAATAAGGGGAAACGTTGGCAGGGCTGACAACCAATCTTGGCTCATTAACTGCTCTAAGTAGACCACCAATGGCTGCTCTTGTCCACACAGTAGTGATTCACAAGAACAAACAAGTTTACTGCCGTTGACTACTCTTAAAAACTAAAATCTCTCCCCCCTGATAACAGTTCTTGTATGGTAACCTCTTGAAACTCACGACATTGGCCTACAGGCTACAGCCTACCTCCATTTTATTGTATTTAAAACTAAAATAATATCTAAATTATTCTCATATTAGAAACATGGTGGTAACAATATAAATGTCTGATGTGACTCAAGTACTTGAGTGCTTTGGGAGTTTTAAGCCAATTATTCAAATAGCATCCAAAAAGTTGCCATCTTTCTAGGAAAATGTTGCTCAAATACTAGTAACCATCTTTGAAAGATTAGTAATTTAGCGGCATGTTTCTGTAGACAGTGAACATCTTCTATAGACGCTCGATGAAATATTAAAACATTTAATATAATTGATGTGCCTTTTATCCAGCAGTAATGATGACATAATGTTTCATAAGATGACACAATGAACACTATACTATATTTCCAGATAATTTACAGAGACAACTCAGAGAAACGAAAAATCATAAGCAAAATGATCACCTAGCAGGATGAATATCCGGAATGGAAACTGGACGAAGCTGATCAGCATCAGACAGTGAATTACAATTGCTGTGAATCCATGGATGAATAGTCCATTCCCCAATAGCTTGAGTCCTGACAACAATAAAAATGATTATTCAATAAGTTGATATGAAGATGAGAGCGTCAGAAAACAGATGTCATAAATATGATTATACGAGTAAGATACAGAAATTATCAGAGCAGCATTACTGATTAAGAATAAAACTTGAGCAGATCATCATGTAGTAAGAGAATTCATTTCCTTGACTTTTGAAACCTGTAGCAGAAGGAAAATAACTATATTAGCATTTTAGTGAAACATTTGTCAGAAAGCACTTGAATAAGTATATAAACCCATACCAAGACATGAAATTTCCAATGCCAGTCTTCCTAATCCAGCACCTGGAACTAGACAAGACGGAGGGCTACAAAAATGATGAAAATTCAGATACCGCTCCCCAATTATAAAATAATAGAATACAACAACAGAGTACAGTTTTAATGAAGAAATTAGTAATATGCTTTTCAGAGTATGTTGCTTAAGCCGGGAAAGACAACGTTATTCACCTATCTTCACTGCGATTAGGAAAATGGCGTTTCAGTTCTTCAAGAATAGGCTTATAACATTGGTCTCGTTCCTTCTGCCCCTGTGTTCAGAGAACAAAAATCAACAACTATGTTCTTGAAGTGTTGTTCCTCTCTTGTGTTCTCATATCGAAAAGAAAAGCAATGCCAAACTGTGTATATTTATAAAATAGAACTCAAGTGCTAGATAAGGCAAATTATTTAGGTACCTCAGCAGCCCAGTCTCTGACAATATTCCTAATGACACATCGAACCTGGCCAATGTGAGACAAGCAAGCTTGTTAGCTTCATAAATCAATGGAAACTCAAAATATTTAGCATAGTAACATGATTGAACATTTTAATGACCAGTAGTCATGGTAAATGCCACCAAGTGCCATTAGAAATAATGACGATATGAGTATCAGAAAAATTATTTAGCATGTTACAAATCCAAAATGCTTATAGCTACTTTTTCAAATGACAACGTTACCGCAAAGACAACCTTACAACTGAAAACTTTTTTTTCCCGATGCAACAGCTCTTAACATGACTACAAATCAGTATTCCTTAAATGCTTCAAACGCCCAATAAATGATTTGACAGTTAAGTGTGCATAAAACATCTATAGATACGTGTATATAACATTATGCCAGACTGAACCTGGACCAGAACATCAAGCCAGTGATTCCCGAACCAAACAAACTGAACCTGAACCATAACCAAATTGAAAAGATCGGAATCGACAACCAAACAGATTCCAAGACCGGACTTTGAAGCATGCCCGAACATCAGACCAGTGATTTACCCAAATTCTTGCCAAAACTGAATTGAATAAAAAAAACAAGTTTTAGAACTAACTGGACCGAAACCTAGCTGAGAACCGATTGACAAAACTGGAAGTCTGGAACCAGACAAAGTGTAACAATCCCGGCTTAGTATTACTATTATACGGTTTCTACTCAGGTTTTTGCAAACACCTATCTGCAAATAAATTTCAGGTAAACCCCAAGAGGTAGTCAGGTTGGTTATCAACCTTGGTACCTTCTCCAAAGAGTGGGAAGTCCATGGTTAGATACCCTCTTGGTGTGAGCATTCCTTGTGAGGGTCACATCATTCTCCATTTCGGAAGAGCTTCACCTGGTTCGACTTTGTCCCAAGGCGTGGATTTGGCTGGCCAATGGCCCGCAGCACAATACAAAACAGTTTTAGGTTGCTCATTCTTTTAAATTTATAAGCCAACAGCTTATTGTTATTATTCCAAATGTTATCAGTTATTCAGTTCCCATCAACGTGTCAGGCTTCTGCCTGATTTACTGAATAAAGTTAAGCGTTACTAGTTTTTGCGAGTTAGTGGCATATCAAAGTATGAGATGACACTCCGTTACAACAATATTACATGAATAAAGGGAACCAAAGAAGAAACTGAAAATTTCGAGAAATGCGCCATAACATAGTGAGTAAAGGTACCTTGCCACAACATACGAGTCCTGTAATTTCTAGTATCAATCATGGTAGTAAGAATACATAAGCCTTAACATGTGAGAGAAGCAAGCTTAAGAAAAGAAAATATACCTTATCAACATCCACTAAAGGAACATGGAAATGGGGCATTGAGTCTAATCTATCAGGAGATTCAGGAGGTACACATGAAATCTGAAAATGGAATAGTGTGAACAAAGTCAATATCACATGCATTTTGATAGTATGGAAGAATAGAACTTAACTTTCACAAAATCGTAAAAACTGAAATGAGCCAACACACTAAGATAAAACAAATGGGATAGTATAATGCTCAGTGATCCAACTCACTATATAATTTAAATTTTTAGCTCAAATTTTCCATGACATTAACTGCTGAAGTTGATAGTATCGGAAAAAGGACAAGGCCCTAAAGTTGCTGCAAGTGCCTATGCAGATGCAGATGTAACTAAACACATCCATATGACCGCGATTGTTACATTAGCACTTGGAACTTTCAGCGTGGTTCCCAAAGAACGTGGGCTATCTTAAGTGAGATCATATGAAGGATATACTATTAGATCTAACCAACTTAATGATTTACTACATATTTGATACTCAGTTAGGTCACTAATCATATGCAACACTAAAATGTTCATCTTGGACTTTCAGATTTTGTCATAGATTTATGATTCCGTTCATCCATTGTATCAAATTCAGATTACTTTGCAAAAAGCTGTAAACCCTACATGAATGTACAGTTAAGTTCATGAAAAATATAGTAAATCATAAAAACGTTTGCATGTAATGATGTATAGGTTGAAATAATAACTCCTAAACAAATTGAAGCACCCGAGAATTGTGATTTGAGTTTCAGATTACGTGCTTAGACAAGGACTATGTCTTCATTGTGATTATAACTCTACACAAATGTCAAAAATGATAAATGAGCCTAGCCACATTGAAATATGATATTAACTAAAAGAAAGACTCACGTCCTTCTTGGGATCAGTGTCTGAATCAACACTGACATCTATAGCATTGTCACAGCCACCTTTATGAGTGTTTGTTTTGCATTCTAAGCCTTCGGGAAAGCTTCCAGACTCTGGCTCACAGCAATTTTCCTTTTTCTCCTGTAAGTAGGCTATATATATCAATACAAATGGAAGTAACAAATGAATTAAGAATGAGAGATTATAAGTAGCATGTACCTCATGCCCACCACAAGCTTCGCTGCATTGTGCAGAAGGAGCTCTTCCGCTTATTGAGACCGGTTCAGAACATGGATCCCTGTCTTCTGAGTGATGATGACCACATGAACCGTTATCCCCATGTTCACACATTTCATCATCTTGACTCATATCAAAAGGGGGCTCAAACGCCTTAAAACACAATGCAGAGATATATTAGTCCTTTTGTCAAACATAATAATGGGAAAAACAAATAGTACAGATTAGTTATGATCATGGCCATTATAATTGAAGACATTAATACCTGTAGCATATCAAAAATGAAATTGGAATTTTTTGTGATACACCTGCAAGTATAAAAGGGCACCATTAATTCCGACCATAATCACAGTTTATGCTAATGAGAAAGCAGTTACAAAACAAGACAATAGTAAAAAGACATGAGCAGACACAAAAAAATCGTATATCACTTGGTACATATATACTTGGTTATGACAAATAAACTCCCCATTCTGCCCACGACAACCTCATACAAAAAACTAGCTAATGACAAACTATACAAATGGACTGGAAAGAAAGGTAGCACTAGGTTATCATATATTGACATATATCCAAATAAAATTAGAAAATGACTAACACTACATCGCAGCCTAGGCACCTACAGCGATTTTGCCTGATTGTATCAATGGTAAGAAATGAAATATAAAAGAGCCAAGCAATTTGTAACTAGTGACTCGTACAAAAACTAAATAGAAGAATCAGAAGGACTTCTAGGGTATACCCAGAAAGAATCAGAAGGATTTCCAGTTTAAAGAATGGATACTTAGGACAGCATCATATTCAAAAATTCTAAACTTATTTACCAGGTTCTTCAATTGAAGCCTTGAAAACCCATGCAAAAACGGAAACTGACTCCATCAAACAATTGTTTCCAAATAACTGTATGCATTATGTTGCAAAGCTTATGGTCCTATGTTTACATTACAAAAAGTTGCAATAGATGTACCGTCTCAGTTTCTGATATTTTAAAGGAAGGTGTGCCACCAGAGCCTGCAAAAAGAAAAAAAGATGTAGTAAACTATCTTAACCAAAAATGGTTCTCAACTGATCTTCTAGATATACCAGCGTCAAATAGACTAGACCCAAGAACACAGTTGTGCTGCCTCCATACTCGATGTTTGGTGAGATTTACATATGTTGGATGAAAAGTACTCTGATATATCAAACCGTGCTCTACTGCTAGAGCATTGATATAATTTCCGAATATTATTGGTTAATTTGAAGATACAAATAAATCATATTTTTTATTGGACAAGGTTGTATAGCAAAGATTAGGAATTAGAGTTTTAATTATTAATGGATTTCATCTAAAAAATTCTATATATAGGCACCTTTAGATGTAAAATATCATGATGATGATAAGACCATGCTAGCTTAGAACCTACTTAAAAAAATCATGTTTAGAACATTGTATACTCTTGTCTTGTTGCATAAAAAGGAAAACTGATGTGGAAAAGAGAAAGGGAACAAACTATTCTAATCGGGAAAGCATGAATTTGGTAAGTGTAAAATAATGTACATTAATAGAAGCTTATGAAAAACTACTACAAACTGAAATTAGCTTTCCTAATTTATTTATGGATTCAGAAAGTGTTTAAAATCTTCGGTAATCATGAGTCATGAGAACCCAACTAATTAAGCGGCATGCAATTACGTGTTCCGTGTTGATCTAGGATTTTGTTTGTAAGAAAGTAAGTGTACCTTGTGAGCCACTGGAAGCCTTCTGAAAGATCTCTCATATCTTCTCACATCCTCCTCTGCAGCTTCCGAATAGCTGCATCAAGTAAATTTACAAACATTATGAGCCATGAATAATTATCGTTTATCAAATTCAAAGAAAATCTCGTCGAACAAACAATTCAACAATTTCTGAACTAAGAAATATCTTAAACTTAGCTGAGCCTTCATTAAACATAACCAATAACATCTAACCTCCATTTATAAGAAAAACTTGAGATTTTTAATAAGAATGTAAAAGCTGATAAACTCATGAGTTCGTTATCACGGCACCAAATACTCGGCAGTGTAGGTGGCAAATACTTGGAAAAAATATATAAATACACTCCGGGAACAAGAGGATGAATATTAATTCCATTTGGTATGAGGAATGAATACTTTATAAGGATTAGTATCCACACCTTATATGTATCCAAAACTGGTCATCGCAAAATGCACATTTGGTATATAAAATTTAGAATATCTAATGATTCTGGTCACGTTACAATGCGAGACATGGAATAATATTGAAGATACTTCTTCATACGCAGCAGTGAAGTTAATATGTTATGGGTCGTTCTATCAGCCTATCAGATGCTAATTTACTTCATCATAGATGAAGTTAATACTCCTCCGTGGACAATGATGCACCTATAGATGAGGGGTAAACACACAAAACTTAAAAAACGACAGCTAGCAAAAATCAAATACTGTATATAAGCTAATCCAATACTCCGTATGATTTGAGTTTATCCATAGAGCATTTCCTCGACTAAATTGAGCTTATTTATATATTATCAAATCTAAAATTAGAAATTACGCTTAACATAAGGTAAACTCCGACTAAACAATATAATATAAAGTTCAGTCGCAAACTCAAAAGATTATCTTCTGAAACATGCATATATACTTGGTACTCATGACTAGCGTGATCTCAAAAAAGGCCACTTGTTGATAATAATGGACTTCCATCTTTTGTTTTCCTAATTACAATGTTGCTCTTTTAATCACGTGAATGGACTAAAAGGTATTACATTTAACTGTCTTAAAATTTTCAAGATCACAATGTTTCTTCAGTTGTTTGCCCAGTTTTAGATTACACCGTTCTCCCCTAAAGAAGAATCTCCCTTTAACTATATATCAAGGTTAACAAACAACACCTTGAACTTGAAATACATACTAAGAGTGAGTTTCAGCATCTAACAATTTCATGCACCCTTCCGTTGCCAATGGTCTTAACCAGTGGCGTAGCTATATGGGTGCAAAGGTGGTCCATGGCCCACCCACAATGCTTTAATAATTGGATATAGGTATCAAATAATATAGCCCAATATGCTAAATTGTATGTTGTATTCACTTTGGGCCTGTCTTAAATATTGGTATTGTTTATTAGTACATTTAAAAACTATGTAGGAATTATAATTGTAACTGTTACAATTGTCCATCATTCTATTATATAAATGAGCAAATTTGTTGTAACATTTTTACATGGATATATATTACGTAGTATGATGTTATTTTAGCACTTAGTAACGTATTTTAAATTTTTTTGGCCCCCCATAAACAAATTCCTGGCTACGCCCTTGGTCTTATGCTAAAATTTAGTCACTTAGGCGGGCGTATAGGGATATCTAAAAATAAAAAATCAATCAAAGTTCATTTAAAAAGGTCTTCAAATCATATAAGCAGGTAAAGTGAAACCATTTGTAATTAATTAATTCAGCACAAAACCATAAATTTAATTAAAAAAAAAAAAAAAAAAAAAAAAAAAGGTGATTGAAGTAGTAATAAATTAGTAGTTACTTACTTGATGTAGGCAGAGATGATGCGGCGAAGGGATTGGATTTCAAGGGATTCTTCGTACTTCTTCCGTCGAATAGCTTCATCATCTTCCTCAGCTGCTGTTGCTGTTGGCTTGTTGTTGTCGTTTGACATTTTTGTTTATGCTTGTATTGTCACTGTGTTTTTGTTTCTGTTTAGCGGCGAACCAACCAAACAACCAGCTTTATTATCTAACCATTGGCTTTTAAACCAGTTGCTCAAGATGATGTGGAAGGTTACTTTTGGTTTGTAGCCGGGTTAGGAATCGGATTAGAATTTAAGGGCCCTGTTTGGTTGGTGGGTTTAAGAAGGTTTAGGATGATACATGTGTAAAATAAATTGTTTGGTATTTTATGATTGAGTTGACACGCGGGCATGGTCCTTAAATCTTAGAGCCCGTTTGGTCAGGGGTTGTGGGGTTTGAATTTAGGCATGATGTCTAAAAAAGTTGTTTGTTACATGTGAGTGAGTCTCATTTTTGGGGATGAATACCAAATACGTAAGTGTGAAGAATTCCCTACCCAAATGACTACTTTTACATTTTCTTTCTTTTTATGCGGACCCTTTTTTATTCTCATTCATTCATAATTCTTTTATCTATTTTCAAAAAAATAATATTTTTAAAATTTTAAATCCAAATCTTACACTCATCCACAAACCAAACGGACCCTTAATCTCTAGCTTGTCTATGGGTTTTCTGACTTTCTTTATCTTTTTAATAAAATATCTATTTTTATATTTTGAAAAATTCCCATCCGCTAGATGTAGTTGATTAGTTGTTTCATTTTTATTTTTTATTCAAAAAAATTGCAGTTTAACTCAATTGATTTATATAATATATATACATATTTAAAATAATAATAAAATTTCTTTCTCCTTATATACTTTTAAACATTTCTCAAATCCAAATCCAAATTCAATCCCACTTATAAATCAAACGGGCCCTAAGAAAGGTTTAATAGAAAATAAAATAGGAGTAAATATACGATTAATATAAATATATATATATATATATTGGTTTAAATTAATATCGTATATAAAAATATCATTTAATTAAAATAAGAGAGAGAAAGTTAGTTTAAAATTTTTAAAAAAATGTTAAATATGTAGTTTAAATCATATGAAATCCTATCTATATAAAGTGGAATGAAATTTTGTATTAATTCATAGGTATTATTTTTAAATTTGTGAACCAAACTATCTCGAAATGGGAATCACGGAATGAATTTTCATTCTAATCAAAGTGTTTGTTTAAGATAAGGGGCCCACCATTATGGGAATGAATGATAAATTTATTTCATACTTCATATACATCAAAAAAGCTAGGTATGGATCTTTCATAAGTGAAGGACCCACCACTACTATCAAACTCATACCCATTGTGATTCATGACAACATACCAAACGCACCATAAACTTTTAATCTATCATTACATTCTATCACCTCAAAAACCTTATAACAAACATCCCCTTAATTTAAGAGTTGATAACGAGCATAAAACTTCCAAACACACAGAATAACTCTTAAAACACAAGTTTATTAACAATAAAGATCAAAAGATTAAATTACAATAAAACATAAACCCTATAAATGTAGAGAGAAATTATTTTGGAGAAAAAGATAACTAAAAAAAATATAAATAAAATAAAAATAAAAAAAAATATAAAAAAATACTAAAAATAACATTCTACATAAACTTAAAGATGCATTCGTGGTCTTTACGGCGTAACTACTTGAGAGCCAAAACTAATCCCTATTAGAGAGTTCTGCGGTGTAACAAGGTTCAGAGTGTTATATTGTAGCGAAAAATAATGTGTACGGTTCTAATTCTTAATCTTGTCCCCATCATTATAAGAATGTTGAAAAATACGAAGTTTGGGGATGAAGTCACAGTTCAATATTGTAGCTTCGTACTAACGATAATTCAAATTTAAAAATCGAAGCTTTTAATATGAACAACGATTTAAGCTTTCAATTTTCTAGTATGGGTTTATTAGAACTCAATCTTAATTGAGTTTATTAGCGCAAAGCACCATTAATGGTGACTTAATGGGTAATCACGCACCTCAACTGAGGTTGTGTTTATTGTCATCAAATACATGGAAGTATTTAAAATAATACTGTAACACCCCGAAAATACGGTCTAGCGGAAGCATACGAGCCTTTGGGTGCTACAATCTTGATATCACAACATAAGGTACAAAGAATGGTTTTTATCCCCTTTGTTTAGAATAAGATTCATGAATTGAAAACATTAGGTTTACATTAATGAAAGTAGTGCGGAAATAGGCACAAAAGATAATTAAAGCGGTCCCGTTTATTCATCAGAGTCGCCTATGACCATGCCCCTTGCCAAGCGTCTTCCAATAGTGAGTTATCGCCTTAAACCTGAGAACACATGCTAAAAAGGTCAGCTTACGCTGGTGAGTTCATAGAGTTTAGTTACAAAATGTAGTAGTGGACCTGATAGAGTTTAATTGCTACATGCGACCAAGGAAGATATCTAATAACCATTCCAACCATCAATCAATCAGAATAAATAGTCAATCCAATCAATAATCAATCCAGTCAATAATCAATCCAATCAATAATCAGTCCAATCAATAATCAACTCAATCAATGAGCAATCCAATCAATAATCAGCACAGTCGTAGCAAGGCCTAGAACACAAGCTACCCTGGTCTAGGTCGATCAATTCTTAGCTAGGCATCGCATCATAGCATAGAGATGCTACCCTAGTCTAAGTGATTGAAGTAATAAATTAGTAGTTACTTGATGTAGGCAGAGATGATGCGGCGAAGGGATTGGATTTCAAGGGATTCTTCATATTTCTTCCGTCGAATAGCTTCTTCATCCTCATCCTCAACTGCTGTTGCTGCTGACTTGTTATTGTTTGACATTTTTGTTTATGCTTGTATTGTCAGTGTGTTTTTGTTTAACGGCGAACCAAACAACCAATAAACATAGCTACCTTATTATTTAACCATTGGCTTTAAACCACTTGCTCAAGATGATGCGGAAGGTTGCTTATTGGGCCGGCTTTTTACAAATTTTCATTTTTTCGGCTACGTCAGCTTTCTTTCTCCGACTACAATAAAAGCGACATTATTATTTTTTTCAAAAAAAACCATTTCTTTTAATATTTTCAAAACAAACTTTATTCAATTTAATAATTCAATATCATAATTTAATTTCAAATTAAATGATACAGTTCGAACGGGATACCACCAAATTCATATTCAAAATTTAAAATTTAAATGATAGCGGGCTTTATTCAAATTCTAATTGAATTTCAATTTCTAAAAGTTGTCTGTATATAGCCACATACTCTACATTGTTTATCACACACACACAAAATTTCTTATCAAATTCTCTCAACAAAATGTCTCACAAAGACTTCTCACAACAATTCCCCGAGGTTTAAAACTTCTCACAACAATTCCCCAGTCACCAAGACTTCTCACAACACTTCTCCAGTGAACACGACTTCTCACAACAATTCCTCAGTTCCAACCCAACGGAAAATAAACCGGTTAACACTCAACCGGAAGATATCTTTCCGGTATTTTAAACGGACAATGAACCGGTTAACATTCCCCAGCTCCATATGATACGGCGCACCTTCATTCTTTATACGGCGTATGCTATCTTCAGTATCTTGGATTTTCTGGTGAAGTCTTGAGATTGATACGGCGCATGTTATTGTTGTCATGCGGCGTATCCTAAGCAGAATAAGTCAGATCTTCGTCGTTGACCAAGGTTTCATATACGAGGCATGAAATAATTCCATGTGGCATATGCTTCAAAGTCAGGCAATAGTCTTCATATTCATCCAAGTCATATAAGCAGGTAAACTGAAACCATTTGTAATTAATTCAGCACAACACCATAAATTGAATAAATAAATAAATAAGTGATTGAAGTAATAAATTAGTAGTTACTTGATGTAGGCAGAGATGATGCGGCAAAGGGATTGGATTTCAAGGGATTCTTCATACTTCTTCCGTCGAATAGCTTCCTCATCTTCATCCTCAACTGCTGCTGCTGACGACTTGTTGTCGTTTGACATTTTTGTTTATGCTTGTATTGTCAGTGTGTGTGTTTGTGTTTAGTGGCGAACCATCTAACCAACCAGCAAAAAAAGCTTTATTATTTAACCACTGGCTTTGAATCAAGTAAAGGCCCGTTTGGTATGTGGGGTTTTCATGGGTTTAAGATCAATAAATGCAAATCAAGTGTTTGTTTGCATTTATAAGATTTGGGTTTGGGTTCTTATACAAAATATCAAGGGATGTATAAAAGGAGGCTATTTTGTGAGGTTTTATGACAATGTGAGACCAAAAGCATTTTTCACCATATATTTCTTTGTTTTTTCATTTTTATTTATATTAGAAAAACAAAAAAAAATAATCTAGTTAATATAAATATTATTTAATTGTATTTTAATATATATTATGTACCTTTAAATATTATTTCTCTCTCTTACATTAAATCCAAATCAAAATCCTAAACCAAATTTAAATCCAAATCCAAATCTTAATCAGAAACTCATCTTCAAACCAAACGGGCCCTAAGTACTTTTTGTAGTCTTTCTTCTACAACTTTGATTTTTAATATTTTTGTTTGTGTTATATAATACTTGACTCAAAATATATAATTGGATTGTGTTCTAAATTTATTTTTATGGGTATAATCTTCATCAAACATAGTATAACATAAACAATAATATTTAAGGTAAAAGTTGAACAAAAAATCAAAAAAAAAATCAAATTAGACAATTAATATGAGATGGAGATAGTAATAAGAGAGGAACTTGTGCTATATAATATATTGTATTTGATAGTTTATTGATTATGTTATATTTGTAATAAAAAGTTTTGTTTTATATTTACATAAATTATTTATTCATTTCATTGTATTGCTTTAATAAATAAATTGCAATTATAAGCACTAAAAACATTCCGATAATTATACAAAAACAAACAACATTATGATGTTTTTTCCAACCACTTTTTAATTGTAAGATGTGAGAGTCAAATTATGATTCAAAACATCATAATCAAACAAACTACTAATTTCATTAGTGGGCCAAAGCCCACTAAGTAACATAAAAGAAACCCTAACAACCTCTGCCTTATAAAAGGTTACAACCTCTGCCTAACAACCCTAACAACCTATGCCTTATAAAAGGTTCAGTATCAAATTGTTACATCACTCTCAACCTGTGATTTAACTGCGCCTCTCTGTCTGAAAGAACAAAAACAAATGGTTAGTCATTTAACCCTTATTTTTATTTAAAAATAGTATGTATGTTTGTTTATTGACTATTGGTTTATTTATTAAATTATCGTTCGCATTTAAGTGGCCATTACTTTAATAATTTTTTATACTGATGTCTATAGCATGTAGGGTTTCGTTTTTATACTGATGCATAGGGTTCGGGGTCGAGAAGACTTCCTTTTCTACGAGCAAATTTTTCAACCCTCTATGCAGTGAACCTAATCGTTATAGTGTAGTATGTGGTAAGCCTAGGGATTGATTTCGTTCTCTAGGAGAATAGGAATGCTAAAAAGAGATATATGACGAGAAGGTGGGGTTGAGGGGGATTCTTTTTAGTCTTTTTTATGGTTTTTTAGAAAGCAAAGTAAATATCTCGGGGTATAAGAGTGGGGGATGGTACTTCTACCAATTTCTACTACTTTTACCTATTACTAAACTAATTAACTAATTGATAGATTATGCTTAATTGAAGTATGCCCGTATGATGATTAAAGATGTGTTTACTTAGATGTTCTTACTCCATAGTTATCTCTTATTGGTCGGTTGAATTGTCACTTCCTATATATTAATTGGTGCGTTGTATTCCATTTGGTCGTAGGGTGGTGCCTAATTCCCTAGTTCTATGAATTGCAACTCTCCTCTAGACTACCCGGGATCGGCGAGTACAATGGTATCTCCCCCGAATACTCTACTATCCTTAAGCTACAATTCACGGAATAAACACAACGAATGGCCTAAGTGCACTCTTAAGCTTTTTTGCTATTTAGGATGTTCAAGCTCGCAACAATTAAAGAAGAAGCCAGTTTTCCTTAATCTAGTGTCTACCAATCAAGACAAGAGACAACCTAACAATAATTAACAACTATGTTTCATAGATCTAAGCAAACACAAGAATAATTTAGCTACTCATGTTAAACAAGCAAGCATACACACATACAATTGAACATGGGGTAGACATGATGATAAAATGGATAAACAAACTTATCTTGTGATGTAAAATAGAGTATGGGACCCTAAAATACTGTCCAAGTCGGACTACAACTGTATTAGGGTTTGCTCTCTAAAGTTCTACCTCTTTTAAAACAGAAAAATCGAATTATATATATAGATTTACAAGTGCGACGGCGTCACCTTATGCTAGTGGCGCCGTCAGGTCACCGTCATTAGGGATTCGTTTGGGCCAAGTCATCGTTGGGACGACGTTAGTTGAGGAGTGTGATGCCATCAATCTTCATTAAGGACGTCGTCTGAGCTTGGTTCTTGGGCGTCTGGTGTGGAAATTGTGAGTGACGCCTTCCAGAGTTTAGGCGTGACGTCGTCATGCTTTAGAAACAGAATTTCCGCTGAGCCGTCGCATGTATTTTTGATCAAAACTTCTATAGAGGGACGGCGTCGCCCTTTGAATGGGACGCCGTCAGGTATGTTGGAGTGCCTTTGATCTTGACTTTGCCATTTTCTTCATTTTTTCGCTCCTTTTTGTCCAAATGTGTTTCACTCCAGCATTTTGCTTCCAAAAGACCTAAAATGTGAAAAGGAACGATTTTAAGTAGTAACAGATATAAAATGTGTCGATTTAAGGCTTAAATGACCCCCTAAAAATGTATGTTTTAAATCCTTATCAAATATCCCTACACTTGGAATTTGTTTGTCCTCAAGCAAATGTGCTTTTGGCCAATCAATTTATAAGTTAGGGGGCATGAAGCATTGGTTTAAGATAATATACAACAAGTAAAAGCGCTACAATAGTCATAACAAGCACGAAAATTATGTAGTAGCACCTCACAATTTGTTTTTCGATTCTCTCATCTCTCGGGTTTATATGAAATATAATATAAGTGAAAATGGAAGATAAACACTCATTACCTGGCATAGTACATAGATTACCATAAGCTTGAGAATAGATCAAACCTCCACCGCTTTGGCGTAAGCACCTAGGAATAACTATCTAAGAAGTCTTTACAAAGGGTTGTAACGTTAGGCTTAGGGTAGGGAAGTAAAGGGTTATGTTGGATAGGGGATATTTAGTGGTGGCAAGTCAAAAATCTTATGTTACAAGTATGGAAAGCATGGTGTTGCTAAGCCAAGACTCGACTCACTAACACTAGATAACTTGAAACAAAACGCAAACATAAACTTAAAAGCATAAACATAAAGATAGATGTAGGATGATAGCCCCGTATAGTTTTCTCAATTTTTTTCATACCTTTTTACTCTACCATCCTCTACGATAACATCAAAATAGAGAGATTTATAAGAGCATCCCTACACTTGAGTTTTTATTTCACTAACACTAATTGACCCGATTTGAAAAGATCAAAACACTTGGAGTACTTAATTACGTAGTCAAAGGGAATTTGGAGTTTATCGTTCTTTCCCATTACTCCATAAAATATTATTTTAACCCATGAGTCCCAATCTTCCCAAAACTGTATACAAATAATATGACTCGACTTAGCAACCATGCACGTAACTAGATAATTGAACTAAGTGTTTAAACAATGATAACAATAATGCACTAAAGATGAGTGCATACAATGTGGGCTAAGGCGATTTGGGTGTAACATTTTGGGTGGATTGTAAACAATGCTCTTCATTTATATTCCGAAAACCAGAACATCACAAGAACTGCGAAAAGGATAGGCTTTGAGGGGTTAACTAGGGGTATCGTGTATTAAAAATGAGTACATCGCAAGGGTGTGGGGGAAATTACTCAACCGATGTGGATGACGTAATTAAATTACATGTTTAAAAAAAAAGGTTATCTTAATGCCTCTTATCATTTAGTTAATCATAACTACACGAATGTAATCTCACTAACGATCTTGGAATGCATCACAAAACAAGTTCTAGAATCTATTATACTACCGGTACACTCACTAAGCATCAAATATGAATGCTTTTATTCCTAAAGATCTAGGGGCGAACCTCACATTTTTGGGGTGGAATTTGAGTGGTAAACAGTTTTTGTGCTAGTCATATAATTCCTATCCAAGAGATGTTTTATTAAGACTAAAGTTTAACTTGTAAATGTCATAAAAAATTTAAATTTGGTGCTAAAATTGCCCTAACAAATAATTCTCATAGTTTATTACACAAATTACTAAGGACAAGACAAATAATCAAGTGAGTGAATAGTTTCTAAGTTCCCATTTTATTCTCCCTCCCTACACTTAAACTGAACATTGTCCCCAATGTTCCCCGAAAGTATCAAAGTTATGATAAAGGAAGGTAAGTTAAAAGAGAAAGAAACTAATACTCCCCTGATTAGCTCGGTAGGATATGTGTGAAGTTGTGGTTAAATCATCCTCTAAGAAGAATGAATAAGTAATAAGCTTCTTCTAATATGTGTTCTTCTTCTTGTCCAATATAACTTGCACACTTATAAGAAAACAAACGAAACCTTCGCGTAAAATCGGCGGTAAAACTATATATGACACACAACTAATCTAGAAAGCGAGTAAGATATAATGCTTGTGGAATGGATGTTTGCAGTTTTTCTAGAAAGTTAAGAATTCGGAATTTCCAAAAATTACAAGTTACACAGAAAACGAAACTAATATTCTGTTTCCACATTGCCTGATGTTGTCAGGTGTTAATCCTGATGCCGTCAGGTTGTCCTGACAAATACTCGTCTGCAGCGTTTTTCTGGAAAAATTACCTCATTAAAACCTGAAAAAATTTCTGCAAAACATCTATTATGACTTGATACAAGCATTTGACTCTAACAAACTGTAACACCCCCAAAATACCGCAGCGGAAGATTGTGTCATTGGGGTGCTACTTCATAATACAAAGTACAAGTTATAGAAAACGACTTCTAAATGAGACGTTTTGAAAAGTTACCATTCAATTAATGAAATCAGAGTTACAAACAATGAGATTCCAAAGTATGATACATAAGTGTTTACAAAATGTTTTGAATGGTAAATACGAATGTATAAAGTCTTCAAAACATGTCGTGCAACTTTATGCTTCAAACTCTAGCTATCGCCTTATAACCTGAGATAAACATGCTAAAAAGTGTCAACACAATAGTTGGTGAGTTCATAGAGTTTGTTTAACATGTAAAGCTTTTAAAGAATGTTTACACAACAAAGGCATTGTAAATCCACTCAGTTCTAAGTTTCGCCCATACAAAACTTGCAACCTGTGTGTTCACAACCCACTGCCAAAATATAGTTTGCACAATATACCGCATTATATTCACCCAAGGTCATGAATCTGGTACACAAGGGCGGGGGCATCTTCCCAAATAGTACTATAATACTCCCACAGTCATGAATCTGGTACACATGGGCGGGGGCATATACCCGACTTATAGTACTATCAATATCTCTCCGACAGTATAGAGTATTGTGTAGGTATGTAAATACAAATCATGTATTTAAAGTAAGCGAGTAAAGTATTTCCAAGAATGTATAACGAAATCATGTATAACGCAATCAAGTATAATGTAATCATGTATAAATGCAATCAAGTATACTGCAATCAAATGCAATCAAGTATAAATGTTTTGAGTATTTGTAAAAGTAAAAAACAAGTAGTTGAGCATGTATCTCCCCCAAAGAGTTTGTAAGATGGTTACACGAGTAAAAGTAGGGGCTACGAACTCACCTTAATAAATGTGATATCAAATGTATAACGTATCGATAGATAAGCTGAGAAACCTCTACGCGCAACCTAGAATATGATGTTGTGTCTTAGTTTCTAAAATATCGATGTGAATGTATAAACATGTCTTATATAGTTATTACATCAATTATGCTTGGATACTTAACATTTGTGAAGTCGTATAAGTGTTTGCGTTTCGTTTATTTAAGTTTTTCCCGTCTAAATCTACCCGTTATTTCTAAACCGTAATTGATCACGACTCGGTTTTTATGTTCTCGGAAAGGTAATTGAATGTACTAAACATATTAGTGGGCCCTAATGCCCCATAATTTATTTAACTAATGTGAAATTACCAATTTACCCTTGGATGTACTAGTTATTTCAATCAGCAGCAAACTGTCTCACGGTTTTGGTCATAAGTCGAGTTCTACAACTCCATTTAATGCACAGCCAATGGCCACGTTTAAGTTAGGGTGTTAGCTAAAACTTTTATTCTTTGACCAACAAGGGGTTATATGCAATTTTTATTTGTTTTAGCCATTTAAAATTTGTTACTCAGTTTTGGACACGTTTTGCCGTTTTGGCTCTAGTTTATTCATCGGGATGAGTTACGGCATGAGCCACCCGGCGAAACGACCACAAGACATCGATCTATAATCCTAGGTTATTACCTAAGTTTATCAGTTCAAGAATTTTTCCCAGTAACTACGTTTACACCCCCTGTTCAGTTTCTATTTTGCAAAACTAGTCCTATCGACGATTTCTAGTGTTTTAGTTCAATTATCCAAGCACAATCAACCATAATAAGCATATAAAACATATCACATACATGAAATACTAGTATATAGAATAATAAAATGATAACATAAGAGTTTGCTTACAATCCTTGTGATGAATACTAACAAGAAACCAGAACTAGGACACTAAAACCTAAATCCTTCCAATATAAACCCGAGCTTCCAAATCCTTAACACACCTTGCTAACCCTTGCTAGGCTTGATCTAACCTTGTAAGAACACTTCTAAAGCGTCCCTTTTCACCTTGTGTAGCTCCTAATTCAATCATGGAATCACCAAAAGAACACTAGAACTATGTAGAGAATAACTAGGCCTTGAACTTTGATATATAACTTGTAGTTTGAAGATTAAAGAATCATGGTGCTAGGAATTGTGAAGTGAAAGACCAAATGAAGGAAAAGAGAGTTTTTGTGAGTTTATCTTGATTTTTTATGTTCTTATGAGTTATAAAACAATTATATAGTCTTGAAATACTTAGTTGTTAAGTTTACTTAAACATGTATAAGTCTTTCTTTGTAAGTTTTCTAGTCTTATCTTGATGAAACATATACAAACACCCCATGTGGTCTAAAATTTCGTTCCATGCCTATCTTGGATGACTAGATATGAGTTTTGATAGTATTTTGCTTTTACGGAGTGAGTTTTGGTCCCGTTAATCGCTAACCGTAAGTCGTAAAGTCACGAAACTTAAAATCGGGTATCCTAAAACTATGAATCTTATAAATATGTTAAAAATTATCAATATACTCTATATAAGCATATTAGATGAGTGATAAGTTCTATCGAGTTGCTTAAACGCTACTAAAACTGGAAACGTATGTTTAAAACGCGTAAATCGCGTAAAACGCAGAACTGGAAAACGTAAATTTCCAAAACTTACGCAAATGTCACGGAAGGTGAAAAACTTATATTTCTCTTGTTTGTAATGTTTTCGGACATATCAGGATGCCTAAAGGTCGTTTAAACCTAAACGTAAATCTCAGACACGGTTTTGTGAAATTTGCAAAAATGACCGATGAGTGTCAAATTATCGGTGTATTACTAAAATAGGTTAACTTACAAGAATATGAAATAAAAATTTTGTTGATGAATAGTAAAATTAAATAGTAAAAATTCAAAAATAGATAGAAATCCTAAAAATGCGAATTGTTACACAAACACACATATATATACAATTTCAATTATTGTTAATCTCATGTTCATGTTCTTAAAAACATATGTGATCTTCCCTACACTTATCTCTTTGTAAAATACATTTATATGCAATTAAGACGAGATTAAAAATAAAATAAAGCATTTTCACAAAGTCTAACATGAGAATAAACAACAATGAAAAAGATATATAAACACACAAACAAAATTGAAAAACAAAACAAGCAAACAACTAGCATGGGTTGCCTCCCATGAAGCGCTTTTATTTATTTATGAGTCTTGTAGCTAGACTCGAAGTCGTGTCCCTACGTGACTTTTTTACCGTCATCTTCTTCCTCATGACGATTTCTATTGGGGTTTTCCATAACATAGTTATGCCCTATTGTGCATCTTTCTAAGAAGTCATCTTGCCCCATTTGGTTCTATATTTCGGCCCTATTTTCACACATTCTTTGTAGAATCCAAATATCTTACTCATCACATAATCTACTCCTCTCTTTCTATCATACTCATTCTTATAGTAGACCAATAGCTTAAGTTCCTTCTCATTATTGGATAGTGATGAGAATTGCTCAATCTTAAATGACATTTGGTAGGCAATGTGATCGGTCTCATCCTTAAATCAAATTATCCCTAACGATGGATCATAAGTCATCCCGGAGCTATCTATGAAAGGCTTTCCTAGAACTACATGGGACAAGCTAGGATCTATAGACGTACTAATATCTTCCATAATCACGAAATCCGTAAGGTATCTGAAGCTTCCTACATAGACGAGCAATCCCTTAATTATACCAAGGAAATTACATCTTACTCTAGGATTATTTGGGTCTTACCTACTTGAGATAGGTTTTTTCATCACCCAATTATAATACGTGATAGTCATGATGTTTATTAGGGACTTGCGATCGATGTAGGCCTTTGTCACGAAAATATGTCCTTTGCAACACGGTATGTTGAGGTTTCTAGGATTTCCAAAGGTGATGTGTGGGCATCTCTTAGTATAAAAGGGACGAAGGTCGCGCACTAGGTGTAGGTGGTATGAAAGTTCTTCATATGTAGGAAACTTGTTGAAGTGTTTATCACCTACTTCGTCTACTTCATTGGTTGTTTCATCCTTAGGAGTCTCACTAACCTCAAGCACCGTTTTCATTATTTGCTTGATCGCTATTCCTATTTGGTCTTACTAGGTTGATGGTATTTGTGACAATCCGTAAATTTCCCGGCTATTATTTTTAGTCATTTATGTCAGAAATTGCGAGTTATTTATTTTCTGCTTTTTATGATTTAAAAACAATAAGTCGTCTCGTGTTTTCCAAAGTCCCGGTACCACACGCATACCAACACCATGATAGTATTGGCACGAAATTTATTTTCTAACGAGTATGTTTGCCCGCGCGTTGCTGCGGGAAAGCATTCATGCAAATAATCTAAAAGAAAGAGAACATTTTATTTAACAATGAGAATCACTTGCTGCAAAGGTATAAGAGTAATTGTTTGTTTTGTTAATGTTGTTTTGTTGAGATAAACCTACATAAAATTAATAATATTTACTAACATAACACTTAACAACACTCTAAAAATTTAGACGGTAGAATTTGTAGTTACCTTTGTTGTTAACACCGTATTCTAACATTCTCTAATAGTCCACATGGTGTATCGTTGCATAACAATTGTGCTTTGCACAACCTTTGTCCGCATATATCGTATAAGTCGACATCCGGATGGCTTTTTAGAATTTTCTCCAATTGTTAAAGGTACACATGGTTGTTTGGCATTTGTTGGCAGACACGGTTGTCGTTGTTGATGCACAAATGAATCATCTACCTTCATTTATGAACAACATGTTGGTAGATGGCCTATTGTTACAGGATTGGTGCTACTTTCACAGAGTTGCCATGTTTCTAACTTTTGCAATTCAATTAACCAATAACTTTGCATATTGCTTTGTAAAGGTGTCTGCTCGAATAGGCATCTATACCAAAGTATGGTTCATCTTTTGTTAACAAAACATGACGCATTGACAATAACTATTTTTAGGACACACTGATACTTGGCAACTACTATCAACAGGTAGTTTTCGTGGTTGATTCTCTCTTAAGAAACCTTCACATAGGTGACAAAGAACTATTTTTGGGGTGCAAATATTTTATTGCTACTATCAACTGGTAATTTTTTTTAATTTGTTATCCATGGTATAGTAACATGTATGAGCACCAAAAGTAACGGAACAAACGTGTATATACATAAGCCGTGCAAAATCACATAAGAAGCATCTATTTTTTTGTAAATCCATGAATCAGCAAGAAGTTTGACAATCAAATTACACAAAATTAGAGTAAATATATGATAACCCAAAATACTTTAAAGAAAATAAGCATACAAACAAATAAATTGAATAACTCCATCATTCATATGAGAAAAACGTAAAACCAAAAAGTGTAGCACAAACATACATGTGTCACAAAGATGCAAAGAAGTGTATGTCTACCTACTGCTAAGAGTACGATCTTTAAAGAAGCAACTTCCTCTCGATGGTAATCACGCTTGATGTCAATTTTTTTTCCTTGGCTTTGATCTTGTTGGTTAAGATTAATAAATCAAAATTAAACTTAATCAAAAGAGCCTGACTTGCATATATTCGTTAATACCAAAGCTTGCTGGAAGAAGTTCAGTTTTTGGTGTGTGTGTTTGTGTGAGAGAATCTCAAGATGAATCTGAATATGGTTTGGTTAGATAATTATGTAAAGGGGCGGTGGTATTTTGAGGGAAGATTCTTGAAGAAGAAGAGAAAGTGGAGGTTGGATTACATATGGTAGTATACAACTGGAATGTGTAGAAACATCTTTACATCAAAGAGTATTAAGAAGTGGTTAAGTGGTAATGGTTGTATACAGTAAATGTTGCACCCCATTTGGCCAATAGGAAACTGCCAAGGCTGTATGCGGGCGTATTAAAAGAATAATTACAACCCATAGACCAATAATATGAAGAGTTAACAAATTCATTAAGCATTAAGACTTTCTTAATTTTGCAACTACTTTTCCATCTTTATAAGATATTATAATTTCAAGATAACAATAATACCTTATTAATTCGCCAAAAACGTCTCCGGAAATATAAAAGTTTTAAATTACGGATGCCCGGAAAGTATTCTAAATAGAAATACGTTCCACTTACAGAACAATTTATATAGTAAAGGGTACACAATATACATTTAATAACAATAATAATACTAAAACTAATAAAAATAATGAACAAGTTATACAAACCCTCCTTTTTCTACAAAGGGCACCCCCCTCCTTTTTTGCGATTTTTATTTTTATTTTTTATTTTTATAATTTTGTTTATATCAAAAAACTATAAACATGGAAGTATAGAACAGAAAATATAAAGTTTAATAAGTTAATCGCTTAAAACTGTCAAAAATACGGAGCAGAAACTGACAAAAAACTATGTTGGACTGAAAAACATAAAGGACAAAATGAATAAAAGTACAAAACCCCTTAATTTGACATCCTAGAGGGTTTGTATAGTATGACCCTAAAAAATAATTCTACCCTATAACCTAATCCTAGCCGCTCCCCTTTTTCTTTCTTTCTCAGTTTTCCCACTTTTTTGTCTTCATCTTTTTCTGGAAACGAAATTCACGCCATTATCACCTCAAAATCCACCAAGCCCCATATTGATGAATAACACTTTCCATCATACATCAGTATCAATCCCTCTCACTTGTTTCTCCTTCCCAAGACGCGAGCAAGAAAGCGAGATGAGCCAAACGAAGAAACTTATAGCCATGGAGGTCAAGAAAGAGAGTTGGCTTCTACCCGAATCCTTGTGTATAAATAAGAGTCGGTTTTCACAGATTCATCATCACCTCAAAACATTTTTACAAAATTAGGGTTTATAAAAAGTTAGGGTTTTCAAAAATTAGGTTATGGGTTTTACGAAGGAGTATATAGTCTAATTCCAACTTCAATGTAGAGATATCCAAAATGGTTCGAGCTCAATTTAGTTTTCTTGTTTCGGTTCACCACTCGACGCCCCCAATTCTAAGAATAATTGTTTTTGTTTTGATTAATTTTACAAGTTGTAATTTTGTTTGGTCTTTGGGAACTGATCGACACATATATATATTCTTGACAATAATTAAACCTTGTTGTTGTTAATCTTGTGTGGTATTGACACTTTACAGTTTTACTAATCAAAAGTAAACAAACTAAATTGGTTCATGGATCGACATTATTTTTTTGTACCGATCAAATTAAATTTTTATTCCTTGTTAAGTTTGTTGTGGCAAGCCATTGATGATATATCACAACTTAAAGACTAAAATGGTATTAGAAGTGCTTATTTTCCTACTTAATAGCTTATTTAGTATCAGGACATTTGAGTTGGTTTTTCCATTATGTGGGTCGCAACCCACTGTGGCTCGACCACAGTGGGGATTTGTTGTCTAGATTTTTAGAAAATAGAAAATTGTTTCATCCTTGCTTCTTTTTGTTGGTGTTTAGTAAGTTTGGGGTCCCGTATTGCTCGACTCATTTTCAAGTTGTTTTGCTCGTCTCCTTTTAGGCTTCTTGGCTATGTGCTTGTAGAGATTTCGTTTGGTGTCTTCGTGAGTCGAAACCTGCTATGGCCGATCCACAAGGGTTAATTTTGTTAGGTTCTGGTTTTAGTTGTCGAAAATGAACTTAGTCATATGGTATATGTCTAGGTTCATTTGTTTACAAGGACTTGACTAGTACTTGGAGTGTGTCGTTGGGCTACGGTGTCAAACTTAACCGTCCGCCATGTCGCGAGACTAACGAGACCACATCGTTGAGTTGTGTCGAGGTTATATGTATTCAAGTTTCTCATGATTTTGATCACTCACTCTCAACATAGGGCTTGGGGTATAACTCCTCTCGTGTCAAAACGTTTATTTCCAATCAGGTTTATACAAAACTCAATTCCAGTAAAAGCCTTAAGGTAGGGCTTTTGTATTTTAAGATGATCTAAAGCTGAAAGGCCCAGTCAAGAGTCTACCATTTCCTTTGTTGGGTCGAGGCCCAACAGGCCCAAAGCGGGTGTGTTGGTTGTTAGTCAAATTGTTTGTTGGGCCACATCCAAACTAGCAGCTCAACGGTGAGTCCAACGGTCCGACTTGATTCCCGATTATTTCAATCCCTTCGATTATGAGCTTCGCAACGTGTACCATATATAAATATATAACGTGACATATCGAGACTTGTAGTCCATATCGTAAAAAAACACAAGTCACAAAACTAATAGTGATAACATAATTGTCTAAGGAGTTTTTCTTATAAAAGTATAAACGGTTATTTTTGTATAAACAAAAATTAAACATTTTCATATTTCTAAACCTAGTTGTTAAAAATATACATTTTAAACACTTACTTACAAATTTTTATCAGATTACTCAAATGTAATAAAATGTATTATAAAATTTCGATGTTAGACACCCCAGAAAAATAAAAACTTATACACTGGTCATGCCCGATTTTGACAAAGATATATATTTTTTCTATCATATTTTCATAATAATTAACACAAGAGGTTTTATCACATGGCTTTCACACATTTAACTATCTAAATACAAATGTATACCTAAACCTTTTGAATACCATATTTTTACTAACAATATTGATATAAGATATATATACTTACATGTACATGTAGTAAACATATACCTTTGAAAATAATATTTTATAATCCGTAAACGTCTAATATTATGTGTAAATATTTTTCGGTTGCCATTGAACCAAAGACTCCTATGTTCTAGATATTTTTAGATTAAATACTTACAGACTTATGCACTTCCAAGAGCCAAAATTTACAAAAATTATATTTAACATTAATCATTGCCACACAAGCAACAACATGACTTAATCATTCTGAAAAGACTTTTAAACTTATTTAAATTTATTACGAAAATTCTTAAACTAGATTTGTGAACTAAACTTGCCATACTAATCTAGGTCGCATGTCGGTGCCATCCAATAATTCTATTTGACTACCGCTTTAGACTGCTGAATTTCTGAGGTGAGTTTCACGGACCCCCTTTTTTTAATGCTTTAATTATTTTGGGGTTAAATGCATGAATTATACTTGAATTAAAAATGTTTTATGAACTTACTGAACCCTTTGACATATTTTGAACCCTTAGACTTATTATGAACTTATGACATGTTCTTGACCCTTAGTATGTTTTGAACTATAATGTGTCGTACGCACTAAGTCCTAAAGTCTCCCATGTTCGGAGTAGTGCCGAGTCTCCCATGTCTGTATTATTCATTAATCGATAGTATATAATAGTTGTTATGATGTAATGTTAATACATTCGCATTGTTAGTCCCCTATTGGTTTGCGGTTCGCACTCCAATTATATGTACCGTTCGTACGGCTCCCTTGTGCGGAGCAGTAGGTAGTATGGATAGCGCTATTAGAGGTCGGCCAACCTCTTGTTACCCTGTCTACGGAAAGCATATTATTTATTTTTGGGGCTTTGCCATATACTTTATTATATACGAGGCATTATTGTGACCATATGTGCATTGTTTACTAGACTTACTACTTGAAATATGGAAGTGTATGTGAACTTATACGTTACAAGTCTTGTATGGGCGGGATTTGTAACATAGTGAGTTGACAACACATTTTCCAAGAAGACTTTCTCAAAAATGGTTTTCGTTCTACTTAACACATGTGTACTCACCAACTATTTTCCTAGTTGACCCATTTTTCTCATGCATTTCAGGTGATCGTTGGTTAGCATATTTTATAAAGAATTTAAATAAAGGAGTCGTCACAAGTCAACTGGGTCGTTATGTATTAAAGTGTCATCTTTTAAATGTCAAGCTTTATGTTTCATTTGCCAAGGTCAGCTAGAACCTTGTTGTAATGTTGCATTATTTCTTTAAATTTAAATTATGGTATTGTACTATATCTCTTTGCAATGTATATTGATTTGGTTGCACCTCGCGTTTCCGCCTCTGGCGGGGTGTGACAGTATTGACGAAGTGAACGTGCTTTGATGAAGACGGGTCCCTAGTTTCATTTCCTAATTGCGTGTGAGCGAAGTACTTGCTTGGGTCCTTAATCTTTACAAGGGAAGCTTTTTCGGAGGAGTGAGTCGAGATAGCATTAACCTTTTCAATGGTCGTCCTATCATGATTGGTAATGGCTTTCAAGAAGTTATCTATCTTCCTATCCATCTCGACTTCTTGTTGGTTAAAGCGGTCCGAAAGCTTGGCTATTTGGGCTTCTTGGGATGTCACGAGGTGTCGCATCATCCCTTCTAAGCTGTGCTGACTAGGGGCATGAGGGATTGAATTATGTTGTTGGGGCCATGGGGAGTCGTTAGAGGTGATTTCTTTGGTTTGACTCCAATTCTAGTCGGGTTTGCCCCTCCATGCCTCTCAAGCTTCGTTGTATTCCTAGGTCCGGGTGTTGTGGGGAATCTACCTCCCATTCCATTAGTACGCGAGGATGCATAGTCCACGGAAGCTTGTTCGGGGAGTCTCGTTCAATTACGAGTGTCATAGGGATCACTACATAACTCACAAAAGGAAGAAACTTTGTTCACTTGGCATGAAGGCTTAGGAGTTTCGTAGGAACTCATTAAGAATTTGACTTGATCTTCAAGTTCGAGCATCCTACGATTGGAAGATTGTAAGTCAATGGGAGGTAAAGAGATTGCCTTTACGGTTCTGGGAAACTCACGGGGGTCATTCCAACATTCGTTGTAATAGAGGGCAAGGTCCTCTATTGTACCCACGACTCTTTCGCGGTAAGTTCACTAAGCTTATCACCGACCACTTGGTCGATGGTTTGCCTAGTGGATAGATTGACATGATCGTAAAAAATTTGGACTTGAAGCCAAAGATCAATGCCGTGATGAGGGACTTTATGGATTAAGTCCTTGAATCGAGTCCATACCTCGTAGAGAGTTTCGCCTTGACGTTTTTGGAACATCAAGATGTCATTCCTTAGCTTGGTAGTTCTCCCTAGTGGGAAAAATTAGGCAGGAAACGAGTGGTCATCATCCCAACTTGAGATGGATCCTGCGGAAAGTCGCTCAAGCCAATTACTAGCTTGGTCTCGTAGAGAGAATTAGAAGACGCGCAGAGACGCAAGCGCGTGGCCTCCCATGTGGTAGCATCAAGGTCAATGGAGTCAACGATTTTTAGGAAACCCGTTAGATGCTGATTAAGATCTTCGAAACGAAGTCCATGGAATGCACATCCGTTTTGCACCAACTAGATGGTGTCGGATCGCAGTGCCGTAGTTTGAGCTTGAAGTGGGAGCTCAATGGTGTTCCTATAGCCTTGATGGGTCGGTCTAGAGTATTCACCAAGAGTACGACCTCTTAGCGGGTCATGTGGTGGTTGATTGAGTGGAAGTGGTTGATGTGGTGGTGGATCGTTGTTGGGTGGGTTATCACCTTTCATGATGAAAAGTGATGAGGCTACAAACAAAAACACGAAGAAAGGGGATAGAATAAAAGGAAGCTAAGAAAAAGAGAAAAAAAGGCTCACTTGATAGGAATCAAGCGAGTAGACCTAAACGAGATAGAAATCTAACTAGCTATTCTATTCCTCGGCAGCAGTGCCAAAAACTTGATACGTGGGGTTCGGGGTAGAGAAGACTTCCTTTTCTAAGAGCAAGTTTTTCAACCCTCTAGGCAGTGAACCTAATCGTTGTAGTGTAGTATGTGGTAAGCCCAGGGGATTGATTTCGTTCTCTAGGGGAATAGGAATGCTAAAAAGAGATATATGACGAGAAGGTGGGGTTGAGGGAGATTCTTTTTAGTTTTTTTTATGGTTTTTTAGAAAGCAAAGTAAATATCTCGGGGTATAAGAGTGGGGGGGGTAGTACTTCTACTGATTTCTACTACTTTTACTAATTACTAAACTAATTAACTAATTAATTAATGGATAGATTATGCTTAATTGAAGCGTGCTCGTATAATGATTAAAGATGTGTTTACTTAGATGTTCTTACTCCCTAGTTATCTCTTATTGGTTGGTTGAATTGTCACTTCCTTTACCTTTATTGGTGCGTTGTATTCCGTTTGGTCGTAGGGTGGTGCCTAATTCCCTAGTTCTATGAATTGCAACCCTCCTCTAGACTACCCGGGATCGGCGAGGACAATGGTATCTCCACCGAATACTCTACTATCCTTAAGCTACAATTCACGCAATAAACACAAAGAATGGCTTAAATGCACTCTTAAGATTTTTTGCAATTTAGGATGTTCAAGCTCGCAACAATTAAAGAAGAGTCCAGTTTTCCTTAATCTAGCGTCTACCAATCAAGACAAGAGACAAGCTAACAATAATTAACAACTAGGTTTTATAGATCTAAGCAAACACAATAATAATTTAGCTACTCATATTAAACAAGCAAGCATACACACATACAATTGAACATGGGGTAGACATGATGATAAAATGTGTGAAAAACTAGAAGGGAGGGGGGTTGAATAGTTTTATCGATTAAAACTTTGTTTTAAAGTATTTAGATCGACTTATAACAATCTATTTAATGTGTGTGTTGGATATTGATAGATAAGCATTTAAGTAAGTAATGCAAAGATAAAAAGTAAAGGAACACAAAACCACAACATGAGTATTTATAGTGATTCGGCTACAAGGAAACCTTCCTTGCCCTACTCCACTCCCTGAGTACCCCACTCGAGAGTTCGTAAGCACTACACAACACAAGATCCTTAATGTGGCGGAAAAGCCTTCACAACGTCGCCTACTCTTTATCTGGTACAAGGCTAGACACCGAGTTCTTCCACGAGGTAGAACCAAACCTATCCCAACGTCGCCTACACTTTATCTGATACAAGGCTAGATACCTAGTTTCATTACAAAGGAGGAACTACTACCCAACACTACACCACAACACAACTACCCCAAAGGAGACAAACTCCTTGTTACAATACTAGAAGGATATCAACATCCTTTAATTCAAACTATCTAACTTGTACATCGATGCACCATATCGAATGTACACCCTTGGCACCATTCACTAATGCCTTCGACACGAGCCATCGGCACCTTTCACTAATGCCTTAAACACAACACTTATATGGAGGGAGGAAAGAATTATCAACAAGATGCACTTCAATGGTCTTGATGATGACAAAGCTTAGCAACTCATGACTTGAGCTTGCACGTCTTCAAGAGGTGGTGATCTCACCTTTAAGAGGAACCTAGAGAATCACACAAAAATAAAACTACATAGAATGATCCTTTGGATCATTAGTTAGAGATGTTAGAATACTCGGAGAAAGTATATTTGAAGTAGTAGTGAGCAAGAGAGAAATGGCTCAGTATTTATAGACAAAACTTGTCTACTGTCCCACGGTTCCCACGGATCCCTCCCCAAAGGGATTCAGCTAGTGCAAAACTAGGGATCCATTTACGAAAGCTTTAGCGTATCCTAAGCATTCTGAATTGACTAGACGTATAGGTTTATTACCTGCTAGTAGTCTCATGTAAATCTGTGTGTTAATTAGTATTTGGATAATTTGGAATTGTAAGATAGTTATTACTTTCTGATAAATAAAGATACAAGGTATTTGTTATTATAATCATATAATCTGTTATTCCATATTTGCATGTTTAATCCATGAAATGATTTATCATTCTAAATATGTCCATTGTCGGTTAACAATATGGGAATATTGTTATGTAAGGCAAATCTGAGCGTTGGTTATATTCTAACGAGAATTTGGATTGTTCCCGCCAAACTCATATGTATTCACTAGAGATGCATATTGGATACTCCAACTTTCAAACATTTACTTTATTGAAAATGGTTTGTTAATTTATGTGGAAAACTAGAAGGGGGGTTGAATAGTTTTACCGATTTTAAGTTTAGTTTCAAAAACTTTAGATTCGATCTTATGTGAATTCGTATGGATGGATAGAAAGTATAAAGCAATAAGTAATGTAAGTAATGAAAGCAAGTAAAGTAAATGATAGAAAGTAGTAACAAAAGTGATTTATAGTGGTTCGGATATAAGGACACCTTCCTTGCCCTACTTCACTCCCCGAGTTCCCCACTCGAGAGTTCAAGCACTATGTTAACAATCTCCTTCAACACGGCGGAGAAGCCTCACAACACCGCTTACACTTTATCCGGTACAAAGCTAAATACCGAGTCCTTAGCACGGCGGACCAAACCAATACAACTATTACACAACAACTATGTGAAATATGAAATACAAGATCTTGATACAGAAATCTTGTGAAAGAACAAATCAATCAAGGACCCCTTGCTTGGATGACTTGTAGTATCTCGTGATCTCGCCTTTGAGAAGGACGTATATGAGAATCACAAAAAAAGAAAGAAGATCTACTAGAATGATCAAGAGATCTTAGATTAGAAGAATGAGGGAATATATGAGAGAGTTTGTAAGAAGAGGGGTGAGTAACAATGAAGAAATGGCACACTATTTATAGGCAAAAATCTCTATTGTAGCCCGGTTCCTACGGATCCCTCCCCAGAGGGATCCGGCAAACTGGGTTGTACTAGTTCGGGTTTTGGGTTGCAAACCGCGTCATGATTCATGGGTATGAGCCTTGGGCACCTAACAAGATACAATGTATCTAGACATTGGGTTATGGGTCATGGGTTATGGATTAGCTCCATGGGTATGGCTCATGGGTCTTGGATATTACCCATTCTATTAAACTATTAAAACAAAAATATTATGACATTTTTATGTAAATGACTAGATATAAATATTTTACAAAAATAACATGTATTCTTATAATTTTACTTATGATAACTTTATATTTGTTATCAACAAAACACAAAGAGATCGATATAAACGTTTTTACGGTTTATTTGTATTAACAATCTCTCCCTTTTTGTTGATGACAAAACATAATGTTATGATGAGTAAAACTTAAAATTTGATGTATGTTTTGAAAGTATATGTAAGTTTTACTTCTTCTCCTTCTTTTTGTCGAAAAAAAAGCGAACCTAACGAAGAAATAAAGTGTGAAAAAAAAGTATAATCGACGAAGCACTAACTCCCCCTTGACGGTAGCTCCCCCTAGAATTGGGCATCAAGTGAGAAAATATAATACCCACAAGGAAAATGTTAGTAGTAACATGTAATATAATCTTGTATGGGACGAGAAACAAGATAGAGAGCCAAGGTACGTAACAAAGCCTTGTAATAAAATATCAAAGTGTAGTGGTATATAGGCCACATACAAAATGTAAAACAAAGAACAAGGCTTGTTCTTTAAAATGACTCAAAAGAAAAAAATATAGAAAATAGTAATATCATTCCTTCCATGCTTGCATCAGGTTAATTATAGAAGTTTTGGTGAGTGATGATGTTGATGCGGTCAAGGATGTGGTTAAGTATGAATCGCATCTCGTCCCTTATTTCCATTGCAATTTCCCTAGTGGATTGAAAATGTTCACAATGTAAATGGTGAGGGTAGTGTGGGTGGATGGTTTCCGGGTAAGTTTGATTTGTGGAAGGCGAAATATGTGGTGGAAATGTTGGAAACTATGGATCAAAGTCCAAGATGTTGGTGAGTGGTGGAGGATAAGAACCTAGATGTTCTTGTAAGATAATGGGAGCTAGAGGTGGTGAAGTTTCAAGATCTTTGTAAAGTGTGTTTGGAGATGTTGGTGGTGTTAAAAAGACTAGTTCTTTTGGGTTTAAGTTGAAAGCTAGTTGGGTAGATTTGGATGGTAGTAATGGAGTGGGTGGTGAACTAGACACGGGTAGTAGGATTGTTTTTGGAGTCTTTAGGAGTTCCGATAGTGTGATTTGAGTGTTAGATGGAGACTTGGTAGGTGAATGTGGTGGTGAGCTTGTTGGAGATGATGGAGGTGCTACATTGGAATCATTTGGTGGTGAATAAGTAGTTGGTGACGGACGTTTTGACAATGGTTTAGCTAAACAACAAAGCCGGATGCTAATCCATGCGAACTTCGTTCTACGAAACATAAAGCAAATGAAATCTTCCTCTTAGGGCGTTCGATTTCGCGAAATGGCGACCCGTTTTGCCAGAGTATTCCGCTGTGGCTAGCATTGTTAGGAATGCTTCTGACCATCTTAGGTTATTCTTGATGATGGACCCTCCAACAGTTCTTCTAGATTTGGGTGGTGGCACCACGGAAGGTGGTAGGATGAAGTTTTGGATTTCTTGAAAAGGATTGTTTTCACTAGGTGGTTCATCAATGTTGGAAGATCTTTTGGATGACATGATGATGTTTGTTTGTGAGGTTGAGAGTGATGGATATGTAAGCATTTTGGAACCTTATTTATAGAGAAAATAGTGCATTGTGATGAATGCTAAAACCAAAATGTGGACTAAAATCTAATGATTAGATATGAATTTAAGGAATGTGATCATGAGAACACAAGCATTAAGTAACATACTCATTAGTGAAAAAGCTAAAATGTTGAAAATATGAAGGTTTATAGCCAAAGTGAGAAAAATAGAAGAAAATGTTTGCTTCTGTCCCACGGTTCCCTCGGATCCGATCCTTTCCGTCCAGCATAAAAGCTAGGATCTGTAGTGCTGGTGATCTCAGGCAGCTCAAATTTTTCCTTTTGGAAATAATGGTGCCTAGTTTGTGCTTATATGCAAACCATTTGGAGTTGTGGTTATCTCGACTCCTAAAAAGAGAAAAATAAACGAAGAAGTGAAAAAGCATATTATTATGTGAGATAACCCGAGTGCTCCTTAATTCATTTTTGCTTAAATGAATGTACCCGAAAACACATATTAGTTATGTGTTCCCTTTAGCATTCAAAAGACATGAGATGCAATGAAAACGGGTTTTTACTTTGTATTAATAATGAATAGGTTTGTCCTAGACGTGAGAATTTTTTTAGGAAAATGATACGGGGAGAAGTTTCCTTTTAGAAAGTATTTCGAAAAAGTTTCATGTAAAAGAAAATTTATCTTGAGTTTTGAAAATCCCTATATTTTTTGTGAGTTGTGTGTGAAATAGAGATTCTAGATTCAGAAAAGAAGGTAAGGCTAACGTTTACGTACCTTGTAGAATGAGAATCATTTTACGATGATTGTTCCATGAGACCAAGACCACGACGAAGCAAGTTGAATTGTTCCCACTTTAATGGTTTGGTAAGGACGTCAGCTATGTTGTCTTCGGATGATACATTCTCAATAGAAATGTTTCCCCTTTGAACATTGTCTCTTAAGAAGTGATGACGGATCTCTATATGCTTGGTACGAGAGTGCAACACCGGATTCTTGCTTAAGTCAATAGCACCTTTGTTGTCGCATAGAATGGCTATGTCACTTAGATGAATGTCGTAGTCAACTAACGCTTGTTACATCCATAGTGCTTGTTGGCATGCTTTGCCGGCGGAGACATATTCGGCTTCGGTTGTTGAAATGGCCAATGTCGTTTGCTTCTTCGAGAACCAAGATGTTAAACAACATCCATAAAAGTACATACACCACTTGTACTCTTTCGGTCAACATAATCACCTGCATGGTCAGAATCCTCATATACAATTGTTTCTACCCCTGTTCCCTTAGGATACCATAATCCTAATTGAGTAGTACCCTTAATGTATCTAAATATTCTTTTGACGGCTTCTAGGTGTGAAGTTTTAGGGTCTTCTTGAAACCTAGCACATAGACATACACTAAACATTATATCCGGCTGACTAGCCGTAAGGTAGAGAAGACTACCAATCATGCCACGGTATTTGGTGTTATCAACGGATTCATCATCTTCATCTTTTGTAAGTTTAGTATCGGATGACATTGGTGTTCTTATGGTTTTTGACTCTTCTAAACCAAATTCTTTTAGCATTTCTTTTATGTATTTGGATTGATTAAAGAAGATACCTTCTTCTTGTTGTTTGATTTGTAGACCAAGAAATAAACTTAATTCTCCCATCATACTCATTTCAAACTCATCATGCATGATTTTTGAGAAATCATCACACATGTCTTGACAAGTCGATCCGAATATAATATCGTCCAAGTATATTTGAACAATAATTATATGTGATTCCTTTTTCTTTGTGAAAAGTGTATTATCAACTAACCCCATGGTATAGTTGTTTTTGATTAAAAATGATTTGAGTCTATCATACCAAGCCTTTGGGGCTTGTTTAAGACCGTAAAGAGCTTTCTTTAGTTTGTACACGTGGTTAGGTTTTTCGAAATCAATAAAGCCCGGAGGTTGAGCTACATAGACTTCTTCATTAATAAAACCATTTAGAAAAGCACTTTTAGCATCCATTTGAAAAAGCTTAAGATCATTAGCACAAGCATAAGCAAGAAGTATTCTTATAGACTCTAATATAGGCATGGGAGCATAGGTCAAATCAAAGTCTATGCCTTCTTGTTGATTATACCTTTGGGCAACAAGTCTAGCTATGTTTCTAGACACTACACCGTTTGCATCTAACTTGTTTGAATATACCCATTTAGTTTCGATTATGGTTTGGTTATTAGGTGGAGGGGACAAGTGTCCAAACATCGTTAGAAACAAATTGATTTAACTCTTCTTGCATAGCCATTACCCAACTTTTATATTTTATGGCTTCTTGCGTATTTTTAGGTTCTATGGTTGAGATAAAACAAAATAAACTACTTTGGTTTTGGACTTGAGATCTTAAGGTTCTCTCATTCAACTTTCCTATAACCTTTTCTACAGGATGATCTTTAGACTCTTTAATATTGATTATTTCATTGTTTAATGGTTCATCTTCTTTATTTATATTTTCTTTGATTTCTATAGCTTCACTTTCGATTATTTCATCATCGACAAGAGGTTGGGTAGGTTTAGGTGGAATTTCATCAAATTTTATGTTTAAGGATTCTTCAACCTTCATTGTTTCTTTATTTAGTATAACATAAGCTTTACTATTAGGAGAGTAACCTAAGAAGATACCTTCGGTTGATTTAGGATCAAATTTAGTTAGGTAATCTTTAGTGTTAAGTAAGAAACATTTACTACCAAAGACTATAAAGTGTTCTAACGTAGGCTTTTTGCCTCGAAGTAACTCGTATGGGGTTTTACCTAAGAATGGTCTAAATAGGACACGGTTAAGTATGTAGGTTGATGTGTCGACGACATTGCACCAAATTTTTTGAGGAATAGATTGCTCATTAATCATGGTGCGACTCATTTCTTGTAGGGTTCTACTTTCCCTTTCAACTACCCCATTTGATTGTGGATTGCGAGGAGCCGAGAAATTGTGAGTAATGCCATTAGCATCACAAAAAGCTCCAAATTGCACTTCATTATCAAATTCCCTACCATGATCCATTCTAATATACACTATAGGACTTCCTAGTTGTCTTTGGATTTTCTTACTTAATATTTCAAAGTAATCGAACGTTTCAGTTTTATTCTTTAGAAATTTAGTCCATGTTTACCTAGAGTAATCATTCACTATAACCAAAGTATAGAAGTTACCTCCATAACTTTGAATAGCGGATGGACCAAATAAATCCATATGAAGTAGTTCTAGACACTTAGTAGTAGAGACCATATTTTTAGCTTTGTGACTAGCATGGACTTGCTTTCCTATGTTACAAGCATCACAAAAATGATGTTCGTATTTTAATTTGCGTAGGTCTCTTACTAGTTCTTTAGATGATAGCGACTGAAGAAGTCGCATATTGGCGTGACCTAATCTTCGATGCCATAAGGTCGAAGTATCATCCATAAAATTAAGACAAAGTTTGTCTTTTGGTTCATTAACAATTTTAATGACATAGACTCCATGTTTTCTAATGCCTCTTCATATGGTAATACCGTTTTTCAATATTTTACTACCGGTTTCACTAAAAAGTATGTTACACTTTTTATCACATATTTGTCTTATACTTAGAAGATTGAAGTTTAGGTTTTCTACGTGACATACGTAGTTAATGGTTAAGGATTTATGAGAAATTGTACCTTTACCGATGATTTTGCTCTTGCTATTACCAAACACCACATTTCCTCCATTGAAGGATTCGCATGTGGAAAACAAGTCTTTGTTACCGGTCATGTGCCTCGTGCACTCGCTATCCTTGGATCCATTCATCCGGATCTAGGTCGACCTTTAAGCACACCTATGAAACCAATTAACTCAAAAGTTTGGTCCCCATTTGTTCATGGGTCCAGTAGTGTTATACATTTCATTCATGTTAGGCATATACAAAAAAGGTGAGAATGCATTCCACGGTGTAAAGTTTTGAAATGGAAAACCGTTTTGTACATTAGGATTACATCCCATTTGATGGTGGTTACTTCTTGGATAAACATTATTTGGTCTTCTTATAAATGTGTTTGGTTTAGAAAATGATAGACCTTTGTTATTCATAAAACTTTGATTTTGTTTTATTGGAGGTGGTTGTTTGACATTTCTAACAATAACATAGGTTGGTTTCTTCTTGTTAACAATAACAAAGTCGGTTCTATATGATGTAGTTACATTATTTCTACTGTTTGCTGGTACAGACCCATGGATCCATGGTTTTACACTAGACGGTTCCTTTTTCAAGGGATCCGTGACTATGGTAGCTTGTTTTTCAATTGCTTTAATGAATTGTGTTTCTTTAATCTCGCTAGTTGATGTATTAAGTTCCTGAACACCTAAAACCTTTTGATCATTTCCTGTTTTGACACTATCAAGTATTATATCAAGAGTATTATTACTCATTCTAGCAATCTTTGAATCAAGATTATCAACTAACGTTTGAAGTTGAACACAAAGCTCACATTCACCATCTACTTTCTTTCCCTTTTCTGAACATTTTAATTTATCTTTTAACTTAATGACTTCCTTTTCTAAACTTTCATTTTTGTTTTTCAAAATCTAATTTTTGTTAATTACTTTTAGACTAATTTTGCAAAGTTTATCATATTCACGATGTAACGATTCATCATCTAATGACGAGCTACTATAATAAAGAGATTCAGGACATACCTCGTTTGAATTATTTGCCATGAGACATACCTCGTTTTAATTTATCTTTTAACTTAATGACTTCCTTTTCTAAACTTTCATTTTTGTTTTTCAAAATCTAATTTTTGTTAATTACTTTTAGACTAATTTTGCAAAGTTTATCATATTCACGATGTAACGATTCATCATCTAATGACGAGCTACTATAATAAAGAGATTCAGGACATACCTCGTTTGAATTATTTGCCATGAGACAAATTTCTTCATTCTCCTCCTTACTCATTCCCCATGAACCACTTACGAATGCCTTTTGTTCGTCACATTTGGGACACTCACTAGTAAAGTGATTAGGGTCCCCACATTTAAAACATGTGCGTTCGTCCTTTGCTTTCTTGTCATCTTTGCCTTTTCGGAATCCTTTCTTGTCGTCATATGGTTGCTTGACATATCTTCCTTTTCTTCTAAAAAAACTTCTTGAAATCTCGTACCGCCATGGCATACTCTTCGTCATCAGTTTCTGAAGAAGAGGTTTCTTCATCGCTTGAGACCTTCTTGGCTTTTAAGGCAAGAGATTTGTGCTTCTCTTTCTTTTCTTTTGAGGCTTTGGAGTCTTTAGCAAGGACTAGCTCATAGACCTTTAGATTGCCTATGAGTTCGTCGAGAGTGAGGATTGACAAGTCATTGGATTCTTCGATGGCCGTCACCTTTGATCTCCACTTGGATGGAAGCGCTCTTAGATATCTCCTGACATGATTACGACCAGAAAAAGACTTATCAAGTTCTTGTAATGAAGTAATAATAGTATCAAAGTTAGCAAAAGAATTATCTATACCATCCTCATCCGATATTGAAAATTGTTCATATTGTTGAACAAATAAATCTATTTTATTGTTTTTAACTTGTTGATTTCCTTGGTGGGTTACAACTAAAGAATTCCAAATTTCTTTATAAGTTTTAAGCATAGAAATTCTTTCAAATTCCTTTTTGGGTAAAGCATCATATAAAACCATTTTAGCTTTACAATTTATGGAAAGCTTTTTCTTTTGATCTCGGAGAGGCGATCATGAGGGATGTTTATTTGGTTGCCGGTTTTATCATCTTTTTTAGTTGTTTGAAAGTCACCTTCAACAATGATGTACCAAAGATCAATATCTTTTGACTTTACATAAGTTTCAAATCTATTTTTCCAATAAATAAAACCATTTGTGTAGTGGAGGTCGTTGCATAGATTGCTCTTCTTTATAATTTTCAAAACTCATTGTGATCGAAAAGTTTTTAAAATACGATTTACTTTATAACTTTTGTAAACCTTGCTCTTGATGCCAATTGTGGTAAACTAGAAGGGGGGTTGAATAGTTTTGCCGATTTTAAGTTTAGTTTCAAAAACTTTAGATTCGATCTTATGTGAATTCATATGGATGGAAGTATAAAGCAATAAGTAATGTATGTAATGAAAGCAAGTAAAGTAAAGGATAGAAAGTAGTAACAAAAGTGATTTATAGTGGTTCGGCTACAAGTACACCTTCCTTGCCCTACTCCACTCCCCGAGTTCCCCACTCGAGAGTTCAAGCACTATGTCAACAAGATCCTTCAACACGGTGGAGAAGCCTCACAACGTCGCTTACACTTTATCCGGTACAAAGCTAAATACCGAGTCCTTAGCACGGCGGACCAAACCAACACAACTATTACACAAGAACTATATGAAATATGAAATACAAGATCATGCTATAGAAATCTTATGAAGGAACAAATCAATCAAAGACCCCTTGCTTGGATGACTTGTAGTATCTCGTGATCTCGCCTTTGAGAAGGACCTATATGAGAATCACAACAAAAGAAAAAAGATCAACTAGAATGATCAAAAGATATGAGATTAGAAGAATGAGAGAATATATAAGAGAGTCTGTAAGAAGAGGGGTAAGTAACAATGAAGAAATGGCTCACTATTTATAGGCAAAAATATCTATATAGCCCGGTTCCCACGGATCCCTACCCAGAGGGATCCGGGTAGTGCAATCCAAGGGATCCAGCAAACTGGGTTGCAAACCGGGTCATGGGTCATGGGTATGAGCCTTGGGCACCCAACAAGATACAATGTATCTAAACATTGGGTCATGGGTCATGGGTACTCCATGGGTATGGGTCATGGGTCTTGGATATTGCCCATCCTATTAAACTATTACAACAAATGAATATTACAAAATTTTTATGTAAATGACTATATATAAATACTTTACAAAAATAATACGTATTCATATAATTTTACTTATGATAACTTTATATTTGTTATCAACAAAACACAAATAGATCGCTAAAAACGAATAAACATTTTTACGGTTTATTTGTATTAACAATTTCATCCTTAGACTTGAGATACAAGCAAGTTATGTTATGTGTGGATATCTTTTTTTGTAAGTATACGCAAAACGCTATCTGAATAAGGTAGTTATAAAGGCTATTTTGGAGTGATGTGAAGCAGCATCCACAATACTTGTAGTCAATAAAGGATTTGTTACTCCACTTGATATGTGCAGAAAGATACCTTGGCGCCTCTCCAGATTTAATCAGATAATTGTTTGGCCAAACCCAAAGGGTAATGCAAGATGATTCTTGATTACATTTGGTATATCTGAATTAAAATCTATAACGAGATTCTAAATGGTTAAAATCTATTCATGACCCATGGACTTGTTCTAAGTCAAAGTGGGCTGGTTTGGTGCCTTGGGCCTTGTCCAATAACCGATCGGGTATAGGGAGTGTTTGGGTTTGTTGCTTGTCGATCAAGTCTAGAGCCCATGTTTGGGTCCGCTATTGAGCCTATATAAACAAACACACCCATGCATCATTAAATCAAATCAATCGATCTAACATCCAAACTCAATCGGATCTTACTTATCCGATTAGGTTTTTATTGTTATGTTTTGTGAAACCCTAAACCTTGCAAATCATTCGATCCAAGTGTGTTTAGTGTTCCACAATTTTGGTGTTTCTGTGTTCGTGGATCTCGGACATCAAAGGGAGGAAGTCGGACAAAATTGTCCGTTATCGGGTGAAGTTAAAACTGCTTCTTGGGCAGTTAGTTCTGGGCAGAAAAGGAAGAAAAGGTTCTTGGGGTTTTCTTGTTCATGGTATTCAAGTATTCAAGGTGTTGATTGGGTTAAACGTTCTCGACTAGCGTTTATTCGAATGTACTTGGTTTAAGTGGTTGTGTGTGATACTCGTAGAGGTATCTATTTTAGATACTCGGTTTCTTTGGTTTTCGTGTTTGTTTGATAGCGTGCAGTTGACTTCAAAGGTTAGTTTTCTATTTACCTTTTATTATTTATTGTTTATTAAAAACGTGTTTACCTAATTGCAATTACTAGATCCAATTCCGCTGCGTACTCATTTGCGTTATTTGGCTAACTAGGTTATAAAATCCCAACAATTTGTTCATATTTGGTATTCATGTTCATCACAATCATCAATTTCTTTTTCAGTTTAACATCAAACAAATCGATGCTCATTACAATTGATCAAGATTTTAAGAATGCACATGCTTGATACTAACTATTTTGTTATCTTAATCTTTTTTATACACCAAACTTTAACCTTATAGCTTTGGCAACAATTTGAAGGGTTTTTGTGTTTTTAATTACTTACAGTATATGAACACATTATTTTTTTCTTTATTTGAACGCTTCACGCTCATATATATGATTACTTTGAGCAGACCCGGATATAAAGGTGTTCAACATGATCAATGAACAGGGCCCAATTTAATATAGGGGCACCATTATATATATATATATATATATATATATATATATATATATATATATATATTAAGTTAATGCCCAGTCTATCACAAATATATCTTGTTCAACACTCCAAGTCTCCAACTAATATAAATAATATGGAGCAGTCTTTATTCACTGTGTATACATTGTAATTTGCAAAGCGTCAACATCAGTGGTAAATTGATACAACTTGCACGTCATCTCATCTACAAAACTTTTGACCATGTATTTTTTCCCCTTATTGTTTTATGCTTTTGTTTTTCTTTATTAGTTATTTACTGCTATTGAATATTAATTATAACTAAGCCTAGCATTCTAGTAGTTGGGATTTTGGATTAAATATATATATATCTAATAGATGTTCGTAGCTTTTGAGGCATGCACAAATACCTTAATTGAATACATAATCAATTATTTAATTAGCACATATAACATACCCAATTAGGCGATTAATATATTTTTGTGTGTGATTACTTTAAATTTAAAGCACTAATTGAATAAATGAATTATTTAATTAGTACATATGACATAACCAATTAGGCAATTAATATCTTTTTGTTTGTGATTACCTTAAGTTTAAAGCACTATAGTTAGTTACTTAGTTATTTTGTGGCCTTTTATTTATATATTTTCAGAGAAACTATGCCTCCTAAAACTTTAAGAAAACAAGCATCTGGATCTCAAAAGCGTTTGAAAAAACAAAGAACTGAACAAAGCAATAATAGACAATATGGAACTATGCATAAGTATGTTCACATAGAGCCACGAGATGCTTCTGGTGATCAAGATCTTATTGATGACAATGTTGATGGTGATAATATAAATGTTGATGGTATTAGTGATGACAATGTTGATGATGATGGAATTAATGATACTAACATTGACGATACAGGTGGTGTTCATAGTGGTGATGTTGGTGTTGATAGTGATGACATTGAAGATACTAACGTTGAGACTAACAGTGAGAGTACGCGCGGTGATGATGGCCCTGATGAGATTAATGCGGACAACGTGAATGTTGATAATCCTAATGCTAATGTTCATCATGTTAATATATTTGATCCAAGAAAGTGGGATGGTCTTAGTTCTGACATGATTAAAGCTTTAGTAGAAGGAGGTTCTAAAAGAGATAATTCTTTTTACAAAGGTCCTAAGAATAAATTTTCTCGACGATTTTCTGCCACTTTCTTTACTAGAGTTCTACTAAATAACAAAAAGTATGATAAAGAATGGTTAGTGTATTCAAAAGAGCTTGATAGAATTTTTTTGTTTTTGTTGTAAAATATTTCGAAAAGGGGTTGCAAAAGGTTCATTAGTTAATGAGGGTTTCTCGGATTGGGCACATCTTAGTACAAGACTTAAAGAGCATGAAGTTGGTTTAGAACATATCACAAACATAGCCACTTGGTTTGACATGCGTGGTAGACTGAAAAAGAATGAAACAATTGATACAGTGGTACATGAACAATTTGAGAAAGAGAGAGATCACTGGATGAAAGTTCTGTTGAAAATAATTTCGGTTGTGAAGTTTCTTGCTAAACACAATTTAGCATTCCATGGTACAAATGAGAAATTGCATGTTGATAACAATGGAAACTTTTTGGGTTTGATTGAAATGTTGAAAGAGTTTGATCCAATTATCAAAGAGCATGTTCGTCGTATCACGAGTGATGAAATTCATGTTCATTATCTTGGCCATTTTATACAAAATGAGTTAATACAATTACTTGCTCGTGGAATTAGATCACAAATTATTCAAAAAATAAAGCAAGCAAAGTCTGTGATACTTGATTGTACCCCTGATACAAGTCATCAAGAACAAGTGTCTTTGATATTGAGGTATGTAAATGTAGCATCCACATGTGTTATAGTTGAGGAATCCTTTTTAGGATTTTTAAGTGTAGATGATACGACTGGTCAAGGACTTTTTGATGTTACACATGATGAACTAAAGTCTCTAGATCTTGATATTGACGATGTGCGTGGCCAGGGCTATGATAATGGATCTAATATGAAAGGAAAGCATCGGGGAGTACAAAAGAAATTTTTAGATATAAATCCTAGAGCTTTTTATACTCCATGTGGTTGCCATAGCCTTAATCTAACATTGTGTGACATCGCTAGCTCTTGTGGTAAAGCTACGGACTTTTTGGAGTTATACAACGTATTTACACTATGCTTGCCAATTCTTCCAAGAGGTAGTTAATTTTGAAAAATAATGTTAAAGGTTTAACTCTCAAGTCATTGTCCATAACCTGTTGGGAAAGTCATGTTGAGAGTGTGAAAGCTATTAGATTTCAGCTTTTAGAAATAAGAGAAGCTTTAATTCAAGTTGCTGAAAACGATAATGACTCTAAAATCAAAAGCGAGTCAAAATATTTAGCAACAAATGAGCTTGGCGATTTTGAGTTTTTAGTATTAACCGTCATTTGGTTTGACATATTATCTGCCGTAAATTTGGTGAGCAAGAAGTTACAATCTGATGATATGCTTATAGATGTTGCTATTAAAGAAGTTGAAGGGCTAATTTCATTCTTTGAGGAATTTAGAGACACGGGTTTCGATAAAGCGATAAATGTTGCTAAGGAAATTGCTATTGAAATGGATATTGATCCAGTATTTCATCAAAAGCGCGTAATTCGTAGAAAAAGAAAATTTGATGAGAATTCCGTGGATCAAGATACTTCATATTCCGTCGAAGAGTCATTTAAGGTTCAATATTTCCTATACATTGTTGATCAAACACTTGTTTCTCTAAGAACACGATTCGAGCAATACAAAGAGTATGAAAATGTTTTTGGCTTTTTATTCACTTCTCACAAGTTGAATTCCTTTGATGACAACACTCTTAAGTCCCATTGTGCTCATCTTGAAGATGCACTCAAGAATAATGAACAATCTGATGTTGACGCGAAGGATATTTTTGTGGAGTTGAGGTTACTTAACAAATATTTGCCTAACAAAAATATGGGACCTTCTGATATTTTGAATTTTCTTAAAGAACATAACTTTTTCCTAATGCAATGATTGCATATAGAGTATTGCTCACGATCCCGGTAACCGTGGCATCAGCATAAAGAAGTTTCTCAAAACTGAAATTGTTGAAGTCTTACTTGAGGTCCACAATGTCACAAGAGAGACTTAACGGATTGGCATTAATAGCAATCGAGAGAGGACTACTGGAGAGCGTTGATTATGAAGCTTTAATTAAGAACTTTGCTTCAAAGAATGCGAGAAGAAGTGCATTTTTCAAAAAATAAGTTGCACTATTTTTAGCTAGTTTTTAGAGTGATTCACTAATTTTCCGTTAGTTTTATTTACATGTCTTTCTCACATGTTTCAACTTTTCAATGTTATGAATTTTTATACTGGTATTTAAATTATTTGTGTTTAAGGGGCCCGATTTTTTGTAACCGAACAGGGCATCCAAATTTCATGGGACGGCCTTGACTTTGAGAATAATGTCTATTGATCGTCATCTTCAAGAACATGCACGAAATAAATTTACATCTCTATTACAAGGTACATAGAGCCATGGATTCTCATTTGTTTTCAGGTCAAATGCATTCGATACATTCATATTTCTCCCAACCAATTACCTTTTTAACAATTTTGAATGATCTAAGATTTTAGCATCTACCTTCAACTATTGCTAAATAAATGATTTGCACTCAAATACATAACTTTTAATCTATACGTGTGATTCTATGTTTTGGTCTCATCATGTTGTGAAGTTGTGATTACGTATATTAACGGCATGGGATGGGTATGCATGTTACTAATGGTAACTTCTGTTCATGTTTATTTTGCAGTGCCATAGTAATAACTTCGGTTCATGTTTATTTTGCAGCGCGATAATATATTATGATGATTCTAAAAAAATGAGTGGATAAAGTATGTTGCAAGCCTAATTATAATTTTTCAAACAAACCAAAATTTATATTTGACAATTTTGTGGAAAACTAGAAGGGGAGGGGTGAATAGTTTTACCAATTAAAACTTTTTTTTAAAACATTTAGATCAACTTATGTCAATCTATTTAGATGTGTATGTTGGACGTTGATAGATAGATATATAAAAGTGTAATGAAAGATAAAGAGTAAGAAGCACATAACCACAACACGAGTATTTATAGTGGTTCGGATACAAGGACACCTTCCTTGCCCTACTCCACTCCCCGAGTCACCTACTCGAGAGTTCGTAATCACTACACGACACCAACTCCTTATGGCGGAGAAACCTTTACAACGTCGCCTACTCTTTTTCTGGTACTAGGCTAACCACCGGGTTCTTTTCACCAAGGTGAACCACACCTACCACAACGTCGCCTACCCTTTATCTGGTACTAGGCTAAGTACCGAGTTCCATTACAATGAGGGAACTAATACCCAACACTACACAACACCTAATCCCAAAAGAGACCCACTCCTTATTACAACACCATCAAGGATATCAACATCCTTGGAAACAAACTATCACTACATGTATAATGATGCACCTCATCGATTATACGACCTTGACATTCTTTACTAATGCCACTTGATTTGATTTATAGGCATCCTTCACCAATGCCCTTGACACAACGCTTGACACTTTTCACTAATGTCTTCGTCTTGACACCTTTAGCATTCTTCATTAATGCTCTTGACACGGACGTTAAGCATCTTTCACTAATGCTTTCGCCATCCTTCACTAATGCCTTCAACACAACACTTCTATGGAGGAAGAAAGAACTATCAACAAGAGAACCTCAGTAGTCTTGATGATGACGAAGCATGGCAACTCATGGACTTGAGCTTGCTCGACTTCAAGAAGTGGTGATCTCGCCTTTAAGAGGAACCTAGAGAATCACACAAAAACAAAAGACAAACTACATAGAAAGATCCCTTAGGATCAGTGGTTAGAGAGTTACAATACTTGGGGAAAGTATGTGTGAGAGTGGCAAACCAAAAGGAAGAAATGGCTCACTATTTATAGAGGAGAAACACTTACTGTTCCATGGATCCCACGGATCCCTCCCTCAAGGGATCCGTCTAGTGTAAAACTAGGGATCCGTGGGACGCTCCTCTTTGCCCATGGGTATTTTGGTTGTGGGTCATGGGTCATGGGTCATGGGTTATGGGTATTTCTTTAGATACAATGTACCTAATGGGTGCAATGCATCTAGTCAAATGGGTATGGGTAAATACCATGGGTTATGAATATGTTCCATGGGTTGTAGTTTTTACCCATTATACTACATACTAGTTATGTATATATTTGCCCAATATGTAAACACTAGTTGTTGTACATATGTATTACTAAATCATAAAATCACTTATACTTGTTTTAGTGTTTTATGTGAAAACGTAAGTGTGTTAGAAAACTATTGGCTCAAACCATTTACGTATTTTATTTGTTTCGTTTTAAATGATTTTACGTTTGTTATCGACAAAACATTAGTAGATCGTAAAATACAAATAAACGTTTTTACGGCTTATTTGTATTAACAATCTCCCCCTTTTTGTTAATGACAAAACATAAAATTATTTTTAGTAAAAACTAAAATTCGTAAAAGTTCGAATTGGAGTTTTTATTCTCTTCTCCTCTTTTTGTCGAAACAAAAAGATCGTCGAAAAGAAACTAACACATTGTTTTAAGAAAAACATGTAAAAAGATGTAAAGAGAGTAAGTGACGGGAATGGTTCTCGTCTTAACTCCCCATTGACGAGTCCATCCCTTTGTGAGGGCGTCAAGCAAATAAAAACTAGTAAGCTAATGTTTTGCAAATGGTTTCGTCCTTGTGATGAAAAATGCTCCCCTTTGAAGATTGCAACTTTGCAATGGGGTGTCATGAAGTGTAATCCAAATAAGGATTATGTTGCAAATGGTTTTGCAATGTATGGTTTGACACAAAGCTCCCCCTAGCTTAGGGTGTCAAGGTCTTCATGTGTATTTTAAAAATCTACAAAATAAAGGTTAGAAAACAAGAGTATAGTGCGCAATTTCATGCAAATAAGACTCAAGTTAGTAGAAAATTTGTCTTATGTAGCACGGATCCCACGATTCCCTCCTTTGTGGGATCCGTCTAGGCAATTTCCTGGGATCCGTCTGTCTGGTGACAGATTTTCAGCAATGGTGATATACCAAACAATGCTAAATATGAAAGTGAGATATGTATACAAACAACAAACATATACTCAAAACAATATGGCAAATAAGTTATCATTCAATAAACAAATAGATAATCAAGAAATCTCTAAAACTAAGAGAATGATTTAGCCATACACATTCTACTAATACTAATTAGTTACTAAAGCCTAGAACGCAACAATGTGCTTGAGTCTAAGGATGAGTAGACTTGTTGATTTGGTCCAATCTTTCAAGAAGATGATTAAACATGAAATGCAACTCATTTCGTACTTCTTGAACAAGTCCTTGGGTGATTAGACAATTAGAGCAATTATTGTCTTGATTTGGAACCGGAGGAAAATGAATGTTTTGAGGAGGCTCTACGAATATTGGTGGGGTTTCATTAAGAGATTTAGGATGAGGTTCTACTAATAATGAGGGTGGTGGTAATGGAAATTCCTCCATATGATCAAGTCCTTGGTGGTTCCTTGTCTCCAATGATGGACTAGTCTGTGTTGTAGGTGGTTCCCTATTTAACGAGAAAGTTGGTGAATGGGGTGTTTTTGGTGATGAATGTTCTAATGAATAGAGATTTGGGTGAGAAAGAGGCTCGTTGAATGAGTGTAATCCATGCTCTAGGAATGAGGGCTTAGACGGTTTGCTAGAACTAGCTATGTTTGGTTTTTAGCTAGATGACCCTTTTTCTAGCCTAAAAGGTTTGATGCTAATTCTTGCGGTTCTCTTAGCAATTGTTGAATGGGTTTGTTAAGATGGGATTCTAGCATTGTTATCTCTTACGGGAGATGATTCGGTGGATGAAATCTCATAACTCAAATGACCTTTTCTTTTGGATGAGCCATTGGTTGAAGAGTTGTAGTTAAGTGCCTTGGTCATGGTGATGGTAAGGATGCAATATAAGCTTCTAACTACTGATTTTTGAGAGCTAGGTGAGAGTGATGACTTAACCTTAAGTGTGTTTGGTTTATAAAGGATAATTTTGAATTAGGGAATTAAATTCTTGACCACTAAGAGGATTAAGCATGCACTTAGGATATTTTTTAGCTCTAGGAATACATTAAATGGTAACTAAAAGTGGTTAGATAACCAAAAGGTGGCTTAAATTTGAAAAGGAAAGCTGATTAAAGTCTTTCTGCAGACACGGATCCCTCTCACCAGGGATCCGTCCAGTTATAAACTGTGGATCCGTCTGTCGATGATACTTGATGAGATGATTATGCTTTTTGTAAGGTCTAGTACCTATGTATCTCGAGGTTTTGACTTTCCTTTGATGTCTTGAGTAGTGGATGTCTTAAATGCTCAACCATAAGGGGTGAGGGTGCTTAATGATGGTTTTGGGTAGGAAAGTGGACTTTGGATAGTCTAACTAAGTGCTTTGAGAAGGATACCATTTGATTTGAGATAAAAAAAAGTGGTGGTAATTAGTCCTAGAAGTCAGTTGATGGCTCAAAAAAAATTTAATAAAATCTTAAAAAATAAAGAAAAATGAAAACTAGTTTTGAGCCTATTTTTGAGTTAAAAGTGACTAAACTCAATTTGCTAAAATTGATGGACATATCAAACTAAGTGTTATAAGATGTGAGGAATAATGTGTGAGCGTTGGAGCGGAAGATGGTGAGTTTTGATGAATTAATAAATAAAAAACACTCAGAAATAGATCCTAGGTAAGCTATGGGTGAGTGTGAAGCTTTCAAATGTTTGAGGAAGACTTAGTTGTTTATAAGGTCTTATGTTTGACTAGTGTGAGGTGATCTAGTGAGTTGTTTTTTATGTAAGGAAGTCTGTATTCCTCATCTGTAGTCACGGATCCCACGGTTCCCTTTTGGGAGGGATCCGGCTAGTAATAACGCTGGGATCCGCCTACTGCAGATCAGAAGGCTTTCAGCAAATGTGCAATTTTGCACTCTTTAGCAAATGCTTCTCCTAGTTGTTTCTACAAAGACTAAATGCAAGAACACATCAAGTATAATGCATAGCAAGTGTGGGGGAACTAAAGGTACCTAAATATGAGTGACGATGACTACTTGAACAATTTCAAGAGGTCGTAAAATCTCATCCTACACGTTCCTAAGTTAAGATTGTTCAATGCCAAGTTATGGCAATACCTACATACTACATCCTACTCTACATAAGTATTGTTTAGATGTTACAAACCATTATTTCAAATTGTTTCCACAAATTAAGGTCCTATGACCTTACCTCACTTCCCCACCTCTCGCCGTCTTCATTCCTCCTCCACTCTTTATCACACCATCTCTACTTATTTTTCTTCAAGAAGTTGGCAAAGGACTTGAAGATTCCATTGGTTTGTTGCCATTCTTATGATGGGCTAGGAACGTCCGGCAATTGATTGATGTAATCCAAGGGGTCGAGATTAGTATTTTCGAGTGGGTTGCTACTACCTTCACCTTCTCTTTGCCTCTCCCGTTCATCCGAGGAATCCGTGGGTGGGTGAGGCCTTTTGCCTTCCACCATAAGCCTTGTAGTTCTACCCTCGGTCAATGACACCATAACTTTGTTGCAAAAGCTATGATCATAGGATTGCGGAGAAGGATCTAATGCAAAGATGAACGTTGCAAGACGGGTTAGGAGCATTGCGTATGGGAGCACCATTTTGTCCATGCTTTTTACACTTGCCATTCTCTTAATCATGTAGTATGCAAGGTTGAAGCGAGTCTCGGTCACTAGGCAATAGATCATGAAACTTAGGCATGCGTTGGGGTGATCCTTGTTTCCTACTAAGCACAACACATTCTCCCTCACCACAACTTCCCATTTCCTATACAATGTGTACATCTCGGAGAGCTCCATTTGGAAAGGATCGCTATAGATCACTTTCGAATTCCCAGTGACCCTCGATGGGGATGCTCTTGGCATGAACACGGTGTCCCTCACCGTGGTTGCTTTCGGGATTAACATGTGGTAGATTTCATGATGATCAACCATAGTGTGTATCTCTTCTAAAGACCACTCATTGGAAAACATGCAGACTCCTTGATATGGAACCCGTAGTATTCTTCCAAACTCCGCAAGCGAAAGGGTGTACTCATGCTCATTTATGATGAAGACAATTGAGATGGACCCATCATCATTTCTAACTATCCTCATTGTCTTGTAGAACTCGAGTACGAAAACCGGGCAAATTTGTTCGTTTATGTCCAATAAACAATCAAAGCCAATGGTCCCAAAAACTTGTCTTATGTCGGTGTTAGCAAGAAATGATGGTTCTACTACACGCCCTTCATGAAAAAGTCTCTTTTCGGGCATTTTAAAAGCTTTCCTATCTTCCGGGCTAAGTCCATATTTTCTATTGTACATTGGTATGTAATGGGCGGTATCTTGATAGTCTTGTTGTCGGTTACTTGGCATGATTGTTCCTAAACAACACAACCACAATGTGGTGTTAATTGTGAATAGTAACCTAAAGGTTTTGATAACAATTTTGCTCAAATCATCTTTATTGAATTCAAGAAATGAGTTTAATTTGTATTAACAATGTTAATTCTTTGATTTGGATTATCTTAGAAAACAATGTGGCAACAAATTATGATAAACTCATTTGAACCCAACTTCTAAAAATGAAGAAATTGTAATCCTAGAAATCAAGGAATTAAATTAACAATGTAGTGAAGATTATACTTACACAAGAGATTGTTATGCTTGAAGGAAATGATCAAATTGCTCCTGTGAACAGTAATTGGGTTTTTGTTCGCGAGTCTTTGAAGCAAAAGTGATTGTGGAACTTCCACAGTGATCATTACTAATTTATGATGTCTTCTGTTGCACGGATCCCTCTCATTAGGGATCCGGCTAGTTCAAGCTCAGGGATCCGGCTTGACAGCAAGTAATCAGTTTAAGCATTCCTTGATAACTTTCGTTTGGGAATTCTAAAATGCCTAGTGTTTGATGTTTAAGCTCTATAACTTATGATTTGGGGTTTTGACGGTTTAATACTAATCCTATTTGACGAGATTCCCTTTTTATGAATTAGTCACAATTCTTGGGAGGTTTTTCAAAGATTATGATAAAATCCCATTTTATCATAATATAAGAAATTTCACATGGATATTTATTGACATAGATGAAGTGTCAATAATCCTTTTGTGATGAATAATGATTGAGGTTATCGTATAACCGAGATATCATTATTACAGATTAGTAGTGTAGTCTATATATAAATCAATCAAAGAATACTATTCTTGATGATGATTTTAATATAGATAACTACTTAAGTAATTACTAATAAAGATTAATCATACAACTAAGATTTTAATAATAAAGAAATAATGTAATTTATTAACGATCATACCTTTGCTAAATATTTTTTTTAAGGAAAGAAATATTTAGAGGAATGCTTTGTGATCTTCTTAGAATCTCCAGATCCATGTATGAGGAAAACAATGCTAAACATTCTTTTTACGAAAAGAAATATTTAGATAGTTTCTTCATGATCTTCTTGGTATGCCTAAATCCAAGTGTGGAGAATTCTTAACAAGGAAAATATTAGACCATTCTATCATTGTCCAACAGTAACACTATAATGATTTTTAAAAACATGACAAAAAAAATCCTTCTTTGTAGTTTTCAAACATACACAGATCGTATCAAGTTTTTAAAGTACAACATACTCTAAGAAACTTGGTAACGAAGCTCTGATGCCAATTGTGGAAAACTAGAAGGGGGGTTGAATAGTTTTACCAATTAAAACTTCATTTTAAAACATTTAGATCAACTTATGTCAATCTATTTAGATGTGTATGTTGGACGTTGATAGATAGATATATAAAAGTGTAATGAAAGATAAAGAGTAAGAAGCACATAACCACGACACGAGTATTTATAGTGGATCGGCTACAAAGACACCTTCCTTGCCCTACTCCACTCCCCGAGTCACCTACTCGAGAGTTTGTAATCACTACACGACACCAACTCCTTATGGCGGAGAAGCCTTCACAACGTCGCCTACTCTTTTTCTGGTAATAGGCTAACCACCGGGTTCTTTTCACCAAGGTGAACCACACATACCACAACATCGCCTACCCTTTATCTGGTACTAGGCTAAGTACCGAGTTCCATTACAATGAGGGAACTACTACCCAACACTACACGACACCTAATCCCAAAGGAGACCCACTCCTTATTACAACACCATTAAGGATATCAACATCCTTGGAAACAAACTATCACTATATGTATGACGATGTACCTCATCGATTATACGACCTTGGCATTCTTTAATAATGCCACTTGATTTGATTTCTAGGCATCCTTCACCAATGCCCTTGACACAACGCTTGGCACTTTTTACTAAGGCCTTCGTCTTGACACCTTTAGCATTCTTCACTAATGCTCTTGACATGGACGTTAAGCATCTTTCACTAATACTTTCGTCTTGACTCTTTCGGCATCCTTCACTAATGCCTTCAACACAACACTTCTATGGAGGAAGAAAGAACTATCAACAAGAGAACCTCAGTAGTCTTGATGATGACGAAGCATGGCAACTCATGGACTTGAGCTTGCTCGACTTCAAATAGTGGTGATCTCGCCTTTAAGAGGAACCTAGAGAATCACACAAAAACAAAAGACAAACTACATAGAAAGATCCCTTAGGATCAGTGGTTAGAGAGTTACAATACTTGGGGAAAGTATGTGTGAGAGTGGCAACCAAAAGGAAGAAATGGCTCACTATTTATAGAGGAGAAACACTTACTGTTCCACGGATCCCACGGATCCCTCCCTCAAGGGATCCGTCTAGTGTAAAACTAGGGATCCGTGGGACGCCTCCTCTTGCCCATGGGTATTTTGGTTGTGGGTCATGGGTCATGGGTTATGGGTATTTCTTTAGATACAATGTACCTAATGGGTGCAATGCATCTAGTCAAATGGGTATGCGTATATACCATGGGTTATGAATATGTTCCATGGGTTGTAGTTTTTACCCATTATAATACATACTAGTTATGTATATATTTGCCCAATATGTAAACACTAGTTGTTGTACATATGTATTACTAAATCATAAAATCACTTATACTTATTTTAGTGTATTAAGTGAAAACGTAAGTGTGTTAGAAAACTATTGGCTCAAACCATTTAAGTATTTTATTTGTTTCGTTAAAATGATTTTACGTTTGTTATCGACAAAACATTAGTAGATCGTAAAATATAAATAAACGTTTTTACGGCTTATTTGTATTAACAAATTTGTTGGATTAAACACATGTTTTATTGGCAAACAAACTTCTTTTTTCAACCAGACACACTCATTTGTTTCTTTTTCCAGCTTATTGCGTATATAAACATTACTCTGTATATTTTTGTTACTATTCTTTAAAATACCTATGAATTTCACAGGTCTTTTAGCTAGTGTCTATCTGATATAGAGCACTAACGTTAAATGACAATTATACCTCTAATAGCTTTTATCGACTATGATTGTTCTATCAAATTTCTCGAGCTTGAAACACATTATGAGAATGTTGAAAAATACGAAGTTTGGGGATGAAGTAACAGTTCCATGTTGTAGCTTTGTACTAACGATAATTCAAATTTAAAATCCGAAGCTTTTAATATGAACAACAATTTAAGCTTTCAATTTTCTAGTATGGGTTTATTAGAACTCAATCTTAATTGAGTTTATTAGCCCAAAGCACCATTAATGGTGATGTAATGGTAATCACGCACCTCAACTGAGGTTGTGTTTATTGCCATCAAATACATGGAAGTGTTTAAAATAATACCATTTGTCATCTTAAGTTATGCCAAACAGAAACATACTCGTACGTTTTTTTAACCTTTCAAGTTTCATTTTCATTTTTGACACTATATTATTTTCCCTACGCGATGCATGACGCCCAGGCAGTCGTGCCTTCGGCCAAAAGGCTTTGGGCGCAACTTGCGTTTAAAAACTCAATGGTTCACGTGATTTTGCAATTCACGCCAAGTATCCCAACTTCATTCCATGTACAACTCTTGTAAAAATAAGGCCACAAAAAAAAAAGACATGTCGGATTCATGTGTCACGATTAGGGGTGTTATTCGGGTTGACCCGGTCGGGTTCGAGTCAACTCGGTTCGGGTCAAATCGGGTCAAGCCTTAAAAACATACCCGAACCCGACTTTGTTTAGAACTCGGGTCAACTCGGGTCGGGTCGGGTCAATTCGGGTTCGGGGTCAACCCGAGTTTTTTACATTGTAAAAGTGTTGTTGAGCCGGGTTAGTCGGGTTCGGGTCGGGTCAAGGCTAAACAAAATACCCGAACCCGACCTTGTTTAGAACTCGGGTCAATTCGGGTTGACACGAATATAATTTTGAACCCAATTGAAACGACCCGAATTGACTCGAGTTCGGGTCGGGTCAGCCCAAATGACACCCCTCACGATACTTTATACCAACATTTTGGAAAAAAAAAGTATCTCACACTTGTTGACTTATAGAAATGGCTGTCAAAAAAGTGCACGGAATGGTGAACCATTGAGATTCAACATTTATATCCAAATTCTTGATCTTGTTGAATACAAGACGTACGACTATGAAGAGAAATACGGTGTAACATCTTGCAATGCAACGTTATCCAGCTCGGATGGTGGTTTTGTTTAGTATATGCGGGTGTGGTGATCTACTTCATATGTGTTCCCCTTCTCTGATCACAATTCACCCCTATTAATGTTCTTGGTTAACTCATGAAGATCTAATATGTTGAAACATCATGAATGAGACTAGCAGACAGAATGCCAATTTGTATTAGAGTTGGTGTTGTTCAGTGGTTGGGTGATCACATCCTCTCAGTTAATAGTGTAACAAAATCAATCTTAACCGTGAAAGAATTTAGCCTACTTTAATTATACTTAACTCGTGTAACACTTTTATTCAAATGTGTTAAAACAATTAGTTAAGTGATTTTGTGTTAGTTGTGATCCTGTCTCAATTAATTATTAATGAGTCAAAAAAATATTGTAAACTAGTTTTAAAAAGCTATTTGGTTGAAACTTAACTACACCTTAAATTGTGAAATAGAAGCCCAAAAAGCAAAACCCTAATAATTTAAACCTTATATAAGAAGCCCACCCTCTCTTCAACAAACCGCCACCATCTCTTTCTTTAATTTCACCATATTCATCATCACATATATACCTTTGAATTTTTATAAATTTTATAGATCGCAATGAAGACTTGGAAAATTCAAGCTCAACAGACCGTATTGCAGTCTTATCATCTTATTGATTTGTTTGCATGTCGATATTCCCGCTGAACTGAGCGATCTTTTCTTTCTACTTTTTAATTTTCTTTGTTACTATTTGATATATATTTTTTTGATTTCAAATCTATACTTTTTTTTTAATATAATGTTGTCAAATGATGATATATAAAATTAATCTTAGGACACCTTTAGACACAGCTTTTAGCTGTGGGTGAAAATAATTTTAATCTGATGATGACATACTTTTCAATTTTTTGCTTTATAATCAATTTTCAAATGTGTCCTTTGTATGGTTGAATTTCTACTCTTAAACGTTGTGGTTGTCTCAAATCTTTTGTATTTGTAAATGGAGAAAATTATCAAAAGAGGTCAAATTTTCAAGGTTGGTTCATTTTTAAGACCTTTTTCTCATATCTTTTTCAAAAGAGTCATGCTCAACTGCTCAACTCCACCACTTTAGTGACATGTGTCAATACAAGTACAGAGTTAGGTGGGCATGTTTTTTTTACTTTTTGGTTAAATGACTAATATACCCACATATATAAATACCCCTTTCTCTTTCATCTATCCCTATACCAACAGATCTGGATCTCCACTATACCAACAGATCTGGATCTCAAGAACATACCCACTACTCCTCAAGTGTAACTGTTTGAATGTGTTTTGGTTTTAAAATCAGAAACCATTGCAGATCATATAGTTACGAGATGTGTGTTTTGGTCATTTGTTAATTAACTTTAATATTTCAAGAACATACACTTGCAGAAACCATTTTAAAATCAAGAACATACACTTGAGGAGTATCTCGATGCTCGTGAAAGAATCTTGATGATCATCTCCAAAGAAAGGTCAGATCCGGCACCGATCCGGCCAGTAGAACACGGTGATAAGAGGCCGAATGATTTATGTTTATTCCTAGGTTTGTGTGAAGTCTTTTTCTAACTAAACAACACTTTGATTTTTCCTACTTTAACTAAAAAAAAATTTCTGATTTTATGAGAGAATTATTTTTGTGTAATCCAATTTTTTTTTCTTCTTTTATGTGCCTTTTTGATTTAAAATCAGACACAAATTTTCAAGTTGATGGTATGTGACTTTCGCTTTTTTTTTTTTTTTTTTTTTTCAAGATCTTAGATCTGTGATGTTCTTGATCGGTTGTTGATGGTGATGTTCTTGATCGGTCGTGTTTGACATTCATATATAACTATGATTCTTGCACAAAAAGGCAAACGTAATAACACACATGTAAATAAGCAAATTTGAGAGCTTAGCCTAAAGTATTGTTTGCACTTGATATGTGGAAAAAGAAAACATAAGACTTGTATTAGCAGGAACCTATGAACATGCAGCTGAGCAGTTTTTTTTTTCAATTTTTTTTTTCTTTATTTCAATATATTTTTTTTCCTTTTATGTGTTTGTGGATTAGCAAGAAAAAAACATATGGATTAGCAGTTGATTAGTGATGGTAGAGCAGTGGTGGTTGATTAGTGGTGGTCGAGCAGTTGAGCAGTGGTGGTCGAGCAGTGGTGGTCGAGCAGTAACCGGATGATTAGTGGTGGTCAAGCAGCGGTGGTGGTGGTTGAGCAGCGATGGTGGTGGTGAGGGTAGGTGGATGGAGTTAGGTGAGGGTAGGTAGAATAATTAATAAAGAAATATAATAAAGGGTATATTTGTAATTTAACCAAAAAGTAAAAAAGCATCATCACCTAACTCTGTACTTGTATTGACACATGTCACTAAAGTGGTGAAGTTGAGTAGTTGAGCATGGCTCTTTTGGGAAATAAATGAGAAAAAGGTCTTAAAAATGAAACAACTTAGAAAATTTGGCCTCTTTTGGTAATTTTCTCTTCTAAATATCAATGTTTTAAAGGGGGTTGATGTGGGAACTGGATTGGTGACCGGGGTGACGATATGAGCTTTTCTTTAACCGGATCGAATCACCGGTTTCTACATTACCCGGTTTGAACCGGTGGTTTGGAATTTGGAAACTTGCTGTTTTTCAATAGTTCTCATTTTTTATTTCTTAAAATTTAAGTAACAAAAGCTTTTCTTCTTTGTTTATCTTACAATTTTAAAGTTATAAATAGGACATTATGTGTTTATATATGAACGATGGCTCTAATCTTCGTAACGGATATACTTTGATATCTTATGTCACAATTCTCAAATTCCGGTCATTTCTTAAATTAAATATGCATCATATTAGTTCATTCATGACATTTCATTTCACATTTAACGCGAAAATTTTATATTAAATAAACGTTATCGCGTGAGTTATTATTTTGAATAATTAATCCGTTACTTTCAAAAATGATCCCGACGTATTTTTAAACTTACAATTAGTTTATAAAAACTATATTTTGACTTTACCTAGTGTTTTAAATTTATTTGGTACATAAATCGTTAAAGTAATATTATTACGACACTTTTCTTAAAAATTACTCGATAATTATTTTATCACTCAAATGTTACAAAGAAAGTATTTTTACAATTTTATGGTCTCATTATATTCTACTTTGACCTATTAAAAATTTCTTTTACCTAAAAACTACCATTTATCTTACAAGTTACATTTAATCACCTATTTACTTACACTTTCTTAAAAATTTATACAAGTATATATACATAATACATTTTGAAAAAAAAAAATAATATATTGAGAAACATGTCTCCCCCATATCCGGCCCTATGGGGGAGGGTAGCATTTAATACATGTTGAATTATTGGCTTGATGGTTTAAGTTTACAATTCACCTCATTTTTCCTCATTCTTTCTTCCCAATTATTTCACATAGTTAGAAAACTTTTTCTTCCTCCTTGTTTCTTCTCCACAAACCGGTCCATCATCAAGTGTTCAAGGGATCAAAAAATTTTACAAGCTCAAGTGTTTATACAATCTAGATCACACTCTTGTTTAGGTTTTGAAATAAAAACCTAGGGTGTTAGGCTAACCTTGGTTCTTTGCACCTCATCATATTAACTTGTAAGCATGTTTTTATCATTTTTCATGTTTTCTTATCATTTCATATGTATCTTTTCATTTTTGGAGCAAGTATGCATGTTATGTGATTTATACCATTTTTCTTATGATTTTAGAGTTATATATATACATAAGGTCATCCTATAAATATTCCCATGGTATTCTTTGGTCTTGAGGGTGACTAGGAACCCATGACACCCTAAGAAGGTGTATGGTAGGATTAGATTAGCTTTGGAGTTGATTTGAAGGGATTAGAATAGGTTTTGTCCGAGAAAAACTATTTTCGATAACTATATTTTTGTGTTCTGTCCTTAATTCGAATTTCTGGAAAAACCTGCTGTTGGTACGAGATTTTGGCCTTGATATTTAGAAAATATACTTTAAAACGAATCCGTGGCCGCTTGAACGGAATAAAACGGACTTATAACGAAGAAGTTATGGATTTTTAAAGTTTGACGACGAAATATATTATTTTCAGGATTTTCAGCTTTGTGTTTTACTTGTTCGGGTCAAAAATGAGCCTTAAGCTTCACAAATTATTTCGACTAGTCAAAAATATATTAGTTTACTTCGATACGAAGCTAAGGACATATATTACGTAGAAAGCGGATTTAAAACGACAAAGATATGCACGTTTTCATAAACTTGCCGTAACTATTATTTTTAGAAAAACTATATTATTTTTACGAGATAAGTGTTACGGTAACTAAAATCACCATATTTAACCCCTATTATCTTTATGTTCGAGACCTTTTGGACGAGAACTCCTGAACTGAAACTTCTAGATATCGATACAAACTTTCCAAAACCGTCGAGTTCGTTCTCTAACGATCGACGTACACCGTTTTACGACTAGTTTTCCAAAGCCATTTTTGTTAATTTCATGATATTTCCGCCGACATTGTTTTGCGACGAAAAGTGGAAATTTCACCAAAAATCATTATAAAACCATTGTAGGATGAAATTTTGACGTAAAAACATGTAAAGTGATTTTTGATTGGTCGAGACGTCAAAAGAGTATTTTTCGACGACAAGTATTATTTTCAAAACTCGCAAATGGTATAAATAGCATACGAAATGCATGCATAACATTACATTGCAACTCATTGCATGTCATATCATTCGTAATAGGTCCCGGTTAACACATCACATTATACCTCGGTGTACTCACTTTTGTCATCGCCTCAGTTTACCAAGTGAGTATTCACAGACTCCCCTTTTTAAATGCTTTAAATTGTTTTGGGGTGGAATGCATGATTTATACTTGAACTAAACTATCTATGTTTTATGAACTTATGGAACATTTTATGCTAGTGAGTAATCACATCCCCTTTTTACCGTTTTACTATATTTTTGGGGCGAAATGCATGAACCATATTTGAACTAAATTGATTATTACTTCTATGAACTCTTTAGACTTGAACTTTTGAACTTGACTTAGACTCTTGGACTTAATTATGGACTCATGACTTGTTTGAATATATTGAACCGTACGTGTTATGATCTAAAAGTCTCGCCGTTTTGGTGGAGCGTTCTTGACCCAAAGTCTCGCCTTATTGGTGGAGCGTTCTCAATAAATCTCGCCTAGGTGGTCGAGTGACAAAGGAGTCTCCCTTGTTGGAGCGGTGCAAAGTCTCCCATGTTCGGAGCATCACTATAAAGTCTCGCCATATTGGTGGAGCGTTCTCAATAAATCTCGCCTAGGTGGTCGAGTGACAAAGGAGTCTCCCATGTTCGGAGCATCAACTTAAAGTCTCCCCTGTTCGGAGCAGTGCAAAGTCTCCCATGTTCGGAGCATCTCTAAATTATTATATACTTGGTACTATATTGTGAACTATTTTGACCACTTGATACGCTATATTTTGTGCAATGGGTTGTGTACACACAGGTTGCAAGTTTTGTATGGGCGGAACTTGGAACTGAGTGGATATACAATGCCTTTGCTTTGGGAACTATTATGACCGCTTACACTTGACTATTAGACATACTATATTTTGTGCAATGGGTTGTGTACACACAGGTTGCAAGTTTTGTATGGGCGGAATTTGGAACTGAGTGGATACACAATGCCTTTGCTTTGAGAACTATTTTCGTCGACCGAAAGCTTTGTTTATTTCTTTCGAGTTTTCTTATTTTTTTGCTAAACGTGTTTACTCACCAACTATTTTCATAGTTGACCCGTTTTTCTCTCATGCATTTCAGGTGATCGTTAGTAAGCTTTTCTATCAAGTCTTGCATAAAGAAGTTTTCACTTGTCGCTACAAGTCGTATGTATTAAAACTTAATATTTTGGAATCTAAACTTTGTATTATATTTGCCGATGACGGCTAAACTGGTATTGTAATGGTGTAATATTTCTTTTTAATATTAATGTTGGTATGTTCTATTATCTTGTGCTTATGTTCCCTTCCGTTACACCTCGTGTTTCCGCCTCCGTGAGGGTGTGACATTGGTATCAGAGCCATAGGTTATAGAGAATGCCGATTTTTCAAAAATAAAAATCACAGCTATAACCGGAAAAATTTTTATTTTATTTTATTAAACATTGAACATCATCCGAGTCATCTAGTCCTATCGTTGCATTGTTACTCATAAATTATACATAGCCTGATCAACTATGTCTAATTTATGAAGAACCATGCAATGATAAGAGTGGTAGTTTTAAATCATGTTTAGTCGAGTCTTTTGAGTCCGGTCACCTGAAGTTGCATTGGTCGGGTGGGTATGCATGGCATGTTTATACGTTCACGTCTACATTACCGTACCTTGTTCATATCTTCTCTTTTCCATCTTTCGACTTGTTAGACATAGCATGCCCTTGTTCCTGTCATGTTTCGATCACCATAACACATTACCACCGTTCTGCACCTCATCTGACTTCGTTCGAATGTCGTTTACTCAACCCGATGTTTTGGTCCATTTGTAGGATCATGGCCGCAAGAAACACACGCCCAGGAGGTAACAACAACGGCAACCCAAACAACAATGACAATCCAGACAACAACGCTGCTGGAATAGCGGATTTACTCACCCAAATTATAACACATCTCGATGCTAGACGAACCAACAACGGAGAAGGTACTTCAAACACTGGTCAAGGATGCAGCTACAAAACTTTCATGACATGTAAGCCAATGGAATTTCATGGTACTGAGGGTGCCATTGAATGCTAGCCTTTGGTTCGAGAATGTTGAGTCGAAGCTTAGTATCATGAAATGTGCTGAAGGAGATAAGGTTGAGTTCTCTGGTCTACTACAGGACGAGCTTTGACCGGTGGAACAACCAACTACTGATCGAGGAAGAGGGGTGCAAATGCATTATCTTGGGAAGTATTCAAGAAACTACTAACTGATGAGTACTGCAGAAAGGATGAAGTGCGAAACGGAAGAAGAATTTTGGAACCACTTGATGGTAGGAGTAGAGATCGACAAGTACACGATCCGGTTTCACGAGTTAACTAGGATGGTTCCTCACATGGTTTCCACTGTGGAGAAGTTGATTGACCGGTATATATGGGGATTGATACCTGAAATTAGGAGGGATGTCACTTCGTCGAAACCAACCACTCTACAAGCCGTGAGTATGGCGTATCGCTTAACAAATGATGTGATCAGGTCCGGAGAACTAACAAAAGCAAACGACAATGGACGAAAGCGACAGGAGGATCACCAGGGAAACCGAGACCAGAATCAGCAAAACAAGAGGCAGCGAATAACCCGTAACTATGGGGCGACCACCCAGGAGCGCAAAGGATATGCAGGTCCACGTCCTTTGTGCACTCGATGTAATTATCATCACATAGGAGACTGCCCAAGGTGCGGCAAATGTGGGCAGACGGGCCACTTCGCGAAAAATTGCTCAAACAAGACCGGGAATCAAGGACGAGAAAGGCATGTTACGAGTGTGGGAGTCTAGATCACCTTCGCAATACTGCCCAAGTGAAAAGAACTCCCAATCAAGGAGGTAATCGTCCAAACCTGGCATTGGCAATAGAAGGTCCACCAGAACCGAACATTGAAATTCCTCCCGCACGTGGTCGAGCATTCTATTTGGGTACCGAGGAAGCCCGCAACGCTTAACGGGTACATTCTTTCGAACAACTACTTTATTTCTGTGCGACATGATTTTGAGTGCTTAACTTCCTTCCAATTCTTACCACGTTCACGACCTTGATTAATTTGAGACCTATTGATATCAACCTTAGTTGTTATATATTTTGTTGATTGAATTTGATTGTGTAAGCAAATCGAATATCGAGCGGATCTTTCAAAAGACTTCATTCAAGGATTTGGAATCCTATCTTTCTAACAACTTGTTTCCTAGCTTGATCTAGTGACAGTTCTTGTTTGATGAGTTGCGAAAATCAAGCTAAGAGACAAGTTTACTCAAGTCGGTTTAGTTTAATCTCATGACAGTTCTTGTTTGATGAGTTGTGAGATTAAATTAGAATCGACTACATAAAGGTCTTTTGAGAGCTACGTTCGATATTGGGTAAGTTTACCCTATCAAATCTAATCACGGCACGTATTAGTTGTATGGGGAACCTGTACGCGTGGGCATTGATATGATCATTTAGACTGTTCGTACGATCATGAACTTTTAGAACTCTTGTCGAGGTTCGGACCATAGTATCGTTAATCGAATCATGAGGACATGATTCCGCTGACATGGGAAGAATGTCACAATTCTCAAATTCCGGTCATTTCTTAAATTAAATATGCATCATATTAGTTCATTCATGACATTTCATTTCACATTTAACGCGAAAATTTTATATTAAATAAACGTTATCGCGTGAGTTATTATTTTGAATAATTAATCCGTTACTTTCAAAAATGATCCCGACGTATTTTTAAACTTACAATTAGTTTATAAAAACTATATTTTGACTTTACCTAGTGTTTTAAATTTATTTGGTACATAAATCGTTAAAGTAATATTATTACGACACTTTTCTTAAAAATTACTCGATAATTATTTTATCACTCAAATGTTACAAAGAAAGTATTTTTACAATTTTATGGTCTCATTATATTCTACTTTGACCTATTAAAAATTTCTTTTACCTAAAAACTACCATTTATCTTACAAGTTACATTTAATCACCTATTTACTTACACTTTCTTAAAAATTTATACAAGTATATATACATAATACATTTTGAAAAAAAAAAAAAATAATATATTGAGAAACATGTCTCCCCCATATCCGGCCCTATGGGGGAGGGTAGCATTTAATACATGTTGAATTATTGGCTTGATGGTTTAAGTTTACAATTCACCTCATTTTTCCTCATTCTTTCTTCCCAATTATTTCACATAGTTAGAAAACTTTTTCTTCCTCCTTGTTTCTTCTCCACAAACCGGTCCATCATCAAGTGTTCAAGGGATCAAAAAAATTTTACAAGCTCAAGTGTTTATACAATCTAGATCACACTCTTGTTTAGGTTTTGAAATAAAAACCTAGGGTGTTAGGCTAACCTTGGTTCTTTGCACCTCATCATATTAACTTGTAAGCATGTTTTTATCATTTTTCATGTTTTCTTATCATTTCATATGTATCTTTTCATTTTTGGAGCAAGTATGCATGTTATGTGATTTATACCATTTTTCTTATGATTTTAGAGTTATATATATACATAAGGTCATCCTATAAATATTCCCATGGTATTCTTTGGTCTTGAGGGTGACTAGGAACCCATGACACCCTAAGAAGGTGTATGGTAGGATTAGATTAGCTTTGGAGTTGATTTGAAGGGATTAGAATAGGTTTTGTCCGAGAAAAACTATTTTCGATAACTATATTTTTGTGTTCTGTCCTTAATTCGAATTTCTGGAAAAACCTGCTGTTGGTACGAGATTTTGGCCTTGATATTTAGAAAATATACTTTAAAACGAATCCGTGGCCGCTTGAACGGAATAAAACGGACTTATAACGAAGAAGTTATGGATTTTTAAAGTTTGACGACGAAATATATTATTTTCAGGATTTTCAGCTTTGCCGTTTTACTTGTTCGGTCAAAAATGAGCCTTAAGCTTCACAAATTATTTCGACTAGTCAAAAATATATTAGTTTACTTCGATACGAAGCTAAGGACATATATTACGAAGAAAACGGATTTAAAACGACAAAGATATGCACGTTTTCATAAACTTGCCGTAACTATTATTTTAGAAAAACTATATTATTTTTACGAGATAAGTGTTACGGTAACTAAAATCACCATATTTAACCCCTATTATCTTTATGTTCGAGACCTTTTGGACGAAAACTCCTGAACTGAAACTTTTAGATATCGATACAAACTTTCCAAAACCGTCGAGTTCGTTCTCTAACGATCGACGCACACCGTTTTACGACTAGTTTTCCAAAGCCATTTTTGTTAATTTCATGATATTTCCGCCGACATTGTTTTATGACGAAAAGTGGAAATTTCACCAAAAATCATTATAAAACCATTGTAGGATGAAATTTTGACGTAAAAACATGTAAAGTGATTTTTGATTGGTCGAGACGTCAAAAGAGTATTTTTCGACGACAAGTATTATTTTCAAAACTCGCAAATGGTATAAATAGCATACGAAATGCATGCATAACATTACATTGCAACTCATTGCATGTCATATCATTCGTAATAGGTCCCGGTTAACACATCACATTATACCTCGGTGTACTCACTTTTGTCATCGCCTCAGTTTACCAAGTGAGTATTCACAGACTCCCCTTTTTAAATGCTTTAAATTGTTTTGGGGTGGAATGCATGATTTATACTTGAACTAAACTATCTATGTTTTATGAACTTATGGAACATTTTATGCTAGTGAGTAATCACATCCCTTTTTTACCGTTTTACTATATTTTTGGGGCGAAATGCATGAACCATATTTGAACTAAATTGATTATTACTTCTATGAACTCTTTAGACTTGAACTTTTGAACTTGACTTAGACTCTTGGACTTAATTATGGACTCATGACTTGTTTGAATATATTGAACCGTACGTGTTATGATCTAAAAGTCTCGCCGTTTTGGTGGAGCGTTCTTGACCCAAAGTCTCGCCTTATTGGTGGAGCGTTCTCAATAAATCTCGCCTAGGTGGTCGGGTGACAAAGGAGTCTCCCTTGTTGGAGCAGTGCAAAGTCTCCCATGATCGGAGCATCACTATAAAGTCTCGCCATATTGGTGGAGCGTTCTCAATAAATCTCGCCTAGGTGGTCGAGTGACAAAGGAGTCTCCCATGTTGAGCATCAACTTAAAGTCTCCCTGTTCGGGCAAGAGTGCAAAGTCTCCCATGTTCTGAGCATCTCTAAATTATTATATACTTGGTACTATATTGTGAACTATTTTGACCACTTGATACGCTATATTTTGTGCAATGGGTTGTGTACACACAGGTTGCAAGTTTTGTATGGGCGGAACTTGGAACTGAGTGGATATACAATGCCTTTGCTTTGGGAACTATTATGACCGCTTACACTTGACTATTAGACATACTATATTTTGTGCAATGGGTTGTGTACACACAGGTTGCAAGTTTTGTATGGGCGGAATTTGGAACTGAGTGGATACACAATGCCTTTGCTTTGAGAACTATTTTCGTCGACCGAAAGCTTTGTTTATTTCTTTCGAGTTTTCTTATTTTTTTGCTAAACGTGTTTACTCACCAACTATTTTCATAGTTGACCCGTTTTCTCTCATGCATTTCAGTGATCGTTAGTAAGTTATTCTATCAAGTCTTGCATAAAGAAGTTTTCACTTGTCGCTACAAGTCGTATGTATTAAAACTTAATATTTTGGAATCTAAACTTTGTATTATATTTGCCGATGACGGCTAAACTGGTATTGTAATGGTGTAATATTTCTTTTTAATATTAATGTTGGTATGTTCTATTATCTTGTGCTTATGTTCCCTTCCGTTACACCTCGTGTTTCCGCCTCCGGCGAGGGTGTGACATCTTACAATTTTAAAGTTATAAATAGGACATCTATACTACTTATAATGAAGGGATGATCCTCTCTTCTATTTTTTTTAAGATGTCATTAATGTGTTTTTTAAGCATTACAATTTTTAATGTATAATGTACATAATAAATTGCTTTTAATCATTTATCTTCCACAACATTTTAATGCTTCATTTATTATTTCTTTTTGAATTAGTTTAGTTTTAATGCAAAAATGCACATATAAATGAATATGATTTTAAAATGCATGCAAAACTACAAAGTTCCAAAACTATTATTATATCCTAAGAGTGTTTCGAGAACCAATCTAAATAAATTTTGAATTATTTTAAATAAAATTAACCACAAAAGTAAAAAACGGTTTTTTGTAAAAGTCGGGACAATTTTTTTAAAACAAATGATGCAAATATGTAAATTCACAAGTGATAATTTATTTGATTTTATACATATTACACATATCTATACTACTTTTAATGGAGGAATGACACCCTCTCCTAAATTTTTATTAGATGTCATTAATGTGTTTTTTAATCATTCTTTTAATGCATAAAGTACACAATAAATTGCTTTTAGTAATTTATCTCCCACAACATTTTAATGCTTCATTTATTATTTTTTTAGAATTTGTTTAGTTTTAATGCAAAAATGCACATATAAATGAATATGATTTTAAAATGCATGCAAAACTACAAAGTTCCAATACTATTATTATATCGTAAGAGTGTTTCGAGAACCAATCTAAATAAATTTTGAATTATTTTAAATAAAATTGACCACAAAAGTAAAAAATGTTTTTTTGTAAAAGTCGGGACAATTTTTTTTAAGAGAATGATGCAAAGATGTAAATTCACAAGTGATAATTTATTTGATTTTATACATATTACACATATCTATACTACTTATAATTGATGGATGACCCTCTCTCCTAATTTTTTTTAAGATGTCATTAATGTGTTTTTTAAGCATTACAATTTTTAATGTATAATGTACACAATAAATTGCTTTTAATAATTTATCTTCCACAACATTTTAATGATTCATTTATTATTTCTTTTTGAATTAGTTTAGTTTTAATGCAAAAATGCGCATATAAATGAATTTGATTTTAAAATGCATGCAAAACTACAAAGTTCCAAAACTATTATTATATCGTAAGAGTGTTTCGAGAACCAATCTAAATAAACTTTGAATTATTTTAAATAAAATTAACCACAAAAGTAAAAAAAATGTTTTTTGTAAAATTCGGGACAATTTTTTTAAGACAAATGATGCAAAGATGTAAATTCACAAGTGATAATTTATTTGATTTTATACATATTACACATATCTATCACGCCACTTTCAATTGTTTTTATATGAATTAGTTTGATATTATCAATCACTTTTTTAAAGTTACTCAAACTCATTATGTTTTCGCTATTGGCAAAGTTATTGTAAGAGAAAACATAAAATTGAAAACATTTTTTGCATAAAATTTTATTACTTGATACCCGCCATCGCAACGCGCGGGTACCTTACTACAATATTTTAAAGAGTTGAAATATGCGACATGAATCTTTTGACATACGCAAATTTATCGTCAAATAAAACGTGTCAGATTATAAAGCATGGTTCATTGAAAATTTTTATTTCAGGGTACCCGCCGCCGCATCGCGCGGGTACCCTGCTAGTTATTTGTTTATATATGAACGATAGCTCTTATATATCTTTGTAATGGATTTTTAAAAAAATAATTAAAAAAATACAATGTAATTTAATATGAGAAGGAAAACATCTATAGCCATAAATGCCTAATAAATGGATAAATATATACTTTTTAGTTCTTAACATGGTCATTTTTCAAGGCTCCTCTTTAAATGGTCAGGCTCAATAGCTCAACTCTTTTCAAATCACACATGTCCAATTTGTTAACATTTATTTGCTCACAAAATCTAGTACAAGTGCTAAATCGACGGCTGCTCAACTGAAGGCTGAGCAGTTGAGCATGTGGTTATATGTATAGCTTCCGGTTGAGGATCCATCGGTTGAGCGTTTGTGCTAGATTTATTGGGCCAATAAAAAGTAACAAAGTGGACACATGTTAAGATTTGGACTGACTTGCGGAGTTGAGCATTTGAGCATGGCAATTTTGGGAAGAGCTTTAAAAAATGACCATGTTGCAACCGAAAAATAGATATTGTCCCTTTTTTATACTTTTCTCTAAATAAAAAGTGTTATTTTTAAAAGACCCATAATATCAGAAATAGTTATTATTATACGTATTGTATAAACTAATAAAATGCACAGAACTTTATACATATATGCTTTTACGAACCGGACCAACGGGTTCAACTACTAGTTTGGTTAGCCAATAAAAACCGTCTGAAATGAATATTATTAAATCAATAGAGTTTCAAAATGCATACGAAATTACAAATTTTGAAAAATGTTACTAAATCGTAAGAGTACGTCGAGAACCAACATATACACCCTTTAGAAATTTTTGATAAAACTTACCGTAAAAACTAAAGACTGTGTTTTATAAAATTCAAACGATTTTTTTTAAAGCAAAAGATGAAAATTGCTAAGTGCTAATTATATTATTTTATATGTATAACATATATTTATATAATAATAATTATACTTTTTAAAATTAACTCACATGATATTCTTGAACATTTAGTTTTTTTTTTATAAGTACTATTTTACTTGTATCTTTTACTTACGTGAGATAAATATAATAAGCATTGTTAATAATTCAAATAAGTGCTAAAAACAACTTAAAGGTGTACTTTTAGAGAACTAAATTTTCTTAATATGATGTAAGCTATTTTTAAAATTTTGCTATGGTGTTATTTAAAAATAACTTACGATTACGAGTCATTCTAAGCTATTTTAACATCTTAACTTAACAATATATCAGCTACTGTCTCTGTATTGCCACAAAATCACGTAGATAATTTACAACTTTTAAATAAGTTAACTTGTTTTTCTAATCTCCTTCTAAATTAACCCACTTTAATATAGCCATTTACTTTCGTAAAACAATATTCAAGTAAGGAAAGTCAAACACAATGTTAGAAAACCATCAAATCATATTGAAGAATAGTTTCGTTATTTTAAATCATAGCCACAATTTCATGCGTTAAATACGGCTACATAAGAGCAGTCCCATTCGTAACGCCCTAACGCCCGTTAGGGGGCTATTAACGCCGTTATCGGCGTTATAGCGATGGAAGCGGAGATGGTTAACGCCGTTGGTCCCTGGCCCTTGCCGTAGCAGGCGTTAAAGCGTAAAAAAAAAAAAAATCATTTTTAGTCCCTCTAACGGCTACTAGTCGTTAACTTTAAAAAAAAAAAATCATTTTTAGTCCCTAACGACTAGAATTGATAAAAAAAAAAGAATTTCAAAAACCTTTTTTTACCACAATAATTACACAATCAAAACACCATTTTTATTCACACTTCCACTTCTAAATCCTCTCAATACTCTCAATCTTTCAACTTCAATTAACTGCAAAAAAAAATAATGTCGGGAAGCAACGACGATACTTTCTTCAATCTTATGAATGATGGGTGGAATCCCTCAAACCCGGGTTCATCATCTAACCCGAACGCTGGTTCATCTTCAAACCCCAACCCACTAGGCTTATCAAGCGAAGAAATGTGGAAACAACAACAAACATTACTGTTTTGGCAACAACAAAATCAACAAAACACCTTAAACTCCAACTTTCAAAACCTACAATTCACACAACAGTCACAACAATCACAAACTGAAACACAAGATGTTCTTTGAGACACCCACATCTCCACCAAAAAAGGAAAAGGTCGTATTAGCGAAAATCCAAAAATCCAAAGACCCCGAGCGAACCAATTGATTCGATGAAGAGGTTGTGCGTTACCAATCGTTGGAATTGATGAGGAAGCATTACTTGCAAGGTGTTACATAGGCTGTTTGGAGGATCAAAAGTTGGAAAGTGCCAACCTAGAGATACGTTTTGGTATCGGGTCAGAAATGAGTTCGATAGACTCAACTTTCAACGGCGCACCAAGGACATGATGTCAAGCAAATGGACATCGTTGAACAGGATATGCACAAAGTTCAACTCTTGTTACATACGTGCGCATAGCGGGATCAACGAAGCGGGGAAAGTGAGGTGGATGTGATGAAACAGGCAAAGCAATGGTATCGTGAGGAAAACAGAGGAGCACTGTTTGGTCTCGATGACGCTTGGGATGTTTTCCGTCATTATAAGAAATGGGAGACGCCAGAACCGGTTGATTTAACCGGCGAAGTCCCAAGCCAAACAAACGAGGCTTTGTTTGGTAATGATGAACAACCACGCCCTATGGGAAAGAAACGTGCTACCAAGAAAGCAAGATCCGAGACTACAACAAGTACTTGGGGAACAAGCACTGGAGGAACGAGCTCGTCGGCTTATTTCACGAAACTATGGCAAGCGAGTTTACGTTTGAAACGAAGTCTCCGGCGGCGTATCGGGCAGCGGAAAAAGATCTCACAATAACCCGGTTGGAAGAGATCAAGTTTTGATGGCGCCTCGAGGGCAAGATCCAATGGTCGTGCAGTGGATCAATGGCGAAAAAGATCGAATCATCGCAAAATATAACTTGAAACCTCGTCAGTAGATCGAATTTCTTTAATCTCGTATTGCAGTTTTTTTTTTTTTTTTTTTTAATCTCGTATTGTAATATGTTTTTAGTTTTAATGAAATGTTTGTTTTAGTTTAATAAATGAAGTGTTTGTTTTAGTTTAGGGGTTGAAATTGAAAATATGAAATATATTTGGTGTTATGGTGTTATTGGGATGTTATGGATGAGAGTGTTTTTTTGGGGATGTTAATGTTAAATGTTAAAGCTGATGTGGCGCTGACGTGAACGGTGTTATTGGTGTTATGGATGTGAGTGCTCTAACTAAAAGAATCACTCACCAAATTATGTTACTTACTTGCATGCCTACACGATAGACTCAATATTTGATAACTAGTCGTGGATCGATAAGAATTGGATGATTGATAACAGGTTCTATACACTTGCTGTTGATTAAATATGCTTTTTTATTTTTGTTAGTTTTTTTTGCCAATATTTCATTGCATTTAGGCTTAATCACTTATAATTTTGTTATATTAAAGTTTAAATTGAGGTAGCTTTTTTCATGAAAGTTAGAATCATAAAGTTTGTTTTTTATGTTTGTTTTCTCTCTCTCTCTCTCTCTCTCTCTCTCTCTCTCTCGTGGATATTGACCTATCAAAATAGTTTGATTTTAATGGTAAGGTATATCGTTTTTGAAAAGTGACTATGCTATGTGTGTTATTTACTAGCCGAGTATTCGTGCATAGCAACAAGATTTTCTACCGGCAAACAACTATACTTGTGATATTGTGATAAGTGTTTCGTGTAACGTTTAAACATAAAACGTGAATATATCAAAATGTAATTGCAAAAGATTGTAACAATTTCCTCTTCTAATCCTCTCACGAGAACTCCGCCTTTACCATCTTCCATGAGCGGCAAAAGCTTCTTCTGTTTTTCCTCAACGGCTCTCATATCTTCAGGGGCAAGCAAGTCAGTAATCTCCTCGTTATAAAGTCCGGTAAAGTACTTTAACACTGAACTCCGCATTTTGGTCCTCCAAAGTATCAGAAAATTTGTTGAACCGCTCTTGGAATTACTCATGCTCCTAGAGGTAGCCCATTTGGCTCACTCTGTCCACAAATTAAACCATAAAATGTATGTTACAACTTACAACTAACAAATCAGAAATGAATTTAACAACGAGAATGGTCTAAAGCATTAAAAGCCAACTACCTTTGACTTCTTACATTCACCCAACATGGTGCATGTTTTCCCAATCCCCGCCTGACCGTAAGCAAAAATAGTACAATTGAACCCTTCCAAAACCTCGTTTACAATCGAAACAACTGCTAGTTCATATAAATCGTTTTGACAAGAAGTAGGTCCAAAAACATGAATAAAAAATATTAATACTTATGACTAACCAGGGCACCACAGTGCTCTAAACGTTAACGCTCATCTAAAGTTACAACTATGGATCCAAAATCAAACATGAATTTTCCTAACTAACCTCAAATATATATTAATCCAATTAAGACCTTCGGTACCTAAATGATTTATAAATCAACCGTTTTTGAATAACATGATATTGTAGTTTCTTAAATCTAGTGAATCTAAAGGTCTAAATGTTGTTCCCTTTAACTTCGTTAGAATTAACAACAAAGTTAATCTATCCAAGCTCCATGGCTTAGCAATGTTGTTTGAAAAACAGTTTAACAAGTTAAAACATAAAGTAAAATAGACAAGAGTTTTTCAACGTTTATATTTTTATTAAAGGTTAATCAAAGAATATATTACCCAAGTACTTGCGAAACAACACTTGGGATTGAATGACAATGTATGGTGTACTCCTCACTAAACTTAAGCTAAGCTTAAGTATAACTATGCTAACTAAATGAGCTAACCTCAGGGACTTAGTTGTATTTGGAGGAGTAAAAGGGCTTGTGAATGTCTAAGTATTTAGTGCACAAGCTTAATCCTTTTACTCCACCTTATGACTGCACAAGCATTTAGTTGTATTTGCAGGGGGATAACATCGTGAAGTTATCAAATTTTCACCATTTTCACTATTAAGTGAAATCGCTAGCTCCTACTTGAAATACCTGCTCCCATGTGTTTATATATGTGTTATTGCTTTTTAGTAACTACAAATGATGTGTTACATATGTTTTAGGTAAGTTTACGGGATCCGAAAAAGTTTACGGCTGTTACAAATTGTAACACCCCCAAATTTGTTTAGCGGAAGCATACGTGTTATTCGGGAGCGTTACGGAATTGGTGAATCATAACACAAGTAATAAAGAACGGAATACATACTCCGTTTGTTTTCATAAAATAGTTTTAAAACACTGTCTTACAACATAATTTAAACAAATGGGTATATCCCATTAGATTTAGTGGTCCCAATGTAAAACATCAGTTTTGTGTAAAAACACTTCGTTAATACTACTACGACCATACACCCGCTTCTTGCCTTGCCTTCATGAACAAATCTTAAACACCTGAGAAAAATATGCTAAAAGGTCAGCTAAAAGCTGGTGAGTTCATAGGTTTAAGTTAAAATAGTAAGCTTGGACCATAAGCAAAGGCATATAATCATTACAACGAATATAATGATATATGTATGAAAGTCTATTACGTTAGCTCTAAGTTCATGCAACCGATACTACGACAGTTTCTGTATGCTAAAAGATGTCATACAATATAGGGGCCCATAGCAAGTGTTTTGTCCCTCAACACTTGATTCCGACATGGTATACGTTTCGCCTTGGCCTAAGCATGGCCAACCGAACGGAGGAGTCACCCTCAATAGATCTATTTATAACATTCACGTTTCCCAATGGGGAATTGACGGTTCATGAAAAGGGCATTCTCTAGGGACATAAGGGCTTAGGCTAAACCACGTAATAGTAATCATGTAATAGTTTTGGTCCATAAAATGTTTTGCATATTTCTCACCCCAAAATGTATAAAACAATTTATCAAGTAAAAGTGGGGCTATGAAACTCACCTTAGCAAAATGCAATCCAAAAGTGGGATTTAGTGTTTCTTGTGAAACGGCACCGACACGCAACCTAGATAAGGAGGGCAATATTTAGTTAATCGTTTTAAGTATTCTTTACTTAAAATGGTGCAATTAATGTTATTCTTATATAATGGTTTTAAAATCAACCTTTAGTTTGTAAAAATAATTTAAGAGGTTTACTAGTAAGTATATAAATGCATATATACTCTTTTCATATTGACATTAGTATGGTTTTAAAATCCAAAGTATGATTTAAAACAAATAATTAAAATGTTCCATTAGTAAGTATATAAATGTATATATATATATACTCATTTAAGTTGACACAAATTGGTATTGTCAAAAGCAATTATTAGTTTGTTTATTTTTCTAATAGTATTTAGAAAATAGGCGAATTTAATTTGAAGACTATAAAGTTGGTTAAATGATAACACGACTTGATGGTTTCTATTTATTTATCATACATTAGTTCACATATTGACGTTGGACATTGTCGTAGGCATTTTAGGTAAATCATGTTTAAAACACTTGTTGATTATGTCAAATATTCGTACATTTCGTTAAATTTTAAATTTTTTTACACATTTGATGTTAAGACGATAAGTAATGCGGTGAAAGAAAGAATAAACGGGGAACGGTTTTCGTTATTTGACATCCAATAAAATGCTTCGAGTACTATTCGATGTCCTGCTTATACATTCACACAGACACCCCCAAGGTTTTACATGGGCTGTGGCCCATATTCAAATACAATAATGGAGTACCAGATTTTCGGGCTTGGGCCTGATGGAGTATTTGTACGAGGGGGAGAGGACTGGTCCAACAGCTTTACTCCAGTTTGTGTTAACCCATTTTTAGTAAAACTACTCATTTCTAGATTGTTAATACTAATGGTTTGCTCTTGAAGTAGAAGTTTGGCATAACTGGTTTCGACTAGGAACACAACTCGACAGGTAGTGGTAGGTTTTGCGATAGGACCATTTAGTGTTTTGGCAATGATTTCAACTCAAGACAAGAAGGGTGTCGATTACTAACCCGGATTGCCACCACAACTCATGGTTTTCCAGGTTCTTCACTATGAGTTACTAACAAAATTTTTATATGACTTACTTTCACAAACTTGCCTCTCTCTTCTCGACATAACAGTAACAACAAATACTAATGACAAATTCATCTCAACATGGTTAATTTCTCGAACACTAAAGGGAAACATACGCGGGTTAATGCCGGATACTATCGGTCTCGAAGTGGGTTTACCTTTGAACTGAACACATAGTACTACAGGTATTGGTAAGACCATAGGTCGGTCGAGTACTACTCAACTCGGCCTTACACTTTATGCAAACTCAATGATTTCAACACAAGTTACCAACTCACATCATTTCTCTAGGCTCAATACTAACATTTATAACACTTGGCCTATCAAATTTTCTTCCAGTTTCTTTGTTTGGTACATTCGACAGAGTAAACTAATTTTCAAACAAGACATCCATACCTTCATTATAGCATTGACAAACTTGACTATACACGGCATAAATTTTACAAGGTGAAGTTAAGACAAAGGCTTACAAGCCGAGTATGATGGTGATGGGGTCGAGACCAATCATGTTAACTTAACGCGATAGAACAAAGAAATGGCAAGACTATACGATGGTTGAGTACTACTCAACCCGGTTCCTACCTCGACAGTAAACCAAACCCACATAATACCAATGACTTACTTAGATTCCGGAGTGACATAGTTGCTTATCAAAACACTAGTATTATCACATCGAGAGTACTTAGTTACATAGTCAAATTACCAAGTTTCTATAAGACTTAACTCACTTCCTTGGCTCGTTTACCTCGACAGAAAACTATTTTCACAAGAGAGTGACCAAATCAAATTTTCAAAGTGACAAGTTTATACTCATATTGCAAAGTTGCACATCCATAACTTACAAACTCAAATAAAGCAAAACATCACCATTTATCACTTCATTAACAATGTTTATATTACAACAAAGCTATGAGAAAGAGAAAGACTATGAACCTTATCAAGAGTGAGATGTGAAAATGTTGATGAAAGTCAAGTCGAGGGACCCCACACAAATCAAACCCGTATACCGATTCCGAGCAAACCCAACAACTTCTTGATAACCTTGAGGATATTACTCTTGTGGTGTGTTTGAGTTTTGATTTGTGGGTGTCTTTGGCCTCTCGAGTTGCTTAAGAAGAGGTTAAGAGGGAAGCCTTTGACCACCTCTTTTCTTCTTGAAACTTTGTTTGAAGCCAAAAATGGCTTACTTCCAAGACCCACGAATCTTTGGACATAAGAGATAGAGTGGTGAAAGGATTTTACTTCTCTCTTGTGATTTACTTTGATCCTCCTTGGATTCCTTTGAAGATAGTGGCGCATCTATGGAGATTTGGGAAGCAATGTTTTACATGGATTTGGGTATGAGAGAGAGATGGGTATGTTGGATGAAAGTGTTGATTTATCTCCATTTAGAAGATTCGGCCTAGGATGGGAGTACAAGCTAGAGATTGAAGATGGATCTTGATATCTTTTGCTTTTTCCTGGTCCTTGGTTTTGTCGTGAGTGGAAGAGTAAAACAAGGATGAAAAATGATAGATAGGCCTAAAGATGGACCTAAAGATGGACCTAATGCTTAAATGACTTGTACAATTATGCAATTGTACAAGTCATTTAAGCATTAGGTTCATCTTTAGGTCTATTTATTAGGCCCATATATCATTGCTCAACAAGGATTATCTTCTCAAAATTTATTAAATGTTTTTCTTGTATATGTTTTGTATAAGTGTATATGTATTATTATACATATGGTGTTACTTTGTGACAATGCTTGTACATACATTATATTTTGGCCTCAATTGTATTTGAGTTTCATACAAGTCATTGTTTAAGTGATAGTACGTTCATTATTTTTTGTCCGCATGAAATTGTATTGTGACCAAGGTATCATTGTTTGACAACTTTTTATCCGTGGTATTTTATTGTTACAGTGCGAAATATTTTATCTTTGTAATATTCCAAGTCGCGGACATTTGTTAATTGTTTTAGCGAGTCCTTATCATATTGTCAAGCGATGCAGCGTGCGTAATGCATCCTTTGGGAAAAGCGAGATACCCTCTCGTCTTATAGTTTAAATCATAAGACAAGATAAAAATATTCATAAAATGATATGAATGCAAAAGTGAGGCAGTTACCTACTGTATGCGAGTTAACTACTCAAATGATCAGGCAAAGCTTGTGTATGCTTAATAAATTTGGCTTAGTAAAAATGAATTACTAATTATCAGTTAAATTTTGGTGAAAATTTACCGTGTGTCACACAAATGCCCTTTGTAAACAAAACAGGCACTTACAGAACCGACAGACCCAAAATTTGGGTTCCGTCCTTTATAAATTTTGGCGCCGCCAAAATCTCACCCCTGGACCAGCCGGACCAAAAAAATGGGTTCCGCTCGTGTATTTTTTTGGTTCCGTTGTGACCTGCAGGTAAGTGTCTAAATTTCGTTTAATCCCGCACTCTAGTTCCCATATTTTGTTACTAGAATACTTTTCTTGATCATTATTCCCATTAGGACTAGTTTAGCTTGCTTGGACCAATATGATATCCTTTTCCCACCAAAATTCAAAATTTCTCAAAATCCATCCAAAGAACCCTTTTCTATAAAGGACGGAACCCTTATTTTGGTAATGATTGAAGTTCATTTATTGCATATATTGCTAAAATTACTCAACACTTCCTCTATGGGTTGACTTAGAAAGATTTGACATACATTTAGTAACTTCAAAATCATTAGAAACCACTTTATTTTTATGGTTTAACATTAAATCATAACACAAATTTCCATAATTCCATAATTCTATAAATTGATACATCCTGGATGGTCTTTTTCACACCTTCACCATCACTTACTCTTTCCCTTAGAACTTATCAAGCTTAATCACAATGACAAAGTCAGCCACCTCATCACCTTCAAGCAAACCTTTAAAGAAAACTACAAGAATTAGCGTAAGACCATGTTGCTTTGTCAACCTAAGCTCCTCATCAGACTCATCACCACTCAACATCTCATCCCATATTAGAGATGAAAACTTCCTCACCTTAAGTACTCCAACTCCTCCACCAAAATCAACCATTATTGTGACTACTCCACCACCAACCAAAACACCAATCATCACATCTCTTTCTCCGGCTCCAATACAAGCATCTAAAACACCATCACCACCAAAATCTCTAAAACTTATACCCCTTGAACTTTTTTCAACCCCACCAATATCTCCTAGTCCATTTGCGGATGATTTGGATGACTTACCACCTAGGCCAACAAATCCACCACCACTTCCATCTTTTGGCACCATTGAACGTATTGCTCATGAACCTCCAAGAGCAACCTTTGAACCAAACGATCCTTTTCATGATGAACCTAGACATCTATTTTTTCACCCAATCTACGAAGAAATCCATGGGCCACTAGATGGAGATCATGCTCTACCACCTCACTCATTCTCTCCACATATTGAAGACATTATTGAGTCAATATAGGAAGACCACCCACAATCTCAAGTAGAGATCCAAGCTCACCTAGATAATTTCCACACTTTTTCAAACATGATGGATTCTCATCTCAATGAGGTGATGCAAATGCAAACCGCTTTGCTTTCTTCCCTCGTTGCTCCATCAAATCTCAAACAATGTTCCACCACCAACCAATGAACCTATTCTACCACCAAACCAACCTCGCCATGGTTGCTCCCATTGTGAGCGAACCACTCATCTAAGTGAAAGGACCTGTATTATGGTCCACGAACTTTAAGATGAAATGAGGTTCATCCTCAACCACATTCTTGAGCTTAATCATTATCCACCACAATAGGATGGTTATTAGTTATTTCTAAGATTTTTATTTCCTAAGTTATTTTTTTTTCTTTTCTAGGATTTTTATTTATTTTCTTTATCTTTTCTAGGATTTATTTTCTTTTATGTCACCACATCTCCATTATTGTCCATTTTATGACTTTTAGTCATAATTTTTTTTTACTAATGAATGATGTTTGTTATAATGATGTTGGTTACTCTAAGTGATTATTTGTTGGTTGTAATTATCTTTGTGCTTATATGGTGCTTGTGATGATAGCATGTCCATAACCTTTGTTTTATATCTTTTCATAATCCATGTATCTTTCTCTTGGTACCCAATTAAGGGGGAGCATTTAGTTCGGGCTTATTGCATTATAAACCTCGTCTCTTCTTTTTGTTTTGGCAAAAAGGGGGAGAATATTATTGAACTTGAACATTGACGTTTAAAAGTCAAAAACACTTTTTGACTTTCAAAAGTCAACAAACACTTTCTAATAAAGTAAACCAAAAAATTGACAAACAAAAGTCAAAACTAGTTAATTCATATTTTAAGACAAAATAAATTTTAAATTGTCAACTTTAGTTAATTAGCTAGATCTCCTAAGTTCAAGTTAATTTCACATTTTTAAAATTCTTGTACATCTTTATATCTCTTTTAAAAATAAAATGTATGTTTTGTCCTCAACAAAAATTGGGAGATTGTTGATATAAATATCGTCCAAAAACGTTATTTATATTTTACTATTTTACCTTGTTTTGTTATCAACAAAAGTAAATTTCATTTTTGCAAAGTATAAAGCTTGTCAAGATTGTTAGATATTATTACATGCTTTTCTTAAATAGTTTTCAGCATTTAAGCATTAGCATTTTATCACTTTTGATTAACTACATATCAATCTACATTATTAGCCTTCTAAATTAAAATGTGTCTCAACATTTTAGATCAATCATTTTAGTTACTTTCACAAGACATTACATAAGTATTTACTTATATAACATTTAAATTCTAAAAATGGAAAACTACATATTACATCATGTAACCACCTGCATTTTTAGGTTACTTTTCATTTTCGAGAATTTACTATTCACTTTCACTATTCATCCCGTAAATTTTTTATTTTATATTCTCGTAAGATAAATTATTTTAGTAATGACCTGAGAGTTCGACAATAGTTAGATCATTTTCGCAAGAGTTATTAAGAAAACATCGTTTTAAAGTTTTGTTTTGGACGGTCCACTGTTTAAACATCACACGCATAACGAAAATCAACCCTAACAATTTTCCTCGCATCAGATAAATTTTTAGATCACTCATGATTAATTTGAGAATTTTTAAGATTTATTATTTTTATGTTACCAAATAAGCCCAGCGTAGAACAAAACTAAACTTACGTTTTAAACAATTCTACTCACGTCCAGACTTAATGATTCCTGCACTGTGTTTCTAATATGTTTTTGACACTTTTAAATTTTTTGGAAAAGTCAAACATATTTCCCTCCTCCATTGACCGTAAAGAAATTAACCTTGTACGTTCTACATTTTTGCTTAAATCGCGTAACTTTTAAACTTCACGAATAACTGTAAAGTTATCCTGCGTATGACGAAAACCACATTTTGACATCTCATATCACTTTTAGACTAATTTCATTCTACTCTAAATAAATTTACGGTCGTTTCCCTGAAATTTCGTTCTTTTCCGATAATCTGCGAATTACGCGTTTTTTACCAGTATTTCCAGCTTTAAGCAGCGTTTTTGCACCCAATGAGACTTATCACCCATTTTATATTTTTAGATGGAGTATAATGATGAGTTTAATCATTCCTATAAGTTTCATATTTTTACGATACCCGGTTTTACGTTTTATGGCTTAACGGCTTACGATTAGCGATTAACGGAACCAAAACTCACTCCGTAACCAAGATAATACCAAAACTAACCACCTAAGTCATCTTATCTTCACTTGGCCGAATTAGGGGGGGGGGGAGTCATCATTTTGGTGGCATCATCCTAACCATGGTTCATTTAGATCATTACATGTGTCCTAACTTAACCATGGTTAATATTTAACCCAATATATGGTTAACCAAACTTACCCTCCTATAAATAGCAAGTGAAATACATCCTAAACACCCTCAAACACTGAATTGGGTCTTTCATATCATCAAACCATCATATCTTCCATAACTTTATTATTCATTCAATAATTAAGAAGCTCGGACCTTGAAAACGCTTAAACAGGCCATTAATTTGCAAAAACAGAAACTGCCCTATATTTAGTCTCATAACTATACTTTTGTCACAACTAAAATCAAACCAAGAGGCCTAATGGTCATAAGCCAAGACCACGGCTACGGCTAAGGTCAAGGCTGAGTCTCAAGACCATGGTAGTCAAGACCAAAGTCACGGCAAGACCATGGCTAAAGCCTCAAGGCTTGTTTACCAAAGACCGTTAACTAAGGTAATCATATTTATGAAAAGACGAGAACTTGTAATAACCAACTCTACAATTTAGAAACTTGTAAGCTTTTCTTTAAACACTTGTGATATAAATTATGACGATATTTGTAATAACCATTATGATTCCTAATCATAATCAAACAACCTCGTAACTTGTGTTTACAAACCATATAACACTTATGATATATAAATAAAACATATGTTTTATCTACTAAGTGCTACAAAACTAGGGAGCTCCATGTGAGGGGTTTCATTTGAGTAAAACGTATCGACGAGTTGCTGGATTTACGATTTAAAGTGTCCTAGCTCTCGAGCGTTTACTACATGACCTCTGGATTATGATGGCCCGAACGGTAGTACGATATATATAAACTATACACGTTTTCACAACTAGACCATTTCTATAAACGACATACACAAAAACCATGTACTACATCATGATCAACATAGAGACGTATATAGGATGGTTTATGTTTTCCTAAACATTATTCCAAACCTAAGTCGCAACATTCTATTTTAGGTTGCTCGTAGAAGTTCTCACGGCATATCCATCATTCTCATTATACATTTGATATCATTTACTCTGAGGTGAGTTCATAGCCCCACTTTCTATTACTTAATTGTTTTACAAACCCTTGGGGGAGATACATGCTTTATTTTTAAACCGAGCACATTGCTTTGAAACTATATGTTTATTTGAACTGAATGTTTATATATGCTAAGTAACATAATTGCTATACGTGAATTGCATTTATATAATTATGTGCATATATAATTGTATCAAACCAAAGCGGGCTCAAGTATCATATACTTGAGGCAGCCGTATCAAACAAAAGCGGGCTCAAGTATCATATACTTGAGGCAGCCGTATCAAACAAAAGCGGGCTCGAGTATCATATACTTGAGGCAGCCGTATTAAACAAAATCGGGCTCAAGTATCATAATGTATTGAGGCAGCCGTATCAAACAAAAGCGGGCTCAAGTATCACAACGTATTGAGGCAGCCGTATCAAACAAAAACGGCTCAAGTATCACGTATTGAGGTAGCCGTATCAAACAAAAGCGGGCTCAAGTATCACGTACTTGAGGCAACCGTACCAAAAAATAATAACTGTTTTGGTTTTCAAACCATTGGTGTGAATTTATAACTCACACTACAAACATGAATTCACTCAACCTTTGTGTTGACAGTTTTAAGCATGTATTTCAGGTCCATATTGTACGAGACTGGCACGGAGGAGCACGGATACTCAAGAAGGCTATAAATTTTATTATCATTCGAAAACCTATTTAATGTATTTTGTAAACAATGGAACCAACTGGGACATCATTTTTGTAAACTCTGATATTCATATAAATCGAATGATAAATCTTTTAAAATGACTTCATTAGAGTTCGTTTTCTATTGTTATGACTGTTGTGCCATGAAGTAACACCCAGTTTGAATTCCGCTGCGTATCACGAAATTGGGGGTGTTACACATCATGCCTTGCATCACCTTAGAAATCTTTAGAAGATTTCATGAAATATTTTGTTTAGATATACAATTAACATATCTTGCATAATCTTGGATAGATTTGGTAAGATCGTTGAAAGATTTTTTGTGATCTTCCTGTCAGACTGGTGGAACCAAAAATTATAAAGAGCGGAACCCTTTTTTTGGTTTCGTCTAGTCCGCGGTCTGCTGATCACTTGGCCTATAAATAGCAAGCCAACCCAAGTTGTTTTCTCATCCCTCGTAAGCATAAAACACATACATTCTCTCATTCTATTACATCTAACTCAGTTTCATTTAATTTTAGTGATCATATTTTATATCAAAGAAGATCAAGGCATAATCAACCTTCAACGAAAAGTTGAAAGTCTTGTTTGTTCTGTTGTTATGTGAATTATTATTGTAAATACATCATTGTTGTACCAAATCATCTTAAATCTCTGAGTGTGATCGGTTAGTATTTTAGTTCTTAAGATACATAGTGTGTTGAGAGTGGTTGTAAATATTGTGTAAGCGACGTGCAAAGGTTTTCTCCGCCGATTAAAGGAGTTTGTTGATTAGTGAAGATAACTCTCGAGCTGAAGACTCGGGGAGTAGAGTAGGTCAAGGAAAGAGTCCTTGTAGCCGAACCACTATAAACAACCTTGTTGTGGTTTGATTATTTCTTTCCTTACTTGTATATTACTTATTACTCGCATATTATTCATTCTTTACTTGCATATCATTTATCATTTAATATCTATATTGATTGATCTCACAATAAGTTTTCAAAACAATTAAAATTTTAACGATGAAACTATTCAACCCTCCTTCCAGTTTTCTCAAATATAATTAACGTAAAAAAAAACTAAAAGACATAAATATAAATAGAAACAAAAGTATAAGTTATTAAGAGACAATAAGATACTCCCTTCATCTATAATGATTAAGAAAATACATCTTACCGCCTCTTACTGAAAATGAAAAAAGCAAACACCCTAACCTTTTATTGGCTCTTACCAAGTGAGATATAAAGAGGCAATAAAATGTAATTTTTTAAAAAACAAACACCTTTTTAGCTTTAGTAGTGAATCACACATTATAAAAAGGGATACGCCCGCGTGCCTTATTTGAGACTACTAAGGCAAATGATGGACTCTTTTATTAGGCAGGTAGATGGTGACTTATTCGAGACTACTGAAGCCTATAGTTAACTTTTGGTGACAAAATCATATTTTCATCTACACTTAGACCGGCTGACATTTTGGTTTTTGAATGGGTTGGAGGGAAACATGCGTGTGTGGATCTAACCGGGGTTTCTCCTCTTGTGGGTTTGCGTGGTCAGAGTTTTTTTACAATGGGACATGCTACTTTGAAAGTTGCCTCGTTCAAAGTGACAAAACACGAGAAAGCATGCATTGAAAATCAACATGCGTTTGTTCCTTTCGCGTTCGATACCTTTTGTTTCGTTGCACCTGAGGCGGTGGATCTCCTCAACCGAGTCTAACGAGTTATGCATAGTAATGTTATGACACCTAGATCCACAAATGTTATTTTCAAAAGAATTAGTTTTGCAGTTTAAAAAAAGTTAACAACGAAACTTGTTACTCGTTTGACTTCCACCTCTATGGCGGAGCCAAGATTTTAAGTTAAAAGGAGGCCTAACTTAACGTAAAAATTATAGTGAAAAATGCTCAATGATGTAACTCTGATTTGTTTTCCAAACAATGACTCAACGAGCATAGTTTAACAAGCAAACTCGTTTTAGTGTTGCATTTGATTGACTAAGTTGTTAGTTTTTGTACTTTAATCAACATAACTATATGATTAAGGAGGGTCGATCGTAAGAATTATTAAGAAACTAGCTATTTGACTGAATTACTAATGTATAAGGTAGGCTAATTAGGGGTGGCTCAGCACCCACTATTCACTTAACTAGCTTTATATAAATCCTATTTTTGATGAAATGAAAAACTATATTTTTATTTAAATATTCCAACAACACTTAGGTGTCGTTTGTTTTTTCAGAGATTTTACCTCTTCATCTGCAAACCATGTCTACAGAAAAAAGACACATCTAAAGTTTTCATCTGCATGCAAGAAAACTGTTTGTTTTTGTGCTGTTAAAGTACCTTTTTTGCGCTATAAAACCTTTTGTCATATGGGTCAAATGGATCAATAATTTTCTTACGTTTTGGTAGTTGTTTTACGTTTTGACCTTTTTTTTAACATTTTCATATGTTTTTTTTTACATTTTCGTTTGTTTGTTTGTTTTTTTTAAAGTTTTCGTTTGTTTTTTTACGTCGTATGTTTTTTTACGTTTTTGTTTGTTTACTCTTTCATTTTTTTCTTTACTACGGACGAAAACGTTAAAAGCCAGATGAAAACTGGCGAAAACGTAAAATAACGAACACAAACGTAAAAAACCGGACAACAACGTAAAAAAGGACGAAAACGTAAAAAAGTGGACGAAAACTAAAAAAGCGGACGAAACCATAAAAAATAGGCGAAAACGTAAAAAAAACGAACGAAAACATAAAAAAAGCTGGCGAAAACGTATGAAAACAGACAAAATAGTCAAAACCTCAAGAAAACGGACAAAAACGTAAATACACGGACAAAAACGTAAAAAATGGATGAAAATGTAAAAATGAGGCGAAAACGTAAAAAAACAGACGAAAACATAAAAAACCAAACGAAAACGTAATAAAGCGGACGAAAACTTAAGAAAACAGGCGAAAACGTAAGAAAACGGACAAAAACGTAAGAAAAATGTCGAAAACGTAAAAAGAGGATGAAGAAGTAAAAAAAGGGACTAAAAAGTTAAAAAAATGACGAAACATAAAAGAGATGTAAGATATTGAGAAAGAGATATAAGGGGGTGGCAACACCCTCGGTATGAATTCGGCATCATCTCAAACCGCACGGCATGTCATTGCCACTGTTGCGGCATCATGCGGTGTGGCATGGGGAGCGGCTTCAATTGCCGCATCGGTTTGGAAAGAAAGCATGAAGAGGAGCGTGTTCCAACGGTTAGAAAACTAGTGAGGTATGGAATGACCATTGCCACTAAAAAACTATGGTGAGGTATGAGATTAGGTTGAATGATATTATTGGTGGGTGGTGAAGTATGGTGAGGTATGAGTTTAGACCATTGCCACCCCTTAAGATTTGCGAAAAAGGAGGTAAGAAGTGAAAGATAATGTGCGAAATTTAGAAGAGAAAGGAAAAAGTGAAAATAAACACTTTCCAGGAGATGATGATGGAGGAAAAAAAAAAAAAAACTCTTAGTGCTCGGGTAAAAAGAATAAACAAGGTCTAAATCGTAAATTAAACATAGATTGGCATCTCCGACCAAACAACATCGAAACTACGAAGAGGTGCAAACTTTGACTATTTAATATTTGAAATGCAAACCAACCAACCAACTTAGACTGACTTTTTGTAACTTACATACATACACACCATTTTACACGTTTCTCTTCTTTCTTATTACACCTCCAAAAACACACACAATATATATTTTTCATTAGAATAGAATTTAGGCGCGAATGAGAAGAAGAAGATGAAGAGCAACAGAAGCAGTGGAGGTGGTGGGAAAGTGTCTCCTAAATGGATCATCATTTTCAGCATCTTCAGTTTTGTTTTAGGCATGGTCTTTACTAACAGGTTTGTACCTTTTTTTTTAATGTAGTAGTATATTAATGTTTCAAGACAACCCGTTTGATTGGTTATTATTATTATTATTATAGGGTGTGGGTCCCACTTGAATCAGATGGAAGGATTATGAGAAGGAGAGAACAAGAGTTGAAGGTTGTTACTGATGATGATTGTGTTACAAAAAAGGTATTTTTCATTTATATGTTTTTGTTTGTTTGTTTGTTTTTTTTTTTTTGGGTTTACTGATTTTTGAAATGTTTGGTTCAGGATAATGAATTGATGGGAGAAGTACATAAAACCCAACAAGCAATCCAGTGAGTACTTTCTGCTTTTTCTTTTCAAATCGCTATGCGGGGGGTATTTAGCGTTATATAATCAAAATGTTTATAGGTCTGTCTTATCGGGTAGATCAGATGGTTAAGGGGGTGTTTGTTTAAGCTCATATGTGGGCTTATGAGCTTATTTGATTTCGGCTTATATTTCATAAGCTCCAATTATCCGGCTTATTTGAAGACTTTTGGGCTTATATTAGTTTATCATATAATAATAAACTTATCTAAAAGTCTCAAAATAAGCTGGAAAATTGAGGCTTATGAAATATAAGCCGAAACACAAATAAGCTTAAACAAACACCCCCTAAATCACTGTGAGAAATAGGTGATCATAATGTATGATCCAAGATTTACCAATGATTGGTATTTTGAGATGGCAAAGTATACGATTTTATGCTAAACATTTCTATGAACAATACAATGTTTTAACCTCCTTCGTGTTTTATAAGGCTGGAGTGCTATGATATAAATTTTTTTGGTTGAAATATAAATTGATTGATTCTTGGAGGTCTATCAGGTCACTTGAAAACACAATTTCTGACTTGAGATTTGAGCTTCCCGCCAATCAAAGTTCAGTTGAAGTGAACCGCAATGACGTGCATACTAACAAGACAGATGGTGGCAAGAGTGGGGAAAGGAAAAAGGCGTTTATGGTTATTGGGATTAACACTGCCTTTAGCAGCAGAAGGAGACGTGATTCGATTAGAGAAACATGGATGCCTAGGGGTAGTCCTCTCTTTAGCTTTTTCTTAATTGAATTTCTTCTTTTTTTTTAGTTGAAAATGGCTAAGTCTTTGTGTTTTTTTGACTAGGTGAAAAGTTACTTCAGCTTGAGAAGGAAAAGGGTATTGTTGTTCGTTTCATGATTGGTCACAGGTGATTCTATCTTTCTTTTTCCTAATTCGCAAGCTATAGTTGTGTTTTCAGATGATAAGGTTAAACTATTATCACCTAATCTTGTTTAAGGGGTGATCATGGAAGGGTAATGGAACTGATATTTAAATCTAATCAAAAGAATATGTCAACTCTGGAATTGTTTGTTATTCTGTTGCTTACCTGGTTAATCTGTCAACCTTTTATTTTAATTTTAGTAAATGAAAGAAACTTTGCCAAACTAATGGAACTGATTTTTGGTTAATGAAACCATTGATAATTTAGTAGTTAGGTGACGAATTATGGCCAGATGCTTTATGTTTTAGTGGCTTAGTGGAACTAGTAGACTCTTTTTTATGTTATTTCAAATAATTGTAGGGATATAATGAAAAATTCTCCCCTCTTTTCACTCTTTCTGCGTAATGCTTTTTGTTGATGGTGAAGGTATTTCGTTTCTTGACCAGTTAACCAAACCAAACCAAGAAAATAATATATTTCAAGTTCGGCTGTTCTAAAAGTAGGTGTGGTTTTTTTGGTTATCTGGCTCGTGATTTTGTTGATGGTGAAGGTATTTCGTTTCTTGACCAGTTAACCAAACCAAACCAAGAAAATAATATATTTCAATTTCGGCTGTTCTAAAAGTAGGTGTGGTTTTTTTGGTTATCTGGCTCGTGATTCTTTTACAAGACCCCTGGTCCTGCATTATTTGTTATCGTAAATTCTGAGTCTCTTGTATTCCTTTTAAGTAGATACTTAGGATGTTATTGAGATCAGTTTACTATGCTGTCTTGGCACTCGATCAAGGAAGCTTATTGCTAAATATTTGATAAGTAGCTCTATCTTTAACAAGTCTTCAAGTGGATTTAAAATACAACATTTGCTAGAACATGCTTGGAACATTTACCAGGGTCTCTGTTTTCTCTTGAAACACATATTTATAGATGAGTTATACTTATCAGTTTTTTTATCTATAGGCAGAAAGTTATTCGTGCGCAAAACTGGATGACACTTGAAATTCAATTGTTGCTTTTATTAGCTTAAAATTCCATCCCATTAAGTCATACTTTCAAGCCACTGGTTGAAATTTTTGCCTATCTATCTAACCCACTTGTTCTTTTTTTACAGCGCAACATCTAAGAGCATTCTAGACCGAGCCATCGACTCAGAAGAAGCTCAGCATAAGGATTTCTTTAGACTTGTAAGGCCATAAAACAAGATATGAGTAATTTGTAAATGTATTTGACTTCAAACATGAAAGAATCTAACCTTATCACCGTAACAGGAACATGTTGAAGGGTATCACGAGCTGACTGCTAAAACAAGAATATTTTTTTCTACAGCATATGCCAAATGGGATGCAAAATTCTATGTCAAGGTGGATGATGATGTTCATGTCAATCTTGGTACACTGTTCTCTACCTTTTTTCTCGAGTAATTTGTACATTGTTTTACTCTTTTACCGCATAAGTTGCAATAGGCGTTTTGGGATGTATCTAAAAAATCCAAAGTTCACGTTTCTGCATAAGCTTTCTAGTTACAGTTACCTATTTACCCCACTTTTTACTATCACTAGAAGTGTATATTGATTAGGGTTTGTACGGTTTCTTAATGGTATCAAGATGTTTTCATCTATCTGGGAATTCTTACATTGAGCCAACTGTTGTCGGCATAGTCGCATTCGTAAATATTTGATTGGGTGATATTACGATTGTTTATATAAGCTTATATATAGATTATTAAAATTCAGAGTTTCATGGCTTCTTTTGAATAGTGATAAGTACATGGAATTTAACATCTAAAGTCTTCCTTTCAAATGATAATCGAAGTAACTAACTTTAGCATGTTTTCATAATCTGGAAAAAGTAGGGTGTGTGTGTGTGTGTATTAGAGCGAAAGGCTCAATACTTTTGTTTAAGTATCTGTTTGGGTTCGCCTTAGGCATTTGACGATATTCTAGAAAAAAAATTACTTTGAACCCACAGCGAGCCAAGAGCCTTAACAGGTATGAGTTGGGCTTTTTGATGAGAATATATAATGGCTAAAATATTCTTATTTAAGAAGGGGCTATGACGCACAGCCTATTTTAAGAACTTACATCAATGCCAACTTGGATAGTTTTCGTACCCAAAAATTATTGAGATTTTCATACATGAATAAATAATATCGTAAGTGCTAAAAATAGTCTGGGTGCAGGTTGTGTACTGGTGTACTTTGCTCCTAACATTATCTTACTGTCAATGCAAATCGGAAATTGATTATTTTGATAAATTTTCTTTGCAGGCATGCTAGCTGCAACTCTTGGACGACATCAGTCAAAACCGAGGGTTTATACAGGATGTATGAAATCCGGTCCTGTTCTTGCCCAGAAGTAAATTCCACTGACGCATCTTATGTTTCATCTTGATGTCATTCTTCTTGTCCAATGAGGTTAGCGATAATATTATACTCTTTGTTGCGTAGGAATGTGAAATACCATGAACCTGAATACTGGAAGTTTGGAGAGGAAGGAAACAAGTATTTTCGGCATGCAACTGGACAGATCTATGCTATCTCCAGTGATCTTGCTGCATACATCTCCACCAACCAGTAAGACTCTACTTTCTGTTTCTTATATCTTTCTTGTATATGTATAGAAGTTGGTGCTTCTTTCGTAGGTTTTTGTGCACCAACCTTATATTAATAACTAAATACATTTACATGAAAACCTGAATTTCAATTGTGGTTTGTTTGACTTTGAAAATGGGGCAACAATCGGTGATTTTTCTTCATTAACCTCGGTTTAATAATTTAATGGTTAGGCCCATTTTGCACAAGTATGCAAATGAAGATGTGTCACTTGGTGCATGGTTTATTGGTCTAGACGTTGAACACATTGATGATCGCAACATGTGTTGTGGAACACCTCCTGGTATGTCATTTTTCTTTTCTTTTTCCCGTAGGGAGGGAGGAATTTCCGGGACCATCCTCTAAAGTTTGTTCCTAAATTGTTTGAATGGATATAGATTGTGAGTGGAAGGCAGAAGCTGGTAACGTGTGCATTGCATCATTCGATTGGAGTTGCAGTGGCATTTGTAGGTCAGTAGAAAGACTAAAAGATGTTCACAAGAGATGTGGTGAAGATCCTGCGGCTCTCTGGAGTGCGCAATATTAAAATACAAAACACTAAGTTATGTCGAAAATGGTGAGCTCATATGACAAGATTGGTTCTTTCGTGACAGTTATTTTATGTGTCATAATGTCAAATCATACAAATATAAGGTACCTGTTGCAGAGAAAATACAGAATTTTGGGGGGCAATATATCGAGTAGATTAGTGTTCTGGAAAATTTTTGTTAGTTGTATTTATAAAGTTATATACAATATAAAGAAATAGGAGCAGATTATGAGTAGAAAGTGGTGCAGGACATGTAGTGATTACCGCACTCTGTCTTTTGTGTAACACCCATAATTGCTATAAGGATGTGTTTGTTTTATAGGCATAGAAACGAGGGAATGGGTTTTATTACTTGTTAATGTGTTTGGTTGGTAGTAGGTTTAGTTTCGAATTTAGCAATGAAACCCGAGAAAGTAGGCATTCTAACCTGCCAAAATGGTTGGGTTTCTTTTCTCTCTCCAATGATACTTATACCGACCGCCTAACCAAAATAACCCCTAAAGTTTGCAAATTTGGTTTGGAGGAAAAATTGACATGACTTATGAGCAATCCAAATAAAGTTCTTCCTAGTTTTTCTATTTATGAAAAAGGATACTACTTTGCCTATTTAACCGGTTAGAGCATCACAAGTAGGGCTGTTGTCGAATCGGGTGTCGGGTTTATTGAGTTGGCCAGGTCGGGTTGATTCGGTTTTGGTGTCCCAAAAGTTGACCCATACCTGACCCTATAAGATATCGGGTTATCAGGTTTCGGGTCCAAACGGGTTAGGTTGTCGGGTTTACTTGACCTCAGCCTAAAATAGAACAGTTCAATAAATTGGCTTATAGAGACATATTTAATGTACATATGATATTTGGGTCAAATCATTTTATTGTGTCTAAGCTAATAACAAGAATATCTGATGTATTCGATCATATGATTTGAGTTATTTGATAAAGTGATCATGACAATAATCTGTGAATGCATAATCTGTAGGGCATTTGGCAACATGTAAAAGAAGGGCAGCAGGTTTAGAAAAAAAGCATGACACATTATTTTACTTTAACAAGTGCAGTAAGGAAAAAAACAAAGAGTGCAGTTAGGAAAAAGAGGTGCAGTACTTTAGTTTTGCAGCAAGTGTTTGTTTGGTACTCATTCATACTAGTAAGACAAGAACAACATGATGCAGCCGGCATTTGGCATTATAAAAAAAAAGTTTGGCCTAAAATGAATAAAAACTAGCAAGGCTTTATATTATCGGGTTGAACCCGAACCCAATAACATTTAGAAAATTAGTCCTGATCCGACCATATAAGGCTGTCGGGTTGGTTGGGTTGACACGATAAGTTGAGTTGGACCCGATTAAACCCGACCTTATAAGGTTATCGGGTTTGGGTCGGGTCAACCCATTTGACAATGTTGACCAAGTGTAATAAGGAGCACACATAACCGTGGTCACCATTGTCACATTAGTGCTAGCTCAACTTTCTCCTTATACAATCAATTTAGTTTAATAAGGCGACCGCGATCTCCACAAAAAATATACTATACTTAAACACAATATACCTCGCAAAAAACATATAATAAAAACACCCACACATACAAGAACTCACACTACCTGGTCATGCATTCGACCAAGTTCTCGCAACAAAACCCATGTTGAATGCGTCTTCAATTGAAAATGTAATAGGGAGGACGTGTGCTATTTGCCAACTTGGCACCAAAGACGCGTGCCATTACAGATGGTCTTAACTCTTAAGAGCACAAGGTGGAGTAACATAAGCTAAAACGTCACCTTAACTTTTTCTTTTTTTACTTACATGATACTTACACACCTAAAACCACCATCCCCAATAACTTAAGCTAAAACTTTACTTTTAAGACTCGCCATACTCAATTAAAACACAAAAACCAATTAAAATAAAAAAAAATAAAAAATACTCATTTCTTAACGCCAAATAATTGATTGAAAGTTTTGATGAAGGGTGGGTAGAGTGCGCAAAAGGAACCACCTTAGATTGGCAAGCCGCGTTCGACGTTGCACCTTGCACTCTAAAAAGACTTTTTATCTTTTTAATGTTTTATTCAACAAAAATTTATAAAAGTTCTCGCTATAGTAGTAACTAGTTATTCAAAAGTTTTGTAAAAAAATAAATGTGCATATTAATTAAAGTATGAATGATAGAGGGAAAAAAGCTTTTATCAAATGTTTTGAAGTTTATCCAATCATTTGTAGAAAACTTTTTTGACAAATGTCTTGAAGTTTATTAAATCATTCCTGGAAAACTTTTTTGACAAATGTTTTGAAGTTTATCAAATCATGAGAAAAGTTAATTATAGAACTCATATTTGTCATAGAACCAATGAACCAATCCTAGTCACTCATTTCTTTTATTAAAATATATTCACCATTTTTATAAAAATTAAATATCTCACAAACCTAATCTACAAAAAAATTCGACGAGATTATGAGTTATTGTTATATGCATTTTTAAATTTTGTCTAGAAAATCATTATGATTTCAAAAATCACATGTGATTTGATTTTACGAATCACACGTGATTTTTCCGGCGTAATTTAAAAAAAAAACTTCAAAGTATAACAACGCATATCTATGAAAGATAATTTAATTCCTCGCATTTTGCATTTTTTTGAATGAAGATTTACCGTTTAAGATATAGTTGTTTTTAAAAAAGTGAAAAATGATTTTTTATTAATTCTGATAAAAATGGATGCCTACGATCATTATCGGTTTATGACGAATATGAGTTTTATATGGATCTCAACTCATCAAATCATTCGTAGAATTTTTTTTTGGGCTAATAACCTATTGAGGAAAGTTCAATGCACAACATTAATTATCTAAAGAACAAATCAAGATATCTCAATCATCCATCTATTTTAAATCTAAAGGTCTAAATTAATCACTATTTTAATATAATTAATTATTTAATGGCGATTTTGGTAATTTGACAAGCAGCTAAAAATCAAACCGGGCTTATCACACCCTTATCAAATGCACCTCACAAACCCATTTCAGATCCGTTTTTTCCTTTCATATTATCATCATTTCCTATCACATTCCAAAACACAACTTCTTCACTCATACAGACATACAGTAATAAGTTTCATCAAAATTTTATAAAAATAATCACACACACTAAAAACACACACAACACTCATAAACACTAAATCATCAATCATATCTCAACCCATTCATCTTCAATTCAGGTAATAACAACTTTTATCAAAACGTCTCTTTTTGAGTCGTTTTCTATGATTATTGACTGTATAATTTAACCAAGAAAAAAAACACACTAAACAATAGATTTGATGGGAAATTTTCAAATGCTTACTCTTATTTTGGTGTTACTAAAAGATAAATCCCCACCATTCATCTAGTTTGATCTAATGGTAGAGATTAATCTAAGATTTAAAGATAAACCTAATTCCATACTTTTTTTTTTTTTTTTTTTTTATTCGTTATTTTAAGCGACCGTTTTTCCCGCTCATACGCATCTATTTTTTCGCTTTATACCGCAATTTTGCGATTTTTCATCCGCTATATTTTGACGCTTTTTCACATCCGATTATCATACCGTTTTCATCCGCTTTATCGATTACGCTTCATACATATTCGTCCGCTACGTTTTGTCTTTTCCTCGTTAAATCGTTTACTGGCGATTTCCAGATACGTCAATATCATATTAATATCACAAGTGTTCTTCGATATTTATCACACGCGATATTCTTCGATCAATATTCAGAATATCACAAATAATATTGTGAATATCGCAAGTGATATTATGTGATATTCTGAATATCACAAGTGATATTCAGATTATCACTTGTGATATTCTGAATAACACAAGTGATTTTTTGAATATCATAAGTGATTTTCAACTAATGTTTTGTAACATGAAAATCACACGTGATATTCAGAAAATTACAAAGTGATGTTAACAAAATATCACTTGTGATTTTTTGAATACCACTTTGTGATATTCATAATATTCAAAATATCACAAAGTGATATTCTAATATCACTTGTGATAGTCAGAAACGTATAAAAACGACGAAAACTTAAGAAAATAGACAAAAATGTAAGAAAACGGACGAATACGTATGAAAACAGATGAAAACGTGATGAAAGAAGAAAAGCACGCCCAAAAGCGGATGAAAATGGACGAAAACGAAATAAAATGAAAATGCAGACAAAACGCATGAAAACGAATGAAACATTGAAAATGACAAAAACGTAAGAAACGAATAAAACAAACGAAAATAGATGAAAACGGACGAAAACTTATGAAAGCGAAGAAAAAAACGCAAATTAAAAAAATGTGAATTAAAAAAAATCATGAATTTAAACAAAAGAGACGTGAATAAGAAAAAAAAAGACAAAAAAAATGTAAATAAAAAAAAAAAGACAAAAAGACAAGAAAAAAAAATATGGACTTATGTTTATCTTTAATCTTAGTTTAATCTCTACCATTAGAAACTAGGGGGTGGGATCCATTGAGTACACATATTTTTCAAAGATCAAATGGCAAGATCCAAGCCATCCAATCTACCTTCATCCAAAGGACAAGATTAAATCTCCTATTTTCACTATAGGGGCAATTTTGTCCATTAGGTGATATCATATCACGCTTCTCACATACAGCTTCTCATTCTACGATCACAAAAAAACTGTCAAAACATACAGTTACAAACACACACCAAACACGATCCAAATATGAAATTCATCAATTAAATTCATCAATTCTTCAAATCCGATCCCAAAATTAGGTAAAAAATCATCAAAAACATTCAAATCCGATCCAGAAAAACATCAAAATCATTCAAATCCGGTCCAAAAATTAGGTCGAATTAGGTCGAAAATCATCAAAACATTCAAACCGATCCAAAACATCAAAATCATTCAAATCCGATCTAGAAAACATCAAAATCATTCAAAACACACACAAATACACACACATCACACACACATGGATAATATTGGAGAAATCACTTGTGTTCAAAGGGTTGGAAGGTAGTGCAAGCGTTGTTTGTGATGCAACAAAATGAGAGTATAGAATTAGGTAGTGTAAGTAGCGAATGTATGGTTGATTCTCGCTGGAAAAATCGTAATGTTGAAGGAGGTAGCGAGGTTATGAGTGTTGATGATGTTGAAGGAGTTCTGGATAGTTAAGGTAGCGAGGTTATGAGTGTTGATGATGGAAGGAGTTCGATAGTTGAAGAAGGTTTACTTGCAATGAATGATGTCGGTGATGCCGAACGAGTTCGTTTATTGTTGAAGATGATATGGTGGTGAAACGATGATGAAAATGAAACACAAGTTAACGGCAAGTCATTTTGTAATTTTATTAAACTTTCTTTGAGGCAAAATATGAGATATACATAAATCACAGGTGATTTGTGGTAAATCACATGTGATTTATGAATAATCACCTGTGATTTTTGGTAAATCACATGTGATTTACCATAAATGACATGTGATTTACCATAAATCACATGTGATTTATGGTAAAGCAAATGTGATTTACAACATGTGATTTACCATAAATCACATGTGATTTATGGTAAATCACAAATGATTTAAACAAATATGATTAAAACAAACTTCAACCTTGTATATTTTTAAGTCAGGACAACACCTAAAGCGAGTTTAGTAATTCATAAGGAGACACCATTCAAATTTATTGTCAACCTAATATGGAATCAATTAATACGAAAGAGGGGTTTACTTTGACACACTAGATGAGGCTATTAGGATGTATAAGGCTTACGCTCTTAGAGGTGGATTTGAAATAAAGCTTTCATCACAAAGGAAAACTAGAAGTGGTACAACACAAGTATCAGATGTGTAACCGTGAAGGAAAACTTAGGAACATCAACATAGATACTTTAAAAAGCCAAGGAAATGATAAGGCTATTGAAACAGAACCTATAACAGGTATGGCACGCGGTCAAGTTAGATTTGGATCCTGCTCGGAAAATACAAACTAGTAAAATTCAATCCTAGGCATAACCATACGCTTTGTCCGAAGTATATCGATATCTCTAAAGACGAAAGAAAAATGGTCTACTAAAAGCTTTTTGTCATGAAAGCTAAAACCGCAAATATAGGTGCTACTGTAGCTCACCATATTTATAGTAGCATGAAAGGGTATGACCTAGTTCACGGGCAGGTTATGGATTTTAAGAACTATTTTAGGGAACTTAACCGCTTCATAGGGAAGGGGATTCTCAAATGCTAATTAACAAGATGGAAAAAAGAAAGCGTATGTGCCAAACTTTTCTTTTCACTACAAAGTAGAATAAATGAACTAGTTACCTTTGTTTTGGGTACGAAGTAATGAAATGTAACTTTGAAGAATTTACACATCATTTCTTTTGATGCACGCTCGGGACTAATAAGTAAGTTTCAACTATTTGACTTTATCAATAAAGTAAAAATCACTTGTTATCTGTCAGATGCCATAAGAAAATCACAAGTGATTTAGTAAAATCACAAGTGATTTGGGTCAAATCACTTGTGATTTGACCCAAATCACTTGTGATTTTTCACAGAAGGTGTTTATTTATATATGCTTTCCATGTGTTTTTATATGCTTTCAGGTACAATATGGTATTCGCTCCATTTATCGCAATAGATAACCACGAAAGAGTGTGACAATTGTCTGAATGTTTAGTGAAGACACCAAATCCTACATTTGGCTTTTGGAGTCATTCATGTCGCAGATTAAACAAGCAACCTACAATGGTCGAATGTGATCAAGATGGGCGATGAAGAAAGCTATTGCATCCGCTCTCCCAGTCAAAACACGTGCTATGCATGTGGCATATCACCCAAGGTTTTTGGCTAAGGTACTTTCTAATAAATCACTTGTGATTTTACGTAAAGTTGTACCATCACTAAGCCTATGGACTTGTAGCATTGATGAGTGAAATTGTTTGACAGATTTGTAAGAAGATATATGATGAACAGAGACTTCAAAAGGTGCTTCAACGAGATTGTATGAGATATGTTCTGGAACCAAGGGATTTGAGGAAATGCGGGAAAATTAATTGAAGATTTTGGCTTAAAAGATCATAAGTGGATGACGAAGATGTTTAATATGCGATCAAAGATGGATACCGCTTATTTTTTGACTTCGCCATGTTTGGGTTAATGAGGACTACTTGGTCGAAAGTGAAAATTGCTCTTCCGCATTTCACAACGAAGGATCGACACTCGATTAACTTCATGATCCGCCGACCGCAATGGAAAAGCAAAGACACATTCAAGAAAGGTTAGTCTTTGATTCAATGGATTCATGCCCCAGTTAAAAACAAAACCATGATTGAAAAACATGCCGCTTTGGTATACACAAGGACAATTTTTCATGAAGTTCAAACAAATTAAAGGGAATCTGGGATTGTCGTGATACGTACAAACCGAGAATGAGATAACACTCATTAGAGATAAGAATCGTGTGAATATAGAACACTATACAAGGAAAAAAGAAGGGCAAAAGTGAGGTCAGAAAAACCAAAGGCGCGGTTCAGCAATGTATAAGGTAAAAAAAAGCTCTTTTAATTTAATATTGTGTGTTTTTCTTCATTGTTATGCTTGCCTGAATCACTTGTGATTTTTACGAATCACTTGTGATTTGATCCAAATCACTTGTGATTTTAGCAAATCATTTGTGATTTGTTACAAATCACAAGTGATTTGTTACAAATCACTTGTGATTTGTAATAAATCACTTGTGATTCTTTGTTATGTTATTCATTTTTTTGTGTTTTGCTCTGCTAAGGTAGCTTAATTTGGAAGATGGATCGTATGGTTCATATGCAGGCACTTCCTTCATCTATGCCACATATTTTGTGTTTTCAAGAATAATGACATTGAAAAGATTCCCGAGAAGTACATTTTGAGGCGTTGGACAAGGGATATAATACCTCTTGATTTGAGAAGAAAGAGAAACCGATATGGTGAAAAGAATGAAACAATTGATAGACTAACAAATGAGGCAACTTGTTTAGTAGACGAGTGCCTACATCGTTTGAGCAATGATGAAGGAAAGATGGTGAATTTGTAAAGCGATTAGAACATTGAAGAAGAAGGTCAACATTGCCGTGCCAAATCCTCCAAGCAAAAAAGATGATATGGAGAAATTTATCGAGGTTCCAAAGCCAAAAAAAATTGATGTCAACAACCCATCGTGCTAAAACAAAGGTGGTACAAGAGAGGTACGTAGGAAGAGTGAGAGAGAGAAAGCAATGGATGCAAGTTTAAAGCCAAGGAGGAAATGCGGAGAATGTGGAGTGAAAACTAATACATACACCAAAAACTTGTCCTCTAGGTCCAAAGGCAATAAATGCCGCCAAAGCAAACGGTAAAAATCGATGAATAACACGCTTCAAACTAAGTGATTTGTTTTTTACTTTATAAATACTTTACATACTTTAAGTTTTAAATATTTGTGGATTGTTACCTCAGTGATGTTGATTGTTACTTGAGATAAAAACTTTGATCTGTTGATTACTTCTTGAATAAAAATGATAGTTGGATTTAAATTTGTACTTTTTTATTAAGTTGTATTGATATAATTTCAAGTTGTATTCACAAGTGATTTGATCCAAATCACAAGTGATTTGCCCACACAAGTGAATAACCACCAAAAATTTAATAAGTCACATTAACTACATGCTCACTTTTCACAGTAGCTTAATAACAAAATATATTTAAATAGGCTAAATAGTTGTCCATAACTACAAGATGACTTTTCATAGATCCACCAAACACGGTCCATAACGACACATGACCAACAAAATTTGAAAAGTCAATCCACCGCCAGATAACGACATGACCAACACTTGTCCATAAAGACACATGAACGCAGACCTTAAAACAAACACAAGTAGTAAACAGCCATTACTACAACTACACGCCATACTTATAACGCTCGGTTTGCCTTTAGCCTCGATAGCATTCTTAATCATCTCCTTCTTTGTCACTGGTATAAACCTCATATGGAATTCCTCAGAGTCTTTCATATTTTTCCTAGCATGCAAATTTATGTCATGTGACAAAATCTTGGTAGCATACTTGACCCTCAAGAGCAACAAGAGATGTTCTTTATCCGAGTCTCCCACAATTTCACAGTCCCACCTTGAAAATGGTTCTCCCATTTAAATATCCATATGATGCATACAGATACCGAGTCTTCGATATTATTCTCTGTCGTGGAACATTTCGCCGAATGTGTGGAACCGGCAATGCGAACAGACTTGACTTTCTGTGGCCAACACTTTCCAAGTACCTTGCAAACAACTTTATCTACAAAAAAACCAATGTTAAAAAATAGTCGGACTAGTAAATAACAAAATCATTATAAAATGGTTCCAAAAGTCAAAGAAAAAAATAGAAATTATTTTGACTAGTAAATTACCAATAGATCACATATGTCTTTGTAAGCTTCATATGATGTTGTCTCATCGATTGTTGTTAAGGATATTGATAGCCGTCTTTTCGATTAATAACAACAACATAAAACACTCGAACCTATAATGGGAAGAACACCTATTATACAAAGAACAAAAATCAATAAATGAAAGTAAACTTCTTTATTAAACCAAAAACAAAAAGTTACAAAATCAACGCCCGATTGAGCCATCAAGATTGTCCTTGAAACTAAAAGAAACTTGTGCATCAAATATTTCACTGCTCTACTGAGTCCGCCATGACACATATTCCTTGTTCAGTATTAATAAAACAATAAGTTACTTAAGGAATAAAAACGTCTATGTAGTTTAATCCAACTTTATTAAAAAGATCAAAAACTTACAACACAACCCGTATGAAAGAAATGCCCGACATAGCTCCCGGTTCTTTGAATTTTTCTATCAATTAAGCAAAGTAGACCAACAATCAATGACACCGTAATCCACCTAAAACGCTGTTAATGACTCCATTTGATCTCTGATCAAAGAATCGCCAGATTTCGTTTCAAAGACCACATCGTTGTATTAAAAATGTGGTTGTAAGAAAGTAGCCGTAAAATTGTGATTTTCAGGTACAAATCACTTGTGATTTGTATGTACAAATCACAAGTGATTTGTACATACAAATCACTTGTAGTTGCAGTGTACGAATCGCAAGTAGTATTCTTACCCATTCTCGCCAAACATCGAAAACAAATAGTTGGAAAATTTATACTCGTCCATTGTCATTATAGAGTCAACAGCCTTCTCTTATTAAGATAAGAGAGAGGAGAGAGCTCGTTTAGCAGCATGGCGTCTCGCAGGAGCCTTTAGAGATGCATCAATACAAAAGAAGGAAAATTAAGTATGTTAAAAGCAATGGGTGTTTTGCAATTGATTAAATGTTTAAGAGCAATTGTTTTGAGATTGTTTTTGACAATTTAAAGATCTTTCTTTAGCATCAAGCTTTTACTATCTTTGTTATCCTCTTTATTCTTTTCAAGCCATCATCTTCATCTTTTTCTCTTTACGATTTCATCAAAGCGATTTTTATCCACCATTCTGCCCATCATTTTTCTATTCCATCCATCATCCTCATCACCATCCTTTTCGCCATCACTCTCCTCACTCTTCACCGGCCATTGTCTTTTTCATCATGTCTTTTCTTCCTTATCATCGTTCTCTTTCATCCTTATTTTCTTCTCCTCGCCATCATCATTTCTCTTCCTCGCCATTTTCTCCCCACCGTCTTCCTCAAGATCTTCCTCACTATCCTTTTCTCTTGTTCATCACCATGATCCTCCTCACTAATCGCTTGTTTTTCCGGATCCTCCTCCCGAACCTTCTTCATCACCGATTCTTCTTCGCCACGATTCTTCTTCTGCCACTGATTCATCCCCTCGATCCATCGTCGCCTTCCTCGATCAACTTCAGTCATTTAGATTCATTTCTTTGAAGAGTTGACTATACTTGTCAAGGTAATCACGAAGCTTGGCATCACAGTGGAAAAATTTTTGAATTGTTTGTCTCTTCTAAGTCTTCCATCTCATCGAAATGATGGAAAACTTCTTCAACCTTCTTGCAAAATCCCTACAAACATTGACAAAAAGTATCTGTTAATTAGCTAAAAGTTCATAAATTACTACAATAAAAAGTATATAATCACATGTGATCCTATATTACCTCGTGTTCTGTATCGATGGATAAGACAATCCGTAAAATCGTGACTTCATCGGGCAAAAACCCTTTGTTACCCAGCCTCCTAGAGTCCACTCTCCTCAGAGTTCCAAGTCGCCAAAAACACCTTGTTCAATCTCAAGATCCATTCTATTCTTCATCAGAGTAGAATTCCAGTCTTTAAGTGCGTGACGCGAATGTATGGCATGGTTTCAAACTTGGTTGAATCCAAGTACAAAAGCTAGTTATAAAAACATACAAAAGATATATTCATCCTCAGATCCATCGTCGTCTTCCTGATCAACTTCGTCATTTAGATTCATTACCTTCTTGAAGAGTTGACTATACTTGTCAAGGTAATCACGAAGCTTGGCATCACCAGTGAACAATTTTTTGAATTGTTTGAGGGTCTCTTCTAAGTCTTCCATCTCATCAGAAATGATGGAAAACTTCGCTTCAACCTTCTTGCAAAATCCCTACAAACAGTTGACAAAAAGTATTCATAATTAACTAAAAGTTCATAAATTACTACAATAAAAAGTATATAATCACATGTGATCCTATATTACCTCTTGGGTGGTCTGTACGATGGATAAGACATAACCGTAAAACCACGTGACTTCATCGCTTCAAAACTTCATAATTTTTACTCCTCGGTCTACTCTCCTCAGTAGTTCCAAGTCGCCAAAACACCTTGTTCAATCTCAAGATCCATTCTATTCTTTATCGAGTAGAATTCCAACTTTTGTCGGACGTGAACGATGTATGGCATGGCTTCAAACTTGGTTGAATCCAAATACAAAAGCTAGTTATAAAAACATACAAAAGATATATTAAAACATCAGCTTTAAAGAAAAGTTTAAGAATATGTATTAGGTTAAAGTGTCAAATCACAAGTGATTTACATTGGCTTACAATATACACATAAAGCTTGAAATATAAATAGATGAAAAGAAAACTTACAACAAGGAAATACACGGGCCCATTGTAGTAGAGACCACGACGCCTGGAGTTTACTCTTATAAAGACAGTTGCAAATATACCCGCACCAATCCATGCAGTCAATCAGAGTGTCATCACAAATGGGTTTCAAGACATCAAATGAAAGATCCCCATTCGTTGTCTCATTCTTGCCAAGTGTGTTGGTGACAAGCGTAAGAAAATTTAGCTTGAACATTAAATCAACACGGGTTGTGGTTGTAATCTTGTCAGCAATATGAGACGCCCGATTTTTCCCATCCAGACGCCAAACTGTTACTCTTGTGTCACTGGATCTTCGTGCCAATTAGGTTTCACATATAGAGACAAAAGTGATCTTCCACCATTAGGAAGTCCTAACATATCATGAACTTTGTCCGCATTCACATGAATAGTTACTTTTTTAAACGATACAAAACTCCTTACTATCAAACAATTTCATAGCCAAATGACCCAATCTCCCTGGAATTACTTCCATATTAACTCCAAATAACGATCCAAAACCGATACTATCCAAAAATGACTTCATATTCAGCTTTAGCACCACTAATTTCTTTAAAAACGAAGAGGAACAACCCTTGAACGCATACCAGATATTCACTATCAAGAAAATCCTTCTTTTTTTGCCTCACTTGGACCCTTTTGTTTTCTTTTTACCTTTTCAGAACTAGATTCTGAACCAGTCATCTTCCTTTTCACATCTTTTAGTGTTTCCACCTCTACAACATTATTATCCTTATCCGCTTCCGATCTTCTTAACACTCTTTTTTCTCCCTTTTCACACAAAAGAATCAAGTCTTTTTCCTAGACTTGTCCTTTCTCGAAGGTTCCACCTCAAGTTTCTCCTTCCACCAGTGAACTTAGACTCATTGAAGGATGCTTCATTTATGCTTTTCGGCCGCCGCTAATATAGATCGATCGCGATGCACATTTCCTTTGAGTTTTTGTCTTGTTTCAACATTAAGCATAGAAGGCTCACGCTTTGCATCAGCTTTCTCCTTTAGGTTTCGTTTCGCCTTGAGCATCAGTTGCTTCGCTAATGCTTCTCCTTTGCATCGCCTTCGCCGAATGCTTCTCTTTGCATCGCCTTTCGCCTCGAGAAGGCTTTTCCTTTGCATCATGCTTTGACTTTGGACCGTGAATCGCTTTGGTTCGAGGATTCCCTTGGCTTAGGATTTGCCTATGGTTCAGGATTCTTAGGCTTAGGATTTGCCTTTGGTTCGGATTCGCCTTAGGCTTAGGATGCCTTTGGTTCTGCTTTGGATCGAAGGAGAGTCACGGAGGCCGAGAGTCTTAGTTAATCCGTTTTTTGTGCTTCATGAGAAGGACTGCTCCAGCCTCAAAGACCTCACTTACTTGGATCGCGAGGTAAGGATGGGTTGGACTTCTTTTTAGATGGTTTAGGATCCGTGACACCTGCATAAAACAATTGAAAAGGTTTGTAAGAAAACGTAAACTACTTTTAGTTAAAAGTAAAATAACATGTTTAAGTTTTTGTAAGTAATAGCCTACATTACATGTTCACTGATCGGGGAAAACAACTTGTGCTTTTGGAATCACAACCGATTTGTATAATTACTTGTGATTTGCACAAATCACAAGTGATCTCATCCAAATCGGCCAGATTTAAAAACACAAGTAATTTTCCCACCGGGGAAAATGTAATGTAGGCTAATCACCACTTATGAGTTTGGCTACAATTAGTATGTTTGTTCGAAAAGTAAGGTCAAAACGAATAATTGCATTCGCCTTGATAGATAAGAAAGTAAAGATGATATGTGACTATAAATACCTTCTAACATCAAGATTGTGTTCAAGCTTTGTCCTTCAAAAAAGGTGATGTTTTCAAAAGCTTATCAAGTCCAAGATCATCGCCCAAAGTCATCAACATAAAAGGTTAAAATGCAAAACCAAAACAAGCATATAATTAGCGCTAATTATAACCAAAATCGATATGCAAAAGAATTTCTCGACTCACGAAAGAAAACGTAAACCGAGACCAAAAGATACTCATTTCTAACTAGATTCAAAGCGATTGGTGATTAGATTCCACCAAACAAGACTACTATAGATTGAAATGGAAAAGCATAATACAGCTTCAAGTATGTAAAACCAGAAGGTTTATGCGCTTTGCGCCACAAATGACAATTACTATCACCGACAAGTAGAATCAGATTCAAATCAGTCTATTACTGAACAATCAAATATAAACTTAATAGTTGCCACACTTTAAAACCTTGGAGCATCAAAACAAATAAACACAAAAATGGAGATAAAAAAACAATGCCTCAAAGCTCATAAAACCCTCAACGCCAACTCCATCCACCCTTCAGAACTATAACTACAAACCTGGTCCTAACCTTACCAAAATAAACCCACGACTCTCGACCACAAATCACCATGACCTCAATTCAGAACCACAAACGCTATCAACTTCTACCCACAAATTCAAACAATTGAATCCTCCCATCAATCACATCAACCACAACCTGAACATCAATTCTAACCATTTCTTGAAAACAATACCAACCTCAACCAGAATGAAAACAAAACAACAAACCTTTCATTATGAAAACCATCATGGGGACAATAAAAACAACAATAACTAACACCTACACATTAACTAACAACTACACAACCTAATCCTGACCCTAACCATTTCACAGTAGAAAATCATAATGAAAACTACGACTTCACAAATCATAAACCCTAAAAACAACAATAATCAAATACTTTGAGCCTTCTATCCCCTTATCCTTTTAGCAAGCTGAAATAATTAAAAAAATACATAAATAGTGAGTTAGAATTTACCGAAGTGCTAGAATCTCTCACGCTTTCTTTATAGGCATTATAACTTAAGAATCCACGATTAGATTTGGGGGAAACGTAATGAAAGATCAGTGTGTTGAATCAGAGATTGTGAAAGTTATTAGAATGAATTTTTGATTTTGGGGAAGTTAGGTGAATGAGTGTGTGTGAATGTGTACCGAATTAAGAGGAGAGAGAGAGAGACGTATGTGATGAAATACAGAGGTTGTTGGATGAAATAAATTTTTATGTTTGACTATTTTGCCCCTTGTTTTTTTTTTGCTCTATGATGTATTTTTTAATCCCAACCATTAAATTAAAGAGAATGAAAGGTGAGGATTATCTCATTTGATCTTTGATAAAAATATAATCTACAATAAACCAAACTCTAGAAACTAGATGGAGATTTGTCCCACTAAAACCCGGCCATTAGTTTTGGACTCCCGGATAAAAAGAAACAGGAATTTGCTATTTTATTCACTACAAAAGTCAACGTCAATGAAAATAAAATTTTAAACTCCCACACAGGCCACTTCCATGACACATAGAGAAAGATGAAGATGAGATTACTTCCATGACCAAAAATGATTTCTTGACAGGTTTATTCTATTTGCTTATTATAACTAATATTTGAAGTTAGTTTGGATTTTTAACGACGTTGGATATATATTTTCATAATTCTTGTTTGAGCATTGTTACATACATCTAGCCCTTTTTAGTTTTAGTTGATATCTGTTAGAAAGTTACATCAAGTTATCAGACCAATTATTAAAATATCGATTTATAAGCTGAAATGGCGTATGCGATATTCTTATTGGCCAATAAGTCATACTTGTTAATGTGTACCGTAACAAGTTTACTTGAATGATTTTGATTCTGGATTTGTGGTACCTGCCATAAAAGTGCTTGTTATTATTTCTTTTGCACTTTCTGTTAAACTTAAGACTCTCATATTTTCTTAAGATTATATGCACACATATTTTAATTCCTACTTGAAAATAACAAGACATAGTTTTAAAAAAATGCGAGATTGCACAATGGCATACTAGAGAGTTCTAACAACAGTATGAGTAATGAGTCTGTCAGTGCTAGTGCTGGATTGTATTTTCATATCACATATTACACTAGTTGTAATACCCGTGCACGCACGGGGTTTAGACAAAAAAAAATTACTCTGTATTATTACTACTGAATATTATGTTTTTAAAGGTAATTGCATATATTTATATAGTTATAAGTTTCGTTCACGCACGAAGTTTACACATAAATCAAATTTATTTTAACATTTTAGTTCAGTATATACACATATAAAAATTTGCCCATGAAAATTGTGATATAAGTAAAACTAATACTTATGCATGAGTTTTTTATTACGCATTAATATCCATTAGAATTTGGTAAAATATTTTTAAAATTTTCTGTTAGGCAACTTAAGATTTAATTTTATTTAGCTGACAAAGATGTTGATGTTGTTATTTAAATTTCACTACGATATTATGTTGTACACATGATGCAAGTTTAATAGCACATAATGAGCATTGATAAAGTTAAAATATACTTCTTAAAGTTTTTTAAAAATGTTTTTCTAGATATCCTTATATAAATAAATAAGAATTACATGAGTCATTGTTATAACTTATAAGTACAATCACGTATATCTATTTTTATATTAAAGTAACCCATGATTACAATTTGATAATTATATTCCCGTTTTCAGTAATTTAGCCGTATTTAAAATATAAACTCGTGTCACATAAGGTAAACTTTTAAAAATGAAATAAATGAGTCTTTATTGAACGTATATAGTAAAACAATTGATACTTATAATCTTATGCAAATTTATATGTTGTTATTTTAAAACAACATATACATTGTATTTTTTAAGATATAAAGTATAAAGGGTATAAAGTATAAGAGGTTATTTGTTTATAATCCAAAGTTATTAAAAAAACATGGAGGCTTACAATTTTACACTTAACACTATATAATTTTTAAAAATTGAACCACTAAAGTTTTACTAATTACCTCCTCTGTTTTTAAGTTTTTGTTTTCACAAATTTGACATCTATATTTTTATGTTTTTTTTTATCAACTAAATTTCTCCACCAAATTTGTTAAAGTTTGACCAAAATCAATTTAATTTTGACTTTTATTAACCAATCACATCACACGATTTTGCTTACGTGGCGAAATCGAGCTCTCCTATTGGCCCAATTGTTTTTTTTAATAAGAGTGAATTGACAAAATCTCTCTGAAATGATGTAATTCCTTTATTATATAAAAGATTAGTTACAAATATGGTATGAGTTCATATTTACGATATCTTAACAAACTAGACTAGTCTTTGCAGAGAGTACATACAATATCATAGCAAACTGCGTAACTAAATATTTGTGCATATGGAGATAAACAACTTTTAAATTTGATCTCTGTCATTGTTACTGTTGATCCGGGCCTGTTTGAATTAAGGTCTTGTGATCATCTCCTTCCATAGATGCAAGACTCTCGCATGGATATGTATGCTAATGCGGGAGTGTTGAACATGTCTTTATTTATGTGGTTAATTTTTACGTGGGTTAACTTTACATGCTTTTCAGTATAGAATATTTCATAATTCTTTGCACTTTTGGTACTCCCTTGTTTGGAAAGATCGATATAAACTGGCTTTAAAGAACAAGGTGCATCTACATTAGCATGAAACGTACTTTGAATTTGTTTCTTGTATCATTTTTGCCACTGAAACTCACAATGTAGCTTATAATTAGAACAGTGTTAGTACTAGTTTTTTTCCATTTTTAATCTTTCTAATTACCGTTAATCATATCACCTACTGTTGCAGGTTCAGTTGGCAGATCAAAATTACCATAATTTTCAACCATTTATGAGAAAGAATAAGAGTATCATTGCTTTCTATTCCATCACAATATAATTATCTTACGATTTGGAGTTGAATTACTAATTCACACAAAAGTGATTAGTCAATTCTTAGTTCACATTGTCAAACAGAATCACAGTAACAAAGGGAAGAAAATCTAGCTGATGGCGGATGCTGTGGTTGAGTTTCTTTTGGAAAATCTTAAGCAACTGCTACTCTACAATGCCGATTTGATATCTGATTTAAAGGGCCAAATTAATTCTCTTTACAGAGAGCTCAGTTTAATGAATGCATTTCTCAAAGATTCAAAAGAGAAACGTAGTGAATATGAATACGTAAGAGAATTAGTCAGACAAATCAGAGATGTAGCTTATGAAGCAGAGGACACAATCGACGAATTTATAGTTAACGCGGCTATGCATAAAGAGAGAAGCACCTTGAAAAAATTTACCCATGGACTTGAGCATGCAACAAAGCTTCGAGCTGTTGCAAAGGATATTGAAGCCATCAAGAAAAAAGTGAAGGACATATATGATACTAAGATGTTTGGGATTGAAGCTCTACCGCTGAAACATCAAATAAGTCTTCATCACAAAGACGAAAACCCGTGGTTGAGGAAGATAATGTCATTGGTTTTGATGAAGAAGCAAAACAAATAGTGAGTCGACTCACTAATATCTCCGAGTCACTGGAAGTTGTCTCAGTTGTTGGTATGGGTGGACTTGGAAAGACCACTCTTGCCAAGAAAGTTTATTGTGATCCTGCCATTGAATTTCACTTTTTTGTTCGTGCTTGGGTGTATGTTTCCCAAGATTACAACCGACAAGAAGTACTTATGGCCATATTGAGTTCCCTTATGCAACCTTCAGAGCATGCTTACAAACTTAATGAAGAAATGCTGGTTGAAGAAATATGCAAACATTTAAATGGTCGAAGATATCTCATTGTAGTAGATGATGTATGGACACCAGAAGCATGGGATGATCTTAAAATGGCTTTTCCGAACCAAGACTGTGGAAGTAGAATCTTGTTGACTACCCAGAACACAGATGTGGCTAAGCTTGCAAACCCTGATAGCACCCCTCATTATTTGGTTTTTGAACTAAGATGAAAGTTGGGAGCTACTTTCTAGGTTTTTAGGAAGCTGTCCATCTGAGTTAGTTGAACTTGGACAAACAATTGCTAGAAAATGTTATGGGCTTCCTCTTGCTATAGTAGTTGTTGCCGGACTTCTTTTAAAGAAAGATAAAACACGTGACTTATGGAAGAAGGTTGCTGAAAGTGTTAGTTCTTATGTTGCAAGAGATCCGAAGCAATGTTTGGATGTATTGGCACTAAGTTACAAGCATTTGCCTGATCATTTGAAGGTGTGCTTCATCTACTTTGGTGCTTTTCCTGAAGATTTTGAGATACCTGTGTGGAAATTACTTATGTTGTGGGTGGCAGAAGGGTTTATACAGCAAAAAGGCCAAGATTGCTTGGAAGATCTAGCAGAAGAGTATTTGGAAGATCTTGTTGAACGAAATCTTATATTAGTTGCAGCGAAGAGCTCAAACGGAAGGATCAAAACATGTCGTGTTCATGATATGCTGCGTGATTTATGCCTAAGAGAGGCAGCGGAAGAAAAGTTTTTGCAAGTAATTAAAGGAAATTTACAAGATCCAAATTCACTAATATCATCTGGAAATTATCACCGGCGTCTTTGTGTTCATTCTCATGTCATGAACTTTATTCACTCAAAGCCTTGTGGTCCACATGTTCGTTCTTTCTTGTGTTTTCCCTTGGAAGAAAAAGAGTTATCTCGGGAGCATACATCTTTCATCTATGAAGCTTTTAAGTTAGTCAGGGTGTTAGATATAAAATCCATCAATATTTCCCGCTTTCCTGTTGAAATCACACAGCTAGTGCATTTAAGGTATATTTCCCTCTCTGGAAATTTTAAAGTGCTTCCACCATCAATTTCCAAATTATGGAGTCTTCAATCGTTAATAATTGAAACAACATCACGTGACCTCGACATTCAAGTAGATATATGGAAAATGTCCCAATTTAGGCATTCGCTATAAGCGACCGAAGTCGCCTACATGGACCTCAAGCCAAAACACGAATGGATAATGAAGATCCATTTGTTCAAAGAAACATACAAACCATCTCGACTGTATCACCCGATAGTTGCACAGAGAATGTCTTAGCTAGAACTCCCAATCTTAAAAAGCTTGGAATACGTGGAAAACTTATTGTTCTGATGGAAGAAAAGAAAGGTTTCAGTTTGTTTGACAATCTTGCTAAGCTCGATAACCTTGAGAAACTGAAGTTATTGAATGACACGCTCGCCATCTGAAGGTAAATTGAGAGGTCTTCCACCATTGTACAAATTTCCACCTCATTTGAACAAGTTGACTTTGTCAGACACCTTATTGGATTGGAAGCATATGTCTACAATTGGCATGCTGCCATATCTTGAAGTGCTAAAGTTAAAAGTGTATGCATTCAAGGGACCTAAATGTGAACCACTTGACGGCGGGTTTCGTCTGCTTAAAGTGTTTCAACTTGGGAAAACGGATTTAAAGGAGTGGATGGCTTCCGCTCATCATTTTCCTAGACTTGAACACATTGTGCTTGAGCAATGCACTGACCTGTTGGCTATTCCTCATGGTTTGGCGGATGTATCTGCACTGCAGACCATGAAGCTATATCATACTCCTTCTGTTATAAAGTCTGCTCGGTTAATTGAACAACAAAAGCAAAGGCAACAGAAACAACAACGACATATGGGGAGTAATGAGTTTAAGCTGTCAATTTATCCTCCAGAGTAGTCAATCCGGTTCCTATCTGTCATGAACTAAGGTTCGATTTCTAACTATTTTTTATTTGTTCAATAATGTGTTTGTGTGATCTTATGTGGATGTATAATACCCTTGTGCTGGATTTAATAAACATTACATTATGCTCATGTTCCACAAAATTCTGTTCATTAACGATATGGTTTTAAAGCAATATTACTTGGTATCGTTGGAATGAAGAAGACTGTTTTCTTGCATGTGGAATCAAAGTGATCTGTAAAAAGAACTTTATATGTTTGATATCTGGACTAACTTTTTATTCATAATCAGTTTTACAATTTTCTTTATGACGCCAGCACAAGCTTGTACTTTTCTATGAATTCTGGCCCTGGATTTGGTGTCCTTGAGTAAACATTAAGCCCATAGACATAAGTATATGTTGCAGCCCCTAAAATCAAATAAGCTTTGACCACTTCGTGAACCATGGAATTTGTAAGTATCGGTAAGGCCATCCGTAAAAAGAAAGTGTGGGACTAATTGCTGATGTTCTAAGTTACCAAATAAAATAATCTTGAGGACCCATACAAATATAATCTATCAGTTAATTAAGAAACAAAGACAGTTACTTACTAAAAGGTGGCAATATGTTTGGGTTGATCGGGTTGGGTAATGAATAAAATCAGCTCGCAAAATGGCCAAATGGGTCACATTCTAGCGGGGAAAAAGGCTGGGTTGATCCATAAACAATTTTCAGTCAGTTTTTGAAAAGTTCTATAAATAAGACTTCAACCATAATTCTATAAACAATACTATTACAATCATAGTCATAATCCAAATCTTTGATTTAAACATACTTATGGGTGACTTTCAGGAAACCCGTGATATGCAGTCAGCCTTCAAGCTAAATCTGTTGATTTGGCCCATACACTAACAAGCAAATGGGTTGAAATCGTCACCTCTACTAATTACAGATAAAATATAGATAGAAACGTATGGTGGAAAAGTGGTGCAAACCTTCAATTTTATACTGTATATGATTACCAGGATTCTAATAAGTATTTAAACATGAGCATATGCAGCAACAGCATAAAATTCATCTTAATAGATAATTAAACTGTAAAACATTGTCATAGACAAGCAAATTTAAAGGCTAGCTGTCTTGCTGATGAGACTGACTATTACAAAATCCCAAATTATGATGCCGTAATTCCATTACTAGATGTTAAACAATATGATTTTGGGCAGAGTCGTTTTTCATAATTTGAAATAAAAAAGGCTCTATCATCAGTGTAACATTGTACAGATCAATAAATGTTTTTCATAATTTGAATAAAGCTCTGATCTTTTGCTCCAGAAACAAGGGCGAAATTGTCATAATCAGTATCAATCACATCATAAGGTTCTTTAGGAATAAAGGGCAACGTAGGAAAATAACACTTTTCTTTAATCATCTCTTTTCTTTCTAAGTCGGTTTCGGTTTTCTCTGTATCTTCCACTGAGAGACACTGAACCCTGCCTCGTATTCCAGTAATATACCCATCAGGCCCTCCATGAACACAAAAGGTATCCACTTGGATTGCTGGCGGCATCAATTGTATATACTCCCAGCAAATTAGAATCTTGTAGACTTATATAACCATCAAATGTTTAATCTTCGAAATTGCCCTCAGAATCTACCTGGGTGCAGTGGCAATCTCCCTGACCTTGTCCAGCAAATCCACCTTTAAGTGAAGCAACTTCATACCATCTTCCGGAGTATCTTACGGGTCAAAATTCTTTGTTGGCATGCCTTGCATCATCATCATCATCATTGTGTTTGAACTCTGATCAATAGGAAGGGTTGGCAGATTGTTGGAGGTACTAGCAATCTGGCATAAATTGTTATGTGGAAGTTCGGTCGCCAAAACCTGCAAAGTAGGCATCCATTTTATGTTCCCTCATTTCCTGTAACTAATAATAGAAACTACATTTCCCTTTCAAGGTACATTCTTGTCTATAGTTACTTGCTATTGTCATCATACAAGGAACTCGCTGGATCACATAAGTCCCTTAATGTGTCATTTGTTGAAGAATATTAGCAACATGTAATTAATAGTCAACTATGCTTTTTTCTTTTGACACTAAAGGTGGTAAAACGGGCAGGTTGGGTAATAAGTCAACATTGGTTATGGTCGGACCGTCGGAACGAGTAACTTTATCAGAATGGTCGCACTGCACTGCCAATCTAACTGTAGTAATATTTAGACTATATAGTTTAGGAAGTTAACATAGTCACAGGAAAGCTAAAGCACCCGCGATCCCAAATGAATCGTACCAAATTTGGTATAGTAGTGTCCTAAAATGTTATGGTAGTGTTCCCATACACTACTTAAACTATATCACGCTCACTAGTACATAAGTCCTTAAAACCGTGTTTTGCAAGTGGAAAGTCGTTAGATATCTTAGGAAGTTTTGATTATTCACACCTTAAGAAACTTATCCACAAAATTATAATCAAATCGATCTGCTATCTCGAATCGCTATGGGTTGTAACTTGTAAGCAATTGACACAATTCAGGCAAATTGCGGCCCGTTTGACATGCTCAACCCGTATGACCCATTTCCTTAATAGCTAGTTTAGACTATCCTACCCATTGACCTGTTATCAATAAGAAGTGACCCAAAAGTATTATTTTCATACGAATGGGTTATAATTGCTACATCTACTTGAAACGCTCAAGACACACATACTCTAATAATGACTAATATCTACCTTGAAACCACTGGTTCAAAGAGACTTTGTTATTACTAGTAAAGCCAAAGGTCACTGATATCCATTTCTTTTAAACTATACGAGTTTGGTGACTTTGTCCAGTTCGTTGCAATATTCACATTGAACTATTATTCTTTAACAATCACTGATAGATATGTAAGCCAACCTAAAAGCTTCAAGTTATCAAGGAATCAGCAACCAACCTGCTTTGTTGGGGACATAAGTACCAATGAAGCAGCAAGCCCTGCAACAACATGTCTAACTGCATCCTTGGTTGATATTGGTGATGCTAACTCAACAGAACATTTGACGTTTACATTTTTTGGCAATTCCTGTACAAAGAGATAACAGTTACTAGTCTAACAGAAACTAGACTAAAAAATTGAAGTTATTAAGTCAAATTAATGGAGACAAGATAACTACTTATACATGTCGTTACAAACTTGTCACCAAGAATTATCTATTTTGAAATACTTTGGTGCAGCGTCTAGTACTCAATGCATATCATTCCACATCCATTTGTCTTATAATTTTAGTTCTTTATACAAGCTTGAAAATGTGTGGCTCGGGAGTCGTACCAAATGTATTTTGTATCATCATCCTTCATCAGACTCACTCTCTTGCAAGGAAGAAAAGTACAGCTACACATTCTGATTTAAAACTCTTTCCACATAAATAGATCATATAAAATTGGTTACTTATTTCTTTCCAACACTCATAGATCTTATTATAGAATTTCAATTGAAATGTATGATTGTCAAGGCAATAGCCAAACATGGTTGTAGTACGAATTAACACAGGAGAGGTTCGTGTGTTATTGCATTAGCATAGTCGTGTTGGAGAATACATTGTTCATAAGCGGCTGCGCACATAAGCTGGAGGCTGGTCATCTAATAACTAAAGAACACAAAGAAGAAAACTTGGTACTGATATTCAAAGAAAGAAACTGATTACATATAAATACTTGAAAAAGAAATGCCACTAGCCTATATTTTATGAAAACTTAACAAATGGTAGGTATAAGCGTCACTAGTGATGACAAAGAATCTAGAAGCTTTCTTTTCGACTGTTATTAACTTAGAATTCCAACAATCACCCCAATCTCTAAGTTCTTCTGAGATGTTTATTTCCTCATTCACATCAACGTTAAGACCTTTCCTGATAGCCAACTTTCACTTCTGGTCACATCCAAAGTCTTCCATTAAAATACTGCTGATTCATCTTCAACTAGATTTGCCTCTTGCTTTTCCCACTTAGGACACTCATTGTTATAATGACCAAATTCACCACACTTGAAACATTTAACGTGACTTTTATCCCGTTGGAAACGTTCCCCATCCCGACTTTTTCCTAATCGACCTCTCCTCGCCACCCAAAGCCATCCCATTTGAACCTCCATAGCCACAATGCTTACAAACGCTCAATTTTCTCCACTAGCCAACAATAAACTACCTTGAACGTCCTCCGTTACCATTCCTTTATACTCCTCAGATGCCTTCAATCTACCAACGGCTTCATCAAATAACATTGAATCCAACTCAAAACATTGTTCAATTGACGCCACGATTTGAAGAAACGACTTAGGCATCGAATCTAACAACCTTTTTACCAAATCACTTTCTTCAATCTCATATCCAAGACTCCTTGCTTTTGAGGCCAAACCCGATAATTTTGTCACAAAATTATCAATCGTTTCATCCTCCTTCATGCGCAAGCCTTCAAGCTCCCTCTTCAAGGTTGCAACCCGAGCCGCCTCACCGATCCACACCCAAATACCGTTTTCAAACCATCCCACACTTGTTTGGATCTCGTAACTCGCCATTTGCAACACCATATCTTCTGGTATAGCTTGAAACAAGAAAGCAAGTGCTTGTTTTTCTTCTTTGATCCACTTCTTCTTTAACACCCTTACATCGACCGCCTCCCTATGCCGCTGAGCATCCATAATGGATTTCACTTTGACCGCCCACACTGGATAATTTATTGGGGTTAGAGCAGGGACTTGATAATGGCCATCTGATTCCCCTTCAGTTTCTAGCCATCGCTTTCTGTTCCCAACCTTTTGATCAAGTTTCAGAGAGCACTCTTCCACCGTTGACAAGACAAGGTCACACCCACCTTTACCGCTTCCGTCACACCAAAACAAACCGAATCAAAGCCACTCCGCTGATGTCTTCCCGTCATTATCACGACCACCGGTTAGTCCTCTTGAACAAACTCGATCAAGAAACCGAGGTCGCTTTTAAGAGGCTTTAAAATGAACTACACCTCCCTTGTTGAACCTTGCTCTGATACCAATTAAAGAACACAAAGAAGAAAACTTGGTACTGATATTCAAAGAAAGAAACTGATTACATATAAATACTTGAAAAAGAAATGCCACTAGCCTATATTTTATGAAAACTTAACAAATGGTAGGTATAATGGGTCACTAGTGATGACAGCAATCTAGAAGGAGTCTTTCTTTGACTGTTATTAACTTAGAATTCCAACAATAACAACGTTTATTCATATAACGTATGCAAGTGTTTAAAAGCAACATCAGCAACATTTTCCTTTATATTTCCTACACGTTTGTCCTTTAGATGACACCTCGTGGGGCAAGGCCACGGCCCCGAAATCCCAACTTTTTTTATGTCTCTGATATCAGTTTTGCTACCTATAGATGTTATAATGAAAATAATTGTTATAAACTTTTTAAATGTTAAAAACTCTATACATAACGATCATCCAGTGATCGATACTTGTAACATAATTTACACGACATGAATTGACATAGTCTCACACCTTCAAATACGAATTACTATTAATTAAGTGCTCGTGCAGTCACTTGCATCAGCTTGGCAATTGGTCCCACTCCTTTGCTCTCATTGCTTGTACTTTAGTTGTTCCTTCAAAATTTAAAGAGTTAAAATCATAAATCGTCCTCGGGTTTAACGAAATTGGTCACTCGCAAGAATTTTTAATGAATCCTCTCCCTGTGGTTTTGACCCATATTGGGTTTGGTCCCTTTGACTAACACTCGTTAAGTTATCCCGTTAAATCATGTCACGTGACCATCATGTAAGAGGTATTTATGTAATTTCATGATTGGCGTTCTTTTCTTTTGCCTATAACGAGTTTGACCTTAAATAGCGTTTCATATACCAAATTAATACTCTCACCCACCAAGCTTCTCTAAAAAACCTATAACATTGATTAAGTCATTAAACCCTAGAAACTTTTCATATACCAAAGTTTACACAAAAATTAGAAAGAAAAAAAAAATTAAACTCGAGTAACTCGGGTTGACCCGAACCCGAGTAAAATACATATATTAAACTCGAACCCAATTGATCGGACCCGAATAGCCATATTCGGGTTCGGATCGGCTTTTATGACACACCTAGTCACCCCTTAAAAGATTAAAAATAAGAGTAATTTGAGGGTATTTTGTGAAAATAGGTGTTAAAGTAAAGGATGGATATTGAAAAACATGAAAAAACCCCTTTTCTTTATTAATTTGATCATCAGTCAGTCATCTGTGTCTTTGCTCCTCCGGTGACGGCGATCTTAAATAAGTAAGCAACTAATATCATTTTATTCTTCTTCTTCTTACTTTTTGAAATGTGAATAATAATGCATTACATTTACCTTTACAACCCTAATTTAGCTGTAGAACTATAATAACTTATTTCAAATAAGCTAATCCCCCCCTTACACACATTTCGATTACTTCAACCCTAATTTAGCGGGTAAGGCACTTACAAGAGGTTTCAAACTCACTAGAAACCGTCACGCCCGGTTACATCTGACTCGCCCCCATTTTAATACTCGAATATATACTTAGTCTCGTAAAGCATGTTGTATGTGATGTAATTGGATTCTGTGATTTTACTTTCTTAGGATTCCAATAATTTCACTTTGAACTTGTTTGAAAGGCTAAATCATTCGTTTTATGACACAACATACGCTTTACACCCATCATCACAAGACAAATTACCTTTTTACACTTTTTATGCATTATAAATTTGTTTTGTGATTGCATTAGCTGTACTACTCTAGTTAAGTGTAAGATCGGGAATTTGGTATACTAATTCCAAAGTATGTAAAATAGATATGTGTGGACACTTAGTTCTGGGATGGATGTATAAATTCTAGAGGTCTGAGGTATCGGTAGATCAAAACATACATGGCATTCCTGCGATATTCTGTATGATACCGGAAGTCATTGGTTATATTTGAAAGAGTAAATTAGAAAATGATCAAGTTTGATACCTGATAGAATCATGGATTAGGATCCTAGATTAAGATATTAGCATTTACATGATTATATGTTCTTCTCCGTGTTTCAATATGTCATGTGAATTGCTATTGTTAAATATGTTTTTTTGAAAATAGCGGATATTACTAACATCAGCGAGATGATGGTTTGTACGAGTATCTGACACTGAAACTACCATTTGTGCCAGGTGCCAGAAAACTGAAACTTATATCTTGTTCTCGTCAAGTGTCATCTTACAGCATCAATCATGCAGCAGGTGAGAGTTATACCTTTAGTTCTTACGTATGAACTATCTTAACTGTCGTGGTAATTTGCGTAACTTTATTTTGTTGTGAAAATCCAAGTCTGGTAGCGGTTCTGAAACAGAAGTGACATGGGAGGATCAGCAGAACATCAACAAATTTGGGAGATTGAACAACCGTTATCATGAACTTGAAGATGAAATCAAGATTGCCAAGGTACCGTTTTAAGACCATGTCATTTCTTTTAGTTACGACTATATTGTTGAAGTGTATCAGTAATTTAGTATCATATAAATGCCTTATTAAACGAACACACGGTATGCGCCTAAATCTAGGAGGGGCCATAGATCTTGCAATGGATATACTTCCAGCTCTGCCTTGTTGACGTATTTGTTTTTGGTATCAGCAAATTAAGAACGTGCTTGTATCATTGAGGTTCGTTTAGTTATACAAAGTAGACACTTTTCTCACCCGAGTTGTCTGATCTATTGGGTGCTGAATATTTTTTAAATTTTTTGGGGTTTTCTCAGTACATTTTTTTTTACATCTTCTGATGGCAAGTGCGAGTGACACAATTATAGTTTCTTAAGTAGCTCACAAAGTAGAAGTGCCATAAGAACGAGTTTTCTATCTTATGTCATTGTTTCATCTCTACGCTCAATCTTCCTGACAAATTCTTATCTCTAATTAGTTGTAAGGTTGCCAGGTTCACATGTGGTCCTTCATCCTGTACTTATCCATTATGCTCGATAAAGCTACATTTATGTGCGTCAAATGGTGTTCGATCCCTCTACACTATTTCTTTGCTAGTTACTATAATATTCTTGTAACTATTTGCTGGTTGGAATGTCTTAGAAGTTATACTGTCCCTAGTTTATATAGCTTCAGATTCGCAAGTCATTGCTTTGGTATTATACGAAGCCTGCCACATTATAATGTTTATGTTTTATAACCAGATAAACCTGAGTCTAACGAAAACAATAAAATTATCATGTCATGGATATCAAACTACTTGATTTATATGTGTAAGGCTGTCTTTGTATTAAATTATGTACGTTCTCCAATGCGGACAGGAAAATGACGACTTTTATATAAGTGATGGTATGTTGCGCTTCCACAGTATATTGAATGCATATCTGTAAGGACTTTTGCCACGGGCCTTGCTTGCTTTTGATAAAATGTAGGTCATTTTTTGTTTTGCTTCTGTGCTTACTAGAGAATTACATTAGGAGTGGTCTAAGCCCTTTCTTTTCTAGTGCCTTTTTTTTGTTTGATTGCATTGCCCCTTTGAAGGAAAAAGAGAAGGGCTTTGATACAAAGTCTCTTTCGCCATATTCGCAGCCTCCTGATAGACCAATGCCTAAGCCAAAAAGAAAATTGATAGACCTGTTACTAGTTCTTACATTAAAATCAAACTGTACTGTCAATTTAATCCGCCTGACCATGCAAAGAACTTCTATCCATAAGATCATCACTATCATAGATTTCAAGCTTATCATATATGACACCATTATCTATAAAGGTCTGAATGGGTTGACACGAGAACCAATAGCATAAATTTAAATGATGCTGGCAAACCAAGCACTTTTGAAAAGAAACTAAGTCAAAATATAAAGTGAGAATCGGGTAAAACACATTTGGGTGTGCTATCTGCTTGTCCTGCCAGTACATCTGGTCACAAAAAACAAACTGTGGTGTGAAATACGATAACAAAAAATTAGTTTCTCTTAACGATCAACATTAATTCAATTGTTTGAACTTAATGACTTTACAAGGTTTTATGCAATTCAAATACACTTTAGTTAGAAAGAATCATATTCTGAAGTGATCTGTTTTAAATGGGTCAAGTACTCTCTAAACATGACATGTCTTGCTTGATAAACTGTAATCTGGAAATTGAACTTGCATGTTAATTTTCTCATAACTGCCTGTGCAGGAAGCTTAATGAAAACTTCGAGGACGCAAGCAACGAATTGATCTTGACAGATGAAGAGGTGGTTAGATTCCAAATAGGGGAGGTATTTGCTCATGTACCCAAAGATGAAGTCGAGACCAGAATAGAACAAATGCAAGAGACGACGGCCAAACATTTGGAGAAACTTAATGATGAGAAAGAGTCGATACTTGCTCAGATGGCAGAGTTGAAGAAGCTCTTGTATGCCAAATTCAAGGAGTCCATTAACCTTGAGGAAGACTGATTGGTAATTAATTGCCTGATCTTTCCTATTGTTACTCGTTTTATGCGTTTTTGTACTCTGCATAGTACCAACTAGTTGTACGCTATGGGAAAACAAGAATAGAATGCCAAAGATTTGGTTTTTGGTTTTTTACTGTTGGACTCTTTATAAGAATGTATTCGGTTTGGACTCGGAAACCATGATTTTAAGTAGGGGTGTGGTGATTGTGTTTATTTGAGATGGAAACAGACTTGGATAATTGGTCAAACTGCTATTGTCAAATTTGTAATTTCAACTTTACAGACTTTTTCCCCCTAAGCCCTTTTAAACCGAGGTATTAGGAAGTGAAATAGAAATCAACTAAACCTTTAGTATATGTACATATCCAAGCCTACATGTACATGACGTAGTTGGGGAACAAACACTGACACGCTTTTGTACATTGGGATAGAAGTGATGCATTTAAGCCGATTCAAGGAAACGTGTTTACTGTTTAGTCGTTGCTGGTAATGGAATGAGAACTAGTCGCATGATGCATGAACACTTGTGTTTGTAGAACATATTGCTCACCAGCTTGTAGTTTTCCTTTATTGTTAAAGTTAGGTATTACAGGGTGATCCTCTTCAATGATTCTAGCATTTTATGTGGTCTGCAACTTCAAAAGAGAGCTTTATAGCGTGAGAATAAGTCTGATCGAAATGACCAAATTTAAGCTGTCTTGTCCTCTTGTTTATGTGTATTACTCAGGTTCACATTTTGCGTCAACACACTCGTACAGTTTGTTTTCGTGAACTCTGTCAAGTTACTTATGTTAAACATGATATACAACAATATAGGATCACTTGTATTATTAGATAATCCTACTTTCCTCCCTTCCAGCCTTGAAAAAGGCTATGCATCATTAATAAACGTGTACGAATAAAAAAACAAATGCTGATTTAAAGATTTGTACATACAGAGTCAAGACATACAATTTACATGACATTAATTTTATTAAACTATTGGATTAGATACATCAAGGATAAGGTAATGGATTTTCTGGTGGGGTGGGAGGCATCCATTCAGGTACTGTTGGTGGGACCACCTCAGGACCACTAGGAGGCATTTGGTGGACCCCATGATATCCCACCCCTGGCGGATTTCGGGTCGGGCTGCCTGGCCCGGGAACTCCGGGGTCGGATTTGGTGATAAAGAAGGAGGATCAGAAGGTTTATCAGGGTCGAAATCCGGGACATTAGGTGTTGATGGCAACTCCTGTGGTACACTAAATTCGTGTTGTTCGGGTTGGGTTGTTAGGTGCAGTTGCGGTGGATTTTTTGCTAGTTTTATGGTTGGTACAAAAGGGCTGGTTTTAGGTAATGTAGTGAGTGAATAGATTGCAGGACATGATGGGATGTATTTCCTTAAGAGATTAGATGATATTAGGGACATATTCTTGCTAAAGGGTTATTTTTTGTAAGAGTTTATGAAGGAAAAGTGAATGAAGAGCAACAAGGTTAGAATGTGATATGTTGTTGATGAGATATGAATTTTTGTATAGATATGTATCCAGTAGTTAAGCTGATAGTGACACACTTGGAAACATGCAGATTGTTTGAAGAAGCGCCACCTCAAAATTTTAATTCTTCTAGAAATGCATCTTGTCTCATATAATATGTAGGAATTGACATGTATATCAAGCAAGAGGTTTTGATTTTCATATGTTGAATAGCAAAACAGATTGGATATAAAACCTTTTCCTATTTTTGCGACTTTCTCTAGAGATTTTAACTATATCATCAAACTTTCTTAATACATTGAAAAATTAACAGTTTACTTGCATTGCTGGTTGGCGTCATTTAAACCTTCTTTATTACACTCTTGAGGCAAGAACAAGATTTGTATGACTAGATCACAAAAAGAGGAAAAAAGCACGTTACTTTAGATTAAGCTGCATATGGCCTATAGAAGGGGCTTTGTTCCTCAAAGGGAACCCCTTGTGCATGTAAGCACTCAACCTGGCCTTAATCTTGACCTTCCATTTGATCTTACTGCAGCTTTAATCTTGACTGGCATGTCAGCTTAGATTAACGCTTTTTAGCCTACAGCGTCTATATTTACACTAAATTTAGAGTTTGTCCTCATAAGTTAACATGGTTTTGATCCTTATACATATGTGATTAAGGAGATCAAAGTGCAAAACAGTTTCACTGAATCCAAATCATGTCATTTACTGTGTTAATATTTGAAGTTAATTATTTTAAGATAGCATAATCTTATCTTTACATCAATAACTATAATCAAAGTAGCCAACTTGAGGTATTCATCTAGAACACTCTTGCATAAAGCTTGCAAATCAAATAGATATTGACCAAATCTGAATTTGTTTTTCAAAGCAATCAATATTTCAGGGTGCTTTTGGTGTGCATACATGAATCACTATAGGTAAGGTTTTGATAATAAAGTAAAAGAGGAATTAAGGTACGGTTTTGATAATACGGTAAAATAATTGGTTGTAACTGATAGATTGTTGTTTGATTTGTTTAACAAATGTCGATAGTACTATCATTGATTTTTTTTGGGAACACACAAAAAAGAAGGAAGGTTAAGAAGAACATAAGACTGTTAGTAGTGGTGACCCTTGTAGGTCGACTACTTTGCAAAACTCCTCTTACTGAACCCAAGAACCACGGTTCCCCCTCTTTTGCTTGGTTTGGTGCAACCAATCGAATGATTAATATAGTTTCTATGTGTGTGTCTTAATTAATTTTTGTGGACTACGTTTTTTTTACTAGGTCGTCTTACTACGAGCTTAGGGTCATGTGTTTGATCTAAGAGAGAGAAGATGCGATAATGATGTGCAAAGTAGTCCGGTCACGAGTTGGATTGCCCTTACTACTAGTCTAATGGGCTGATGAAATAAGCCCAAGTCACGGACTCACCGGCTTACCTAGGATTGGTTCTCTGGGTTTAGATCCACTATTTGAATTCCCAAAACCTCAACCAAACATTTAGAATGAATTTCATTGTCATTACTTGATTCCGAAGCCCATGAGTTCGTTTATGAACTTCTCTTTTTAGTCATAACATACTTTAGATACATGTTATTGTCAGTATTTCAACATGGATAATACCAAAGTTTGTCATAAAACTGCATTTTAGTAGAAAAAGAAATATAATGAGGGAATCCGTTTGAGTGGTTGAGAGTTATAATGGTCACTTTTATTAATATTTCATGCTTCTTGTCCTGACGATAAATTTGAGAACAGGAGGGTATAAATTTTCAGTTTATGGAAATAAAAATAAAAATATATATATAAAAAAAATACTTTATTTGAAAAGTGAAGCTGACTCAAACTAATGATTTGCATGTGTAGATGATCAAAGAGAAATAATTTCGAAATATATATGAAACTGACAACCAAACCAAAACGATAGTGTTATACTTTTTAGGTGCAGGGCAAAAGGCCAGTAAGAAAAAGTATGGCAGCATGTGTAAACACCCATTTTGCAATAACGAAAGAAAAATAAACAAGCACTATGTAGCTTGGCAGCCAAGAGTCGAATAATGATACATCGTCATGAATCTCAAAAGGGATTTTAATTAGAGACAATACACTAGAAACGAGTGAAATCAGATTGAAACAGAGCTCTGTGTTTGTGTGTGTGTTTTAGTTCTGCTCCATGGAGAACATATGATTTCTTTCCTTTTATGTTGCTTTACCAGTAACTCTTTGAGCAATCCAACCCAAGCCATCATACAGCCCGTCACCTGTAAGGGCTGAACAAGCAGATATTGCCAATCATGGTTCTTAATACTGTGAAGGGAAAGGGCATCGGTTATTTCAGCTGGGGTCATTGCATCCTTCAAGTCTTGCTTGTTTGCAAATACTAACAGTACTGCATTTTGAAGTTCCTCATTTGGGAGCAATCTGAAAAGTTCGTCTTTCATGAGAGAAATCGAGCCTGTCACTGTGATTACAGCATGGGTTCCACGATAATAAGTAGCCCATGATGTCCTAAGTCTTTCTTGCCCACCAAGATCCCACACCTGTTCATCAGATCCAATCACTAAATTTAATTCTTAAAATACATCATGTATAATAATTTATAATGATCTTCTGTCCAAAAAGTGTAATGTGTTTGTTGGACCAAAAAGTACAAATTTTAACCAAGTTCAGGTACTTAGAATTTTTTTCCTCAAAGTTTTCATAAAAATAATAAAAATTTTGCTTATCACCATATTTTAAACTTGATTCATTTCCCCATATTTCATAATCATTATCGAAGGCAAAATGAGCCTAACAGATAAAGTACTACACTTAACTTACTATTAGAATTGCTTTTAATCATAGACCAAGGTAACAAGTATGATACTATATCACTCATAACAAAGTTCTGCCAAACACTGAAAAATTATGCAGCAGCAATTGAGATTTGAATGTGACCGCAATGGTTTATGAAGAATACTGGTAATTTTCCTAATCATGTATCATCCAATATTTGATAATGATAAAAGAGGGAAAAGCGAGGCGGGGAGACAAATTACCCTACTTCGCAGCAGAGAAAGAGGTTATCACAGTGAAGACATGGACATAAGAGTATACCCCTAAATATGCATCCTTTATTCTAGGCGTTTTTCTTCTAACATTTTATACCATGTACTGGTCAAACCAATGAATGGGAGACAGACGGATTATAAGAAGTACAATTCAAAAACCTTCTAGGGCCTAATTCAACATTGATAATGCTTAATCACCCAGGGCTGGCCAAGTTTGTAAAAGCTTGTGACTATCATCACTAAAATGTGAGAGGTCTCAAGCTCGAATCCTGCTAGGTGCAAACAGCCTTGAAGTGGACAAACGATCCTGCTTGTGCCTATTATCAACTAAAATGCGAGTGGTGCAAACAATCCTACTGTTATCACTACTTATTATAAAATTTCGGTTCTCTACCGTCGGGTATATAATTTAATAAATTCAAAATTTGGATCTAAAAGGGTTCATCTAACTTGACTTTTCCTACATTCATGGTATATGTGGATGAACAAGAGATCAAGAGAAATGAGAAATTTGAAGAACTGAGAGAATACACATTCCAGGAAACTTGGGACAAATGAGTGCAGCTTTCTAGTGACCATAAAAGAGTATTCATTTGTGTCTTTCTAGTTTTGGTTTGACTACCTGGTTTCAGTTCATAAGACTATATAAAAGTAACCTTTTGCAAGCACGAGTTCCTATGATATTATACAATGGCTATTACCAAGTTCACGAAAGTGCATATAGACTTTCTACAGACGTAAGTTTTTATACAGCAGAGATGCCTCTTATGTAGATCGTTGATACTAGTTATAATCTGTTATGAAAGCAAGACATCACTACCAAATTTGGTGTATAAAGATGCTCTCGTAACACGGTACAAAACCACGAAACTGGGTTAGAATCCGAAAACGAGAATAAGTGTTACATTTAAAACCCGTGATGTTCAAGGGGTCAATAAACTAGTTTGGTATATAAAGATGCTCTCCTATCACGGATCAAATCAATCAAAAGTACGAAAAGTTGCTTATTCCATCTTTTTTCTCACTATATAAGCTTCTCAGTACCATTTATGACAAGCTAAATCTCATATGACATCTGATTACACACTAGTCCACAGATATTAAGCTATGGTGCAAATCACTTGTTCAAGATATTCTTCCAAAATCAGCTAGATTCATGCAGCCGTGCATATACTTTGGCCAAAGCTTAATTTATCTACCAGTTAGTTTGTGCAATTGTGCATAGTACTGCTTGTACAGTTCCCTCTTGACTTTGCCTATACATGAAAGTTAAACCTTAACATATCTACCATAGATGTCCACCTCTGTAAACAATTTAAAAACTGTCCACACTATTCAGCAGACATCCCCTACTAAATAGAAGCAATGAGAACATTACCACAACTATTATAATTTTCCTGCACATGATCAATTCTTCTGTCTGATAACTTGCGCAAGTGCAAAGGATACCACACAGCAACTGCCCCAAAGCTTATAGTTATATTATGTTGTTATATTAGCATACTTCATGATATTAAGATTAAGAGTCGCGGACTGATGGCACCCCACAAAAAAGGGCATACACAACATCATAGCTCTCTGGAAGAACTAACTTGTCCTGGACAAATAAAGACAAGGTCCAGGAAACCATTTATATCTCCATATGAAAGAAACACTATCCGTAAAAGCCAATTTTTTATTGTTTAACAGCCAGTGATGCTCAGCGAACATATACAGGGACTATTATTGTTCATGAAGGTAAAACCTGAACCTACCTAATACAGATGTCCCACATCACAGTCTGCAAACAAGTCAAAAACTATTGTTCAAAAGTACTTCCACCCTACTTGCCAGATTCATCTTCCTCCTCTATCTAATCAGTTCTGCAAGTGCAATCAAAATGCACTGGTCCATTGCCCCAAAAAGCTTATAGTCATCTGATAATAATAAGATGTGACAACTGACACCCGAAATAAAAAGGGAATACACAACATAACAGTTCTCTATAAGGACTAACATAATCTACAGAAAAAAGGACAAATCCATTAAAGTTTTAAACCACGAACACTCTCCCCAGAACAGTAGCAAGCATGATTTCACTTCCTTTGAAATATATATATTCAGAAGCGAGGGGGTTGGGATCATTCCACCGTGAAAAAATTGTAGTGTAAATTTTCAAGATTTTCGGGTTTAACATTTTAACAGAACTTTTTTTGTAGTTTTAAAATTATCATATTTGCTTTTTGCCCCTCATTTCTAGCTCCGCCCCTGTATATATTATGTATTCAATACTCCACGCCAAAAAGGTACAGAAATTATATACTTACCCCTCTTTCTACACTATTCTGCAATCTCATCCCGATACTAGAGCAATGATAGCTCCAATATCCTAAGACTAAAACTTACCTAGTGATGTGTCAAGCCTATGGCATATTAAGTCACAATTTAGCATTTGCAAATGAATCGATTGTATGTTGGGTATTAAAAGTACCTCGAAACGTATATTCTTATAAACGAGCTCCTCGACATTGCTACCAACAGTAGGATGAGTAGTAAAACCTCAGAGATGCAACTTATAAAGTGTGGTAGTCTTGCCAGCGTTATCTAATCCGACAACAATGATCTTGTATTCCTTTGCGGGAAATAACATGAACCAGAACCTTGACATGAGGGCCCCCATGCTGCATAACACAAAGATATATATTATAACTTTCATCCTATACAAGAAATCAATGTAAATATACATCAATCATAGGACGAAAATCGTTTAACCTCGTAAAGATTGGCCTTTTGGGTTAAGTTATAGGGGAAAAAGCAACACTTTTTGCTATAAGACGAGCCTATGGCTCCTCGTGCTCTAAGGGCAATGTTTCGTATTAAAAAGTATATTCAGTTTCTTAATCAAATCACAACAGCAGAAAGGTTAATGTAATTCACTTATTAGATAGATTACATGAAAGGTTTGTTGATCCACAAAAGAATGTTATTGAGAAAATAACCAGTAGGGATCGAAAGGGTAGTAGTTATATCATCATGATGATTCATAAAGCTAATAATAATATTTGATCAATTTAATAAGTTAGCTGATTAATGGTAATGATAAGATCTGTTATTATATATATATGTATCGATGAGGAACTGAGTTTGGAAGGAACGAACCTGATTTGATTGATTTTATTTAGTGATCGATGAATGATACAAAAGCAACCAAGTTTATGAGATGAATCAGTAGCGATGGTGATGGTGGTAATGGGAATTGATTGTAAAGGTAAACATTATTTTGCTTCTCTTCTTTAGATTACTATTTTATTCTTCTCCTTCTCTTATTACTATTACACGTCAAATTCAAGGGTATTTTAAAGTAACGTCAAAAAATATAGTTAATCGTATTGTGTATTATGAAGTTAGAGGTTAGAAAGAAACACATTTGGATAACAACATAAAATATAAAGTTGGTAACAATGAAACATACATTATATGAACACAATAGTCAAATAGCCGATAAAAGAACATAAACACATTCAATCATCTTTTTTCTACTAACGTGAGATACGATGACACACAGATGTGATCACAAAATGTGTAGCACTTTATTATAAACCACGTTCGTTGTGCTATTCGTGAATTTTTCGTCCTCATCACAAATAACCATGTCTAATCCTTTTTTGCTCCTAACGCTGGAGATGGCTACATAAGCTGCTCATACGTAAAAACAGGCTATTGCAAATACAAACCCACTTGTCCAAGAGTTTGTCTATGACTTTTGTTGATCATAATCATGAAAGAGACGGGCACTGGGAAATGTTTTCTTACAATCTTTAATGGAAATCGTTTATCACAAGCCGAAATTTTCATCCTTGCGATAAGCACTCATTTACCAAAATGGCTTCTGATGATTATAATGGTCGGATGCAAGTTTTCATCAACCGGGCTACACGAAGTCTTGTTCCATTTCACAAACCATTAGATTGATCGATATTTCATAACACTCACTTTCATTGTAAGTTTGTGGTTGGACACCCGAATAATTTTAGACCATTAATAAATTTTGTAGGTAATACATCTTCGTTTACTTGTACTATTTTCCGATTTGAAAACTTGACACAGTCACAAGTTAAGTACGCGACTTATCGCCTAGAATAACCGAAAACATATGATCATTTCCAATGTGTACAACCTCATTTATAGGAGCAATTATGGCTTTTTCTTTGAAATATTTGTGTTCGTCAAGGTTATCCAGTATGTTTAGATAAGTAAATGTTGGAATCACTCCTAAATTAGATTACAAGTGTTAGTAATTAATATGTAATAGTTAGCTTAATTTGGCTTTTATGTTAGTAATTATGGCAAGGCTTATGTAGAAAGCCCATAAGCCTTGGCCCAAACTAATAGGAAAGGAAAGGAACTTGCATGTTGCCCTAGTTCCTTCCCTATAAATAGTCTTGTAAACCTTTTCTTGAAGGTTGGTTGTTCACTTTTCTATTTCACTCTAAGCATAAACCTTTCATTATTCATACGTGTGTTTTGGTTAAGTGTTCATCCGATCCTTCCTTCATCTCATTTCTTCATATCGATGTTTGTGTTACAAACATGGTGACCTAACAGTGGTATCATTCGCCAAATAGTTGGGTGAAATTTATTTTGTTTTTGAAGTCCTTTGTCTCTACGCGTAACACTCGGTATTCAAACATTCATACGCATTGTAACATATTGGATTTCACAAACACATCAAACCATAAACACAACTAGGCGTATAAGATGAGGTTTTAGAGAGAGAAAGAGTTAGAGGTTTGGGAACTTAGTGAGAGAAAGTAAAAGTATTATTATGAGCTCAACTCACTTTGGGAGGTAGAGAGTATTTATAGTCTTACACAAATGTCGCCACCTACGGTTTTGACGTGGATCGTATACGATTGAGTAAAGACCGTCAGATCCTCCGGTGTTACTTAACTAACAACTACTTAACATAAAATAACTACGACTACGAGCTTTCTAACGATTACACATATACCGGGGCTGACGACTCTTTAATATTTGGATTTACTAAATCCTAACAATCTCCCCCTAAGGGAGGTCACCTCAAAATACATTGAATACAAGCAGATATTACAATAAGATTGTTCTTGGATTCTTGTTAAAGTTCTTAGCTCTGCAGCTCGTAGTCATTGATTCTTCATTTTTGCATGTTTGGTTAATCCAAGTAGAGGTCTTTAACTGATTGTTAGGAATTAGAAATTCCCGATATTAAAGAGTCGGTCACCTCAAGTATATGTAATCGTTAGAAAGCTCGTAGTCATAGTTATATTTAGTTAAGTAGTATTTAGTTAAGTAACACCGTGGAGGACGACGGGTCTTTACCCACCAGTATGCGATCCACGCCCGTTGTGTGGCGTTATATGTAAGACTATAAATACTCTCTACCTCCCAAGGTAGAGAGTTGGAGCTCATAATAATATCTTTCACTTTCTCTCACTAAGTTCCCTAAACCTCTAACTTTCTCTCCTCTAAAACACTTCTAGCCTACTTGTGTTAATGGTTTGATGTGTTTGTGAAATCCAATATCCTACAATTGGTATCAAGAGCCATGGTTAGATCATATCTTGCACATCTTTGGATTTCTAGTGGTTTTTAGGTGGTTTTGAGTTTGAAAAAGTTTAGTGGTTTGTGCATCATTTGGTTAATTTCTTGTGTTAAAGCTTGGATTTTGTTAGTACTTTTATGTTTAGAATCATCACAAGTGTTTAGGTTTTCATTTGGTAAGCTTGAATCATCTTGGTTCGGGTTGTTTTGGATTGAAAAGTGATGTTTATGTGATTTTTCTTGCTAGCGACTTGACACACGGACTTCTCTTCTTCGTAGTAACTTGCCACTTGAATTTGGTAGCGAGTTAGGTTTGGAGCTAGCGACTTAGACCTAGCGATTAACGAACACAAGTAGTGGACTCTCCACTACGGCTTGGTAGGCGACTTTGCCAGAGAGTTGCTCTTTAGCGACTTGAAGTTTTAGCGACTGAGTGGCAATTCTTGCCAAAATTTTGCTAGCGACTTGAGGGTTAGCGAGTTACTACTTAGCGACTTGCATTTGTATAGCGACTTGGAACTTTAGCGACTTGGGGTGTAGCGAATTAGGTGTTAGCGACTTGGTGCATTATCTTCTAGCGACTTGGGTGATTGTTTACGGTTTTCTCTTGATTTAGTAAAATCCGGTGAAAGAATCTATTTCCCGGTTTAATCATAGAGTTATAAAATCTCGTATAATTTGTTAACATGTCTACCAACGTTCCTACTATCATCTCCACTTGTTGCGCGAGGATGTTCAAGCGTGGTTGGATACTCGTCCACCCATGCTTGCAGAGAATCGACTCACGATTCTTGGGCTCAACGAATCGGTTATGCTTGCCTTGGAAAGGAATATGGTGTCAACATTCTCAAATCCATTGATGAAGGACCGTATCGAGTTGAGGCGACTAGAGATGTACTTGATACTGCGAAGATGGAACTCGATTCTGAATGGACGGACCAAAGATGTATGATGAGCTTGATGATAAGGAGAAAAAGAGATTCGATCTTGATATCGGGGCTTCAAACATTGTTCTTCAAGGTCTTCCTAAAGACATCTACAAGCTGATCAATCACAACACGAAGCAAAGGCGGATGGGATAATGTCAAGATGCTTCTCTCGAGTTCGAATTAACTATGGAAGACAGAGAATCACAACTCTATGACGAATTTGAACACTTCAAGATGATACCAGATGAGAGTGTCTATGAGTACTATGTGAGATTTCATAAGTTGGTGAATGACATGAGGAACATCGGAATGACTATGCCTAACATTCAGGTGAACTCAAAATTTGTGAACAACATGAATCCCGAATGGCACAAGTTTGTCACCTCTGAGAAGCTCACTAAAGGATTGAAGAATACAAACTATGAGCAACTCTATGCCTTCCTCCTTGAGAATGAGAGACATGCTATGTTTGAAAAATTGGTTCTTAATCAGTTCAAAACCAACCAAGGAGAGACAAGCTCGTCTAATGACTCAACTGCCTTCTACTCAAACATCGAAATCACAACCAAAGCCTCACAAGTCATACCCATGGGAAATGGTAATCACAAACTAATTCATGATCCTATGTTCAAACAAGGTGATCGATGCGTGCGTGGGTAATTTCATTAATCAACTAGCTCTTTCGATTAGCAAAACATGAATTCTCTCCCACAAACCAATAACAACCTCGAGAACGACATCTAACCCACACAATCAAGCTCTCTTTGTTAAAGATGGGAGGATCGTGGTGCAACAGCGGTGAGGGAAAGGCGGTATGATCGAGGGAAGAGGTGGGCTGGTAGGGTTATGTTGGTAATCAGTATCGAGGAAGGAATGGTAATCAAGGTCAAGCTAAGCTGATCAAATGTTATAATTGTGGTGGTGGGGACACATTGCAAGGAAGCGCACATCTCCAAAGCGTCCACGAATCTGATTACTTCAGAGATAAGATCTTTGCTTGTGCAAGCTCGGGATAATGGTGCTACTTTGGATGAAGAGGAATTGTTGTTTCTAGGCGAGGAATGCCAAGACCTATGATGCGGATGTGGATGGCGACCTATTTGGAGATAGGTCACAATCATCAGAATGCCTTTCAAGTCGTGATTGTGATGCATACGCGACTCGATGTGGATGATGGACCTATTGCACACACAATCTTTATGGCTAGCATTTCTCCAATGGTTTCTCCCAAGGTCTCCTCTTCACCACAAGTTGGCCCATCCAAAGACACACTCATCTCAGAGGTACTAAAACTATCATGATCTTGATGTGCAAAAGATGCATGACAAAGTACTATCAACTGAAACTTTTGTATCAAATATTGAAAATATGGGTAATATCAATGTTGTCCCATATGATCAATATGTGAAACAAAGTGAAAGTGAAGTGATGCATCTCTGCGATCAACAATGACTATATTTTTGATGAATACCTTTTACTTTACTTGATGAGTCGTAATCTGAACTGAACTAAATGCCTAAAAAGAACGTGTTGCTATTTATGAACAACGTGCTAAATTTGAGTTGACCACTCGTGAGCAGGAAATGGATGACCAAATGCGTACAACTATTAGAAAAGTAGGTTTAGAGAAGAAGTATTAAAACAAGAGTTAAACTCCTTGCAAGAAAAGCTTTCTAAATCAAGCTAAGCAAAAACAAGAACTTCAAGAAAATGTTAAAATGCTTAAGCAAGAATTAAGTGCTAAGGAATCAAAACTTTTGAATGATTTTTCTAATCTAAAACCTTGAAAAACAAGCTTGAAAATAAGTTGTACATACAAGGAAACACCATTCAGACTGCTCACATGATCACTAAGCATAGAGTCCTAAGCGATAAGCATAGCATTCCCCTTGTTAAGGAACCAAGTCCAGAGGTCATTAAAAGGGCTAGAAATGCTCATAAGGTTCTTTATGATGGCAATGAAATCCTAAACCTAGACGAAAACCTACAAGTTGTTGAGTGCGAGGAAAGATAAGAAATCAGATGAAGTCACTAGGGAAAAGATGAACATGAAATTAGATGATCCTAAATGTAGAGAGAAGAAAATAAAGATCTCACCCCATGATTACAAAAAGGAAAATTGGATTGCCTTAAACAAGTTTAAGCCTCAGACATTGTTAACTCCGAACAAGTGTTAAAATGGATTTAGATAAGCGAAAAATATTGTTGTAACCAACCCCTCTTTGGAAAATGCCTAGAGCGACATTGTGTATCCTCTAATACACCAATGCAACTTGTTCCTAGAACAATTGCCACTAAAAGCAAGACCTTAATTAGCCAATATGTTATACTTCAACTATTTGTTGATTTTGAGAAAACTTGCAAGAAAAGGATCACACCTTGGTATTACGGAGGGTTTTGAGCAAATGAAAGAATGTTATTCAACTGAGGTCATGCCTTTCTTTAAACTTCTAAAAGATCACTTTGAGAGTCTTAAAAGGGGATAGAAACTGATATTAAGGGAATGGAAAAGGAATTTGATGCAATGATAGTTGAAGTTAGTGACTATGAGCGAGCACTAAAATATAATGAGATTGAGAGGAAGAACTTGCATACACTAAATGAGAACTGATTTGAATGTATTACTCAATATGTGTTTTTCACTGCTACAAATTGTTCCATTAATGCTTCCAAATTTCATGAATTATCGGTTGCCCTGAAAGTCTCCCATGATCGTGTCATTGAGCTTGAAAAACTAATTCGAACTAAGCGAGAAAATTGAGCGGATGATCACGACAAATTTGGTTAAACATTTTTCTAAACTGGAAGTTGAGCATTTTAATTTACAACTAAAATATCAACATCTTAAAGAAAATGTCAAAACTTCAAATATCAAGACATCCTCGGATGCTCCAGAGTTTGATGCGGTTTTCAAATTAACAAACGTGATGAAGATTCAAGCTCATTGCAACACGATCAGAAAGTTGAAAGCCCAAATCTCTCAATTAAAGGGTCAACGAACAATGTATGAGCTCCCAAATGCCTCCTCCTTTAGATTCTCTGAATTCTCAAACTTTTCATCTTCAAAACTTAGTTGATGCCTTACAAAAGGAAAACAAGAGTTTTCTAGAAGAAAATGAAAAAGTTAAACGACATTTTAAAGAGTTATATGATTCAATAAAAGTCACCCGTGACCAAAACGACGAAAAAATAACGTCTTTACAAAAGGAAATTGAGAATCTGAGGAGTCAGGGAAATGGGAAGCGCCACTTGTTTTCAATAAGAATGTTGTCTCAAAGTCACCCTTAGATTTGCTGCAAATACACGTGACGAGTTAAATATATTCCTCCTCATCTTAGGAATAATGAACATGCTTTTCATGAATCTTGCTCACCTTAAGGATAGTCTAGAATGTCTCATGAGATTGTGAAGAGGATTTCATTAACAAACCTCTTGATAGTGAAATTAGGTTTGCTTGCCTCCGGGCCAAACGATCTCAAGAGTTGCTTGAATGTGTAATTGCAACATGTCCAAAATCCTTAGGTGAAAAAGGCAAAGCTCTGAAGCCTTGTTCTATGCCTAGTGCCAAGCAGAAATCCGTTCTATACCGGTCTTAAAAAGTAAACACTATGTTCCTTCAAGTAGTTCGATTCGGATATGTTAGTGCTAAGAAGGTGAACTTTAGTGTGTACAGAAATAGCTCAAATCACGATCGAAGAAAGTATACACTAATGTGCCTTCTAGTAGTTGAGATCCTTGCACATCAAGTTCAGAAATGCAAAAATTAGATCAACCAACTAATGTTCCCATTCCCTCTACAGAGTAATCAGGTGATTTTAAAGCGAGCAGGTCAAAGTCTCAAGACAATACAAGGAATGATAGGACCTTGCAAGCTAAGAATGTGCATTGGAAGAGAGTAGAAGACCAATCTAGGAAATTTAAGCTTGTGTTGAATAAAACGAATCGTGTTGATTCTAGTATTAGCCTTAAAGCGTCTTGTAATTAATTAATCGATACTATTTGCAAACCTTGTAATGATGTGCCGCTTGAATTCATTGCTAATCATGAATGTGGTGTGAATGCTTTGTCTAATGCTGTCAAATGCCGAGTTAAAATTGTTAATGCTAATAATCGTGCAAATAAGGCAAAAAGGCAAAACCGAAAGATTGTTAGAAAGCGAGTGGAAACCACAGGAAGAACTTTTATAAAGATAGGTTATTATTGGATACCTTTTGGCCATAAGAATAATCGGTTTTGTTCTCAAACTGCTAAGATTATGCCCACTAGAAAATGGATGCCTTCTGGTAGAACTATTCCCTTAAGAAGTGAACATACTTTGAATAGGTCAAATACGGACACCAGCATTGCATCTATTCCCAATGATTCCATTGCTTCTACTTCTGATATGGATGTTTTGTTTTACGATGTGGGTGTTCCAATTAGTGTTACTAACCAAGTGGAACCCATTCTTGCATGGGGATCCCAATTATCGATTATCCATTCTTATGTCGTGTTCAACTGCGGTCGTTCAAATCGTTACGTGGTACCTGGACTCGGCATTTCCAAGCATATATTTGGAGACCGGTCGGCTCATGAACTTCGTGAACAAATTCATCGGGACAGTTAGATTCGGTAATGATCATTTTGGCGCAATTAAGGGTTATGGTGATTATGTTGTTGGTGATAGTGTTATCTCTAGAGTATACTATGTGGAAGGTCTTGGTCATAATCGTTCTCTGTGGTCAATTCGTGACTCGATCTAGAAGTAGCCTTCAGAAAACATACTTGTTTTGTTAGAGAACTTGATGGTAAGGAACTTTTAAGAGGAACTCGTGGTTCAAATCTTTACACCATCTCTATAGAAGATATGATGAAGTCTTCTCCAATTTGCTTTCTGTCAAAGGCTTCAAAAACAAAGTCATGGTTATGGCATCGACGTCTCAATCACTTGAACTTCGGCACCATCAATGATCTCTCCATAAAGAACTTAGTTGTATGTTTACCTCGACTAAAGTATGAAAAGGATCATCTTTGTTCAGCATGTCAATTGGGAAAAAGCAAGAAGTATGCCCATAAACCCAAACCTACTAACTCGTCACGTCGAAGTTCTTCATACAATTCATATGGATTTATGTGGACCAATGAGAGTCTGAGAATATCTTTGGGAAAAAAATATGTGTTAGTAATAGTTGATGATTACTCTAGATTCACCTGGGTCAAGTTCTTAAGGACAAAGGATGAAACTCGATATCATCATCAAACTCATCAAGCAGTTCGGGTTGACTTTAATAACAAACCAATTATCCGGACGCAATGGGCCGAGTTTGTTAACAAACAACTTAGTGAATTCTATGAAAGCATTGGAATCACCCATCAAAGAAGTGTTCCACGAACTCCTCAACGAGCGGTGTAGTTGAAAGCAATCGAACTCTTGTAGAAGCCGCTAGAACAATCTTTGATTTACTCAAAAGTTCCAATAAAGTTTCTCCGGTCGAAGCTATTGCCACGCATGCTACACACAAAATCGTTCCACGATTCACCTTGTTCATGGAAAGACACCATATGAACTTGTCCACAACAGAAACCTAATCTCTCTTTCCTTCGTGTGTTTGGAGCATTGTGCTATCCAACTAATGAGGGTCAAGACTTAGGCAAACTTAGAGCTAAGCAGACATTGGAGTATTTGTAGGGTATGCAAAACGAAGGATACGAATCTACAACAAAAGAACCGAAACATCATGGAAACAATTACGTTACGTTTGATGGTGACCGGTCAAACGGCTCTGAACAATTGAGTTCTAGACCCGCACTTCAAAACAGTCCAATTGGTTCATCCCTTGTTCCAAACTCTTCTCAAGAAACTCCATATGTACCTCCATCCGAAGATGATTTAAAGAAATTGTTTGATCCTATGTTTGATGAACTTTATGATCCAGTACTAATGAGGTGTTGATCCCTACAGAGGTGCTCATATTCCATGAATGAAGTCAATCCCTCAGTCTCAATATCTTTAAGTCAAGAAGCACCTTTTCTTTGTCCTTGATCTCATCAACAAATCATCATTCTTCAAATGTACATCATGGGCTGTTTCGGCTTCAATGATGAAGTTAATCCCTTTGCTACTCCTAAAGATGCTCCATTTGAAAACATATTTGCTCACGAATCTTCATCGAGAACCATCTTTGTCGGGAGACATCAACTCTGCTACTCCAGTCCCTCAACAACTACCACATGAACACCTCAGAAAATGGACTCACGATCATCCATTAGACAACATCATTGGAAATCCCTCTCGTCCGTATCCACAGAAACAACTTGCAACAGATGCCTTATGGTGCTTCTTCAACTCCTTACTCTCTAAGATCGAACCAAAAGATGTTAAAACCGCCATGAATGAAGATAGGCTGTTCAATGCTATGCAAGATGAAATTCATGAGTTCGATCGACTAGATGTATGGGAATTAGTACACACAATTGTGCTATGATCATATCTCTAAAATGGATCTTCAAAGTGAAACTTGATGAGCATGGTGATGTGTTGAAGAACAAGGCTCGATTAGTTGCTAAAGGATACCGTCAAGAGGAGGGTATAGACTTTGAAGAATCTTTTGCTCTTGTGGCTCGAATCGAGGCAATTAGAATCTTTTGGCTATTAATCTGCAAGTAAGAACATGGTAGTCTATCAAATGGACGTAAAGCGGCATTCTGGATTTCGATCTTAAAGAAGTCGTCTCGTCAGCCAACTGAAGGATTTGTAAAGCAAGAGCATCCTACTCACGTTTATCGTTTGAAGAAGGCCCTTTATGGTTTAAAGCAAGCTCCAAGGGCATGGTATGATACGTTGTCAAAGTTTCTTCTATCAACCGGATTTAGCAAAGGAGCAATTGATCCAACATTGTTCACGGAAGTCGGGCAGTCAACATTTAATTCATGATCAAATTTATGTTGATGATATTATTTTTGCCTCGACAGACCCAATGGAATGTGATCGTTTTCTAATGAAATGAGTTCAAAATTTCAAATGTCAATGATGGGACAAATGTCATTTTTCTTGGGATTACAAATTTATGAAACCAAAGGCATTTTCATAAATCAATCTAAATATGCAACCGAGATCTTAAAGAAATTTGGATTTGATTCAAGTGACCTGTTGACACTCCCATGATTGATCGAACCAAACTAGATGAGGACCACTCAAGGATCATGATTGACCAAACAAAATATCGTAGTATGATTGGATCCCGATGTACCTCCAGCTAGTAGACCGACATCTTGTTCGCTGTTTGCATGTGTGCTAGATACCCGACTAAGCCTACTAAAAAGCACCTTGAAGCGGTTAAACGGGTCTTTCGGTATCTTCAAGGAACCATCGATATGGGACTTTGGTACCCCGGACACTGGTATGTTACTAACGACCTATCTGAATCCGATCATGCGAGGATGTCAAGATACTCGTCGAAATACATCTGGAGGTGCTTTCTGATTTTTGGGTGATAAGCTTGTGAGTGGTCTTCAAAGAAGCAAATGAGTACTTCTATTTCATCTGAGAAGGTTGAATACATAGCCATGTCATCTTGTTGTGCTCAAATCTTATGGATGAGATCTCAATTATCGACTATGGCTTTGAACAATTCAACAAAATCCCTGTGACAATAAAGTGCTATTGCTCTCTCTTGCAACAACGTTCAACACTCAAGAGCAAAGCATATCGACATTCGACATCATTTCATCGGGAAACAAGTGGAAAAAGGTGTGGTGGAACTCTATTTTGTGAGGTCTGAATATCGGTTAGCAGACATCTTCACCAAAGCTCTTCCAAGAGAGCGTTTTGAGTTTATTCTTCCACGTCTTGGCTTGAAAAGTCTTCAACCGAAACACTCAAGTCTTCGAGGAGGAAGCGAGGAGTAAAGGTCCGTCTTCATCTATCTCTTGTATATATCTATTCGAAAAATCAAAATACAAAATTATAAAACCTTCAAAACCCATAAAAATCTGAAAAATTCGAAAAATCTTCAAAAATATTGTCATTTTGTCATGCGTTTTCTCGGTTCGATAATATCTACGGTCTTTGTCTTTGTCATTCAAAGAATGACACGGGACTTTAGATGTTTTAATTCTTATTAAAAAAATCAAAAATTATTTTTGGGAGAAGGAGAAACATATGGTTTATTGTCATTTCGTGCAATAACCCGCTTTTTCAAGGAAAGAACAGAGCCATACTTTATCATGTTTTCAAATTCCATGCTCTGATTCTATAAACATTTATCTCTGAAAACTAACGCTTTGAAAAATAACTCTGTCTCTATTTTTGATAATCATCACGGACTTATTTGTCAAAGATCAATCTCTCAATCAACAACCTATGTCATTGATTGAGGGAGAATGATTTCAATTAAATTAAAAAGTTATTTGGCATTCAATTGTTTTCAAAAGATATACATGCATGTTTTATCAATGGAGTTTAAAGTCTTAAAATCCGATCATTATCGCTTAAAACACTTTCATAATCAAGTCACAATTCTCCTTAAAGCTTTCAAAATCAATTTAAATCTATAAGAGATCACAAATCTCAAATGATTTGATAATTGTGATCGGGGGAGAATGTGTGATTTAAATTGGATTTAAATTGATAATTCGGTAAATGGTTTTATAAGGATGTACATGCTCTTCTTCCCACATGTGCCAAACGATTTCAAATTTTCCATGCACATGTTGAGGGGGAGCATCTATCTTAAACCTATGATTTGAAACATGATAACTTATCTCAAGGTGCAGGTTCCCTCGAGTATGTGCAAAACTCTTTTCAAATCTCGAGGCACATATTAAGGGGGAGCAAAATCATGAAAACCTCATCCTTTCCCAAAATGCTTTATCTACTTGATTCGATTAGGGAAGTGATGTTGATATTTTTGAAAATGGTAATCAAAGAAGTTAATTCTTTCTCTTGCCTCCGTGTGGAAAACTATTTCAAATACTTGATTCACATGTTGAGGGGAGTTCTTCTTCTAAAATATCAAAACAATTAGGTACAAAATGCTTTGATAAAATATCATAAGTATCAGGATTGATTTTCAAATGATTTTCAATTGGTTCCTATGGCAGATGAACAATACCAAAAAGACCGACCAACTTTACATGATGTATGGTGATATAAGGACGATAAGGTTAGGTATGTGTTCCCATGATCCGACAGAACCGGAGGGATCTACCCAGGGACTATCCACTAGTTAGTGTAGAGTTCTTAGGTATGATGATAAAAGGAGAAAAATGAGATATGGGAAGAGTCGGATGAGACGAAGCTGGAATGGAATAAACCCAACAAGGTTTTAGCTATGAAGTCTCGGTAAGCACTGAAGGGGTTGAAGAATTAAAAAGAATTGAATGAGAAAAGGGTGAAAACAAATAGCCCTCCATTTATTCAACCTTAGGGCAGAAACCGGGTTCAATTCATATGCTCTTGATGGTAACATGGTATTGAAGACAAGCGTCATGGACCCGGTGGCGACTGCACTTCAACTTTCCAAACCACTCAAGTTCCTCTTAAAGGACTTGTTTCATTCTCACGGGGAACCGACATTATCTATCAACTTTCTCTTAGATTGTTGATATTGAAGGAGGAGACCCTCTCCCTAGTCTCAGATATAGGATCCAAATATGCACAAATTGAGTCTAGTGCCACGAGATCATCAATAAATCTCATTAGGACACTTTCAATGAAGACTCTGTTTCACACAATGTGGAAAGAGAAATTATATCTTGAGTCCTACGCATTATCCTTGTGGTATTGCGGAGAACATCATGAGTGATATGCAAACATACTCACAATGAAGATGGAAAGCCTTCTAAAGCCAACATCTAACAAGCTCCTGGTAGGTGGCATGTGAGATCTATTATACTGATCAACCATGTGACAATGAGCACGAAACAATGGCGATTCAATCTTTTGAATCAATTCGTTCAGTTATGGATTGTGGATACCTTTGAAAACCGGTCTTTGTGCTTTAACTCTTTTCATTAGCACATCGACGTCGTACTAATTTTCAAATCAAAAGGTGTTTTATGATTGATAATTGATTTTCATTAAAACCTTCGTTATATTGCAAAACAATTTCTATTGAGCAATACTGCGATTGTTTTCAAATCTCTTTTCATCAATCGGTGGGCGTAAATTCGCTGGTTCACTCACTTCCGTTGTCTTCTTTGAGGCTTCGGTTTGAGAACAACTAGAGTAGCCAAACCTGTCAAGGAAATTCTTGAATTATACCGATCACGAGCGGTACTTGTCGCGATCAGCGAACCGTGGGCGTGTACCTCAATTCATCGAAAGTGTTCAAAGACACTTTCGTGCACTTTATTGCTAACTGTCTTATGCGAGGTACACCCGGCGTTGCGGTGATCGTAATGAAGCGGTCAATCCATAGACGCATGCTCACCTAACACATTCATCTCAAAAGAAATCATGATTAGTGCATCAATGACTCGGATATTTTCACTCCATGCTTCCTTTCTGCTACTGCCAATATCATGAATCAGCGAATAATGCTTCCGCTACTCTGATGAGAAGATAACATGATCCAGAATGTGAGCATGTCGGTCCGAAAGTCACAACATCACATAATACCAACACCACAATGGATGTATCGAGATTTTCTATTAGGATGATCTCAAAAGGCGGCTCAACATTATTATCACGTGGATCAGTTAAAGACCTCCACTTGGATTAACCAAACATGCAATGAGTGGAATCAATGACTACGAGCTTGAGCAATGTACTACATCAAGAATGCAAGATCAATTGTTAATGTAATATCTGATTGTATACAATGTCATTTTAGTATATGTTTGAGGTGACCTCCCTTAGGGGGAGATTGTTAGGAATTAGAAATTCAGATATTAAAGAGTCGGTCACCTCAAGTATATGTAATCGTTAAAAGCTTCGTAGTCATAGTAATCTTTAGTTAAGTAGTATTTAGTTAAGTAACACCGTGGAGGACAGACGGGTCTTTACCCTTGTATGCACGATCCACGACCCGTTGTGTGGCGTTTTATGTAAGACTATAAATACTCTCTACCTCCCAAGGTAGAGTTGGAGCTCATAATAATATCTTTCACTTTCTCTCACTAAGTTCCCTAAACCTCTAACTTTCTCTCTAAAACACTCTTGCCACTTGTGTTAATGGTTTGATGTGTTTGTGAAATCCAATATCCTACACGATCCACGTGATAATGAGTTTTGAGCCGGCTTTGAGATCATCGCTATCATAAATCTCGACTCTTCCATTGTGGTGTTGATATTATGTGATGTTGTAACATTTGGACCGACATGCTCACATTACGATCATGATATATTCTCATCGAGTAGCGGAAGCTTTTGATTCATGATATTGGCGTTAGCGAGCGTAAGCATGGAGTGAGAGTATCAGAGTCATTGATGCACTAATCATGATTTCTTTTGAAATGAATGTGATGTGTGAGCATATGGATTGACCGCTTCATTCGAAAACGGTACCAAACGTCGGTTTTGCGCTACAGGTTAAACATTGCAATAAAGCGAGCAAGTGTCTTTGATCACTTTCGTTGAATTGAGGTACACGCCCACTGCCCCGTTGATCAAGCATACAGTAGTAATGCGATCGTATATAATTTAAGAATTTCCTTGACGGGTTTCGCAAATTGTTCTAGGCTGTTTCTCAAAGGAGGGCGAACGCCTCAAAGATTGAGACAACACGGAGGAGTGAACCAAATGAATTGAGATTCAGCGATTGATGAAAAGAGATTTGAAAAACAATCGAGTATCCGCCAATAGAAATTATTTTGCAATACAACTAAGGTTTTAATGAAAATCAATTATCAATCACCGCCTTTTATTTTGAAATATTAGTACCGATGACATGCTAAAGTAAAAGAGTTTTTAACACAACGACGGTTTTCAATGGTATCCGTCAATCCATAACTCTTGAACCAGATTGATTCTAAAGATTGAATCGCCCCATTGTTTCTGTTTAGTTGTCACATGGTTGATCTATTGGATAGATCTCACATGCCACCTACCAGAGCTTGTTTGATGTTGGCTCCAGAAGGCTTTCCATCTTCATTGTGAATATGTTTCCATATCACTGATGTTCAAGCAATACCACAAGGATAATGCGTAGGACTCATAAGATATAATTTCTTTTTCCACATTGTGTGAAACAGAGAGTCTTCAATGAAAGTGTCCTAAAGAGATTTATTTGATGATCTCGTGGCTCTAGACTCAATTGTGCATATTTGGTTCCTATGCTAGAGACTATGGAGAGGTCTCCTTCTTCAATATCAACAAACTCTAAGAAAGTCGATATATATGTAGGTTCCCGTGAGAATGAAACAAGTCCTTTTAAGAGGAACTTGAGTAGCTTGGAAAGTTGTAGTGCGGCGTCATTTGTCCATGACGTCTTGTCTTCAATAATAAGATGTTACCTTGGTAACCAACAATAGCATATGAATTAAACCCGGTTTCTGCCCTAAGGTTGAATGAATGGAGGGCTATTTCTTTTCACCCTTTTCACATTTATTTCTTTTTGATTCTTCAACCCCGGTTCTTTGCTTACCGAGACTTCATAACTAGAACCTTGTTGGGTTTATTCATTCTAGCTCTATCTCGATCCGCTCTTCCCATATCTCACATTTCTCCTTTTTTCATCAAACCTAAGGACTTCTACACTATCTAGTGGATTGTCCACTGGGTAGATCCCGTTACGGCGGATCATGGGAACACATACCTAACCTTATCATCCTTATATCACCATACATAAAGTAAAATTGGTCGGTCTTTTGGTATTGTTCATCTGCCATTGGAATCAATTGAAACCATTTGAAAATCAATCGATACTTGTGATATATTATCAAAGCATTTTGTACACGTTGAATTTTTTTGATATTTTTAGAAAGAGAGCTACCCCTCAACATGTGCATCATGTATTTGAAATCGTTTAGCACACGGAGGCAAGAGGAAGGATTAACTTCTTTGATTACCATTTTCTAAAAGATATCAACATCACTTTGATTAACTCAAGTAGATAAATCATATTGGGGAAGGATGAGGTTTTCAAAAGTTTGCTCCCCCTCAATATGTGCCTCGAGGTTTGAAAGAGTTTTGCACATACTAGAGGGAATCTGCACTTAGATACAAATCAATCACGTTTCAATTCTTTGTGGTTTAAAATAGATGCTCCCCTCAACATGTGCATGGAAAATTTGAAATCGTTTGGCACATGTGGGAGGAAAGCTTGCTAAACACTTACGAAGCCATTTATCAAATTATCAATTTAAATCCAATTTAAATCACAAATTCTCCCCGATCACAATTTTCAAATCATTTGAGATTTGTGATCTCTATAGATTTAAATTGATTTTGAAAGCTTTCGAGGAGAATTGTGACTTGATTATGAGAACATTTTAACCGATAAGGATCGGATTTTGAGACTTTACACTCCATTGATTAAACATGCATGATTATCTTTTGAAAACAATTGTATGTCGAACAACCTTTTGATTTAATTGAAATCATTCTCCCCTCAATCAATGACATAAGTTGTTGATTGAGAGATAGATATTTTGACAAAAGTTAAGTCGAGATGATTTTCAAAAATAGAGTTCGAGTTATTTAACAAAGCAATTAGTTTTCATTAGATGGTAGAATCAGAGCATGAGATTTGAAAAACAAGATAAAGCATGGCTCGTTCTTTTTGAAAAGGTTTCTTGCTGAAATGACAATAAACCATAGTTTCACTTTCTCCAAATTTATTTTTATTTTTTTTTTAAAAAAATGAACATTCGAACAATATCTAAAGTCCCGTGTCATTCTTTGAATGACAACACAAACCGAAGATATTTTCAGAATCGAGAAAACATGACAAAATGACAATATTTTTTGAAATTTTTCAAGATTTTTCAAATTTTTTGGATTTTTTGAAAGTTTTATATTTTTCTATTTGCTTTTGAAGGTTTGAAATTTTGTATCTTGCTTTTCGAATAAATATTTACAAGATATGGATGAAGAAAGACCTTTTTACTCCTCTTCTTCCTCTTGAAGACGTTTAAGTGTTTCCGGTTGAAGACTCTTTAGACCAAGTCGGGGGAGGATAAACTCAAAACGTTCTCTAGGAAGAGCTTTGGTGAAGATGTACGCTGGCGGTATTTAGTCCTCACAAAATAAAGTTCCACCACACCGTTTTCTACTTGCTCCTCGATGAAATGATGTGAATTTCGATATGTTTGCTCTTGAGTGTTGAGCGTTGTTGCATGAGAGAGCAATAGCACTTTTATTATCACGATAGAGGATTTTGTTGAATTCAAAGCCATAGTTCGATAATTGGGATCTCATCCATAGGATTTGAGCACAACAAGATGACATGGCTATGTATTCAGCCTCAGAGGAAATAGAAGTACTCATTTGCTTCTTTGAAGATTTCCAGCTCACAAGCTTATCACCCGGCGAGCACCTCGGGCGTGCTGGCGTGTATCTTGACATCTGCATGATCATCTTCATAGGTACGTTAGTGACATCACCGGTGTCCTTCGGATACCAAAGTCCCATATTGATGGTTCCTTGGAGATACCAAAAGACCCGTTTAACAGCTTCAAGGTGCTTTTTGGTAGGCTTAGCTCGATATCTAGCACATGCAAACAACAAAATGTAAGTCCACTCTCGGCTTGGTGAGGTACATCGGGATCCGAATCATACTACGATATTTTGTTTGGTCTACCATGATCCACGAGTGGTCCTCATCAGTTTAGTGCATCTATCATGGGAGTGTCAACAGGGTCACTATAATCAAATCCAAATTTCTTTAAAATCTCATTTGCATATTTAGATTGATTTATAAAATGCCTCCGGGACTTTGTGAAATTTGTAATCCCAAGAAAATGACATTTGTCCCATCATTGACATTTGAAATTTGGAACCCATTTCATTTGAAAAGCGATCACATTCATTGGGGTCACCGAAGCAAAATAATATCATCAACATATATTTGAGCGTGAATTAAATGTTTGCGACTTTAGGGAAACAATGTCGGATCAACTGCTCTTTCTTTGAATCCGTAGATAGAAGAAACTTTGATAGCGTATCATACCATGCCCTTGGAGCTTGCTTCAAAGCGTAAAGAGCCTTCTTCAAGCGATAGACGTGAGTAGGATGCTCGGATTCACAAAGCCGGGTTGGCGGCGTATACGACTTCTTTAAGATCTCCGTTAAGGAAAGCCTCTTTACATCCATCGATAGACTACCATGTTCTTACTTGCGGCGGATTCGATTGCCTCGATCGAGCAACGAAATGATTCTTCAAAGTCAATACCCTCCTCTTGATGGTATCCTTTTGCAACCAATCGGGCCTTGTTCTTTAAAACATCACCATGCTCATCAAGTTTCACTTTGAAGATCCACTTTAGAGCAATGATCATAGCACAATCGGAGCGGTACTAATTCCCATTCATCTAGTTGATCAAACTCATGAATTTCTTCTTGCATGGCATTGAACCGGCTGTCTTCATTCATGGCGGTTTTAACATCTTTTGGTTCGACCTAGAGTCGGTTGAAGAAGCACCATAAGGCATCGGTTGCAAGTTGTTTCCGTGTAGATACCGGACGAGAAGGGTTTCCAATGATGTTATCCAATGGATGATCATGTGTCCATTTTCTAATGTGTCATGTGGTTGTTGTTGAGGCGCGTAGAGTCGATATCTCCGATGAAGATGGTTACGATGATGATTCAGAGCAAATATGTTTTCAAATGGAGCATCTTAGAGAGTAGCAAAGGGATTAACTTCATCATGGGTGCCAGAAACAATTCCATGATGTACATTCGATGATTGATGATTTGTTGATGAGGACAGGTGGATCGGCGTGACGCTTCTTGACTTAATGATATTGAAGACCGGGTTGACTTCATTGACGTGGGATAGGAGAAGCCTCTGTTGATGGAATTGACATTTCATTAGCATTTGGTTCATAGTGTTCATCAAACATTGGATCAAACAATTTCTTTAAATCATCTTCGATGGAGGTACATAGGGAGTTCTTTGGAGAGGGATTAGAAACAAGAGTAGGCTGATAGGACTACTTGATGAAGGTTGAGATGCGGTCAAGCTGGATTGTCACGGAGCCATTTGCCGGTGTACAGCTCATCGAGCGTGGCGTGAGTAGTTTCCATGATATCTCGAGTTCTTTTGTTGTAGATTCGGTAACCCTTCTTGTTAGATGCATAACCTACAAAAACTCAATGTCGCCTTAGCTCTTAATTTACCTAAATCTTGACCGTCATTAGTTGGGTAGCACAGCACCAAAGCGAAGGTAGGAGATCGAGGTTTTGTTTATGGACAAGTTCATATGGAGTTTTTCCATGAGAGGTATGTATAAGGAGCGATTTTGGGTGTAGCAAGCGGTGGGCAATGGCTTCACCCCATAGAAACATTGGAACCTTTGAATAAATTAGCATTGTTCTTGCGGCTTCCACAAGAGTTCGATTTAGTCTTTCAACTACACGTTCTCGTTGAGGAAGTTAGTGGAACACTTCTTTGATGGTGATCCCAACACTTTCATAAAACTGAATTAAGTCTTTGTTAACAAACTATGTGCCATTGTCTGTTCGAACAATTCTAACGGTATTGTTGAGTCGAACTGTTGTTTGATAAGTTTGATGATGACATTCGGAGTTTCATCCTTTGTCCTCAAAAACTTTACCCAAGTAAATCGAGAATAGTCATCAACAATGACTAGAATGTATTTCTTCCCATTTATCGTTTGCACTCTCATTGGTCCTCCTGGATAGAAGGGTATGAAGAACTTCCATTCTTGAGTTTGTGGGCATATTTCGCAGGTGCTTTTTCCCAATTGGCAAGGCGTGAGCAAAGATGATATTTTCATATTTTAATCTGGGTAAGCCTCGACAAGGTCCTTCACGGGCAGGATTGTTATTCATGGTTTGAAGTTCAAGTGATTGAGACGACAATGCCATAACCATGACTTTGTTTTCAAAGCCTTTGACAACAAGCAGATTGGAGAAGACTTCATCATGTCTTCGATAGAGATGGTGTATAGATTTGAACCACGGGTTCCTCTTAATAGTTCCACACCATCGAGTTCTCTAACAAAACAAGTATGTTTTCTAAATGCCACTTCTAGATCGGAATCACAAAATTGACCAACAGAAAACAAGTTATGACCAAGACCTTCAACATAATATACCTGGAGATTACACTTTTGCCAACTACATAGTCACCATAACCCATAATTGCTCCAAAATGGTGGTTCGAATCTAACAGATCCGATGAATTTACTCCGAAGTTCATGAGCATGGCGATCACGATATGCTTGGAAGAGCACGAGTCCGGGTACCACGTAAGCGATTTGAGCGATCTCGCAGCTTGAACCTGAACAGCAAAAATGATAACTGGATAATTGGGAACCCTATGCAATAGTGGGTTCCACGGTTAATAACGATTGGAACACCCACATCTGAAGTAGAAACAATGGAATCATTAGAAATAGATGCAGTGCTAGTGTCCATATTTGACCTATTCAAAGTATGTTCACTTCTTAAGGAATAGTTCTACCAGTAGGCATCCATTTTCTAGTGGGCATTGACTTAGCAAATTTAGGGCAAAACTCATTAACCTTACGCCCAGTAGGTATCCATTGATAACCTATATTACTAAATTTCTTCCTGTGGGTTTCCACTGTTTTCTAACTTTTCTTTTTTGCCTTTTTAGCCTTCTTAGCTTGAATTTTTGTTAACAGTTTTACAGGGCTTTTGACAACATTAGACAAAACATTCACACCACATTCATGATTAGTAACGAAATCAAGCAACATCATTACATGGTTCGCGAATAGTAGTAAAATTCAAATTAATTACTGATGCGCTTATAGCTAATACTAGAATCAACACGATTCATTTTATTCAACTCAAACTTTATATTCCTAGGGTGATCTTCTACTCTCTTCCAATGCACATTCTTAGCTTGTGAGGTCCTATCTTGCTTGGTATTGCAGGAGGCTTTGACCCTTGCTTTAATGTCATCACGATTACTCATGTAGAAGGAATTATGGGAACATTAGTTGGTTGATCTACTTTTTGCATTCATGAACTAGACGTGCAGGAGAATTACTGAAGGCACATTAGTGTTCACTCTTAAACTGGGCATAGAAGGGTTTGTATGCTTGGCACTAGGCATAGAACAAGGCATCACAGCTTTACCTTTAGCACCTAAGGATTTAGGACATGTTGCTATTAAACATTCTAGCAACTCTTGAGATCGTTTGGCTTGAATGCAAGCAAACCTAATTTCTATCAAGAGTATTTATGAAATCCTTTTCCCCAATCTCACGGAGACATTCTAGACTATCCTTAAGGTGAGCACAATAGTTATGAAACACGGGTTCATTATTCCTAAGATGAGGAGGAATGTATTTAATCCATGCAGTTATTTGTAGTCCGAGGATGACTTTGATGCAACATTCTTATTAAAAACAAGTGGCGAGTTTCCTTTTCCCGACTCTCGATTCTCAATTTCTTTTTGTAAAGATGTTATTTTTCGTTGTTTTTGTCACGAGTGACTTTCATTGAATCATATAACTCTTTAAAGTGTCGTTTAACTTTTTCATTTTCTTCTAGAAAACTCTCGTTTTCTTTTTCTAAAGCATTAACTAAGTTTTGAAGATGAAAAGTTTGAGAATACTGAGAATCTAAAGGAGGAGGCATTTGGGAGCCATTCACATTGTTCTTTTCACCCTTTAATTGAGAGATTTGGGCTTTCAACTTTCTGGTCGTGTTACAATGAGCTCGAATCTGTTCATCACGTTGTTTATTCAAAAACGCATCAAACTCTGGATCATCTGAGGATGTCTTGATATTTGAGGTTTTGACATTTTCTTTAAGATGTTGATATTTTAGTTGTAAATTAAAATGTTCAACTTCTAGTTTAGAAAGATGTTTTACCAAATTATCGTGATCATCGATTAATTTTCTCATTTAGTTTTTTTGTTTTCAAGCTCAATGGCACGATCATGGGAAACTTTCAATGCAATAGATAATTCATGAAATCGAGAAGCGGTAATAGAGTGCTTAGTAACGATATAAAACACATCTTGAGCAACACAACTCGAAATCAAATTCTTATTTAAGATGTGCAAGTTCTTCCTTTCAACTTCATTATATTTGAGTTCATGTTCATAATCATTGACCTCAACTATCATTGCATCAAATTCCTTTTCCATTTCTTTAATATCTGAATTTATCCATTTTTTAAGACTCTCAAATTGACCTTTTAATTGTTTAAAGAAAGGCATGACCTCGGTTAAATAACATTCTTTAGTTTGCTCAAAACCCCTTTCCCCCTCGGTTATCCCTGTAGGTGTGATTCTCTTCTTACACGTTTTCTCAAAATCAACAAACAGTTGATAAACAACATACAGGTTGATTAAGGTCTTGCTATTAGTGATCTAGGAACTAAATGCATTGGTGTGTTAGGGAGGATACAAGTTGCTTGAGGCAATTTCCTACAAGGGGGATTCTTTTCAACAAGGTTTTGACTTTTGCATATCCATATCCTTTTCGAACACTTGTTCGGGGGTTAATAGAGTCTGAGGCTTAAACTTGTTTAAGGATATCCAATTTTCCTTAGAGTAATCATGGGGTTTTATCGTTATCTTATTCATTTTACACTCGGGATCTTCTAGCTTCTTATTCATTTTCTCCCTAGTGACTTCATCTGATTTCTTATCTTCCTCGATGCACTCACTAGGTTTCTGCTAGGCTTAAGGATTTCATTACCATCTTAAAGTACCTTATTAGCAGCTCTAGCCTTTTTAATGACCTCTGGATTTGGTTCCTCAACAATGGGAATGCTATGCTTATAGCTTAAGACTCTATGCTTAGTGATCAAGTGAGCAGTCTGAATGGTATTCCCTTGTATGTACAGCTTATTTTCAAGCTTGTTTTTCAAAGTTTTAGATTAGAAAAATCATTCAAAAGTTTTGATTCCTTAGCATTGAATTCTTTCTTAAGCATTTTAACATTTTCTTGAAGTTCCTGTTTTTGCTTAGCAGTTTTAGAAAGCTTTTCTTGTAATGAGTTTAACTCTTGTTTTAAGGGTGTGTTTGGTAAGAGCATAAATGGAGCAATTAGCATTTAGCATTTAACGTTTTTGAAAAAAAGATTGTTTGGAATGATTAGCAGTTAGCATTTATAAGCAAAAAAAATGCTAAACGCTAAATGCTCTTTGAATAAGCATTTAGCATTTAGCATTTAGCATTATGCTATTTTACACAATAAAATTATGGCCATGACTATTCTACCAAACACTTTTATAAATTAAATTGCTATTTTAGCTAAGCTTCGCTATACGCTAACAGCTGCTTACTCTTGCTAACTGCTACTACTAGTTTCACCAAACACACCTAATACTTCTTCTCTAAATTTACTTTTCTAATAATTGTATGCACGCATTTGGTCTTCCATTTCTTGCTCCGCGGGTGGTTAACTCAAACTTAGATGCGTTGTTCATAAATGGCAACTTGTTCTTTATAGGCCTTCGATTAGAGGTAACGAATCATCGGGGGCACATGCAGGTAAAGTATTCATCAAAAACATAATCATCATTATTGCGAGAAGATGCATTACTTGGTACAATCTCACTTTCACTTTGCTTCATATATTGATCATATGGGACAATATTACTATTACCCTCATCATCAATATCCGATTCAAAAGTTTCAAGAGACTGTACTTTATTATGCATCTTTGCTCATCAAAATCATCATATAGTTTTAATACCTTTGAAATGATTGAATCTTTGGATGGGCGACTGTGGTGAAGAGACCTTTGGAGAGACCATAGGTGAGATGCTAGCCATGAAGATTGTTTGGGTGATGGGTTCATCATCGACATCGAGTCAAATGCATCACGGTCGGCTACTTGAATTGCATTTTGATGATTATGACCTATCTCCTGAATTGGCTGCTCATCCACATCTGCATCATATGTCTTGGCATTGCCCTCGGCAAACAACAATTTCCTCTTCATCCAACACGGCTCCATTGTCACGAGCTTTCACAAGTAACATCTTATCTCTGAAGTACTCTGCATTTTGTGGGCGTTTTGGAGATGTGCAGTTTCTAGCTATATGTCCATCACCACCAAAGTTGTAGCATTTGATCGGCTTTGCTTGACCTTGATTTCCATTCCTTCCCCGATTCTGATTTCCAATATAACCTCCACCTACTCTACCTCTTCCCTGTTCATATTGCCTTCCTTGAAGGCGGTTGCACCATAACTTTTCCATCTTCGACAACCACATGATTGTGAAGGTTGGATGCAATTCTGATCTCATTGTTAGTGTGAAGACTGTTGGTATGTGGATTGAGAGTCAAGTTTTGTTTAACCATAAAAGCCAGTTGATTGATGAAATGTCCCATGATTGCATCATCATCGGCTTGTTTGAACATTGGATCAGGAATGAGTTTGTGATTACCATTACCCGTGGGTATAACTTGAGAAGCTTTGGTGGTAATTCCAACATTTGTGTAAAAGGCTGTTGAATCATTTGAAGAACTTGTTTCTCCCTGATTGGTTTTGAACTGTTCAAGAATCATTTTTTCAAACATAGCATGTCTCTCATTTTGAAGAAGAAAGGCATCTGTTGCTCATAGTTTGTATTCTTCAATACTTTGGTTAGCTTCACAGCGGTGACAAATTTGTGCCATTAGGGATTCATGTTGTTCACAAACTTTGAGTTAAATTTGAATATTTGGCATGGTCATTTTGATGTTCCTCATATCATTTACAAGCTTATGGAATCTCACGTAGTACTCATAGACACTTTCATCAGGTTTCATCTTGAAGTGCTCAAAATCATCATCTGTTGTGATTCTCTGTCTTCCTTGGTTAATTCAGAACTGAGAGAAGCATCTTGACATTATCCCAAACTGCCTTGGCTTCAGTGTGTGATTGATAAGCTTGTAGATATCTTTTGGAAGACCCTGAAGTATAATGTTAGAAGCCCAGATATCAGCATCGAATCTCTTTTCTCATATCATTGAGCTCATCATACGTCTTTGGTCTGTCTATTCCATAGATCATTTTTCCATCTGCAGCTGTATCAATTAAGTCTCTTGTAGTCTCAATCTGATAAGCTCCTTCATCAATGGATTTGAGAATGTTGACCCCATTTTCCTTTCCAAGACAGTACAATCTGACATCGTTGAGCCCAAGAGTCGAGTCGGGTTACATCAAGCATGGGTGGACGATAGATCCGAACCAAATTCTGCTTGAACATCCTCAAAGAATGGAGATGATTGTAGATGCGTTGGTAGACATGTTTTCATAATTACACGGGATTTTATAACTCTATGATTAAACCGGGAAATAGATTCTTTCACAGGATTTTACTAAATCAAGAGAAAACCGTATTACAAACAAAAATCAACCAAGTCACAAAGAATTCTTGAACCAAGTCGCTAAGTAGCAACTCGCTAAGATCTCAATTTCCTGTGAACCAAGTCGCTAAGACCCAAGTCGCTAAGACCCAGTATGGACACAAGTCGCTATAGCACCAAGTCGCTACACAGTCAAGTCGCTAAAGAGCAACTCGCTAAGGTCCAAGTCGCTAACACCAAGTCGCTAAGAATACTAAGTACAAGTCGCTAACAAATTCTGAAGCAAGTCGCTAACCTCACCAAGTCGCTAGCCGTAGTGGAGAATCCACTAACTTGTACTATTTGTCGGCTTGTCTCAATAGACAAGTCGCTAACAACTAACACTGTAACTCGCTAACTTTTACTGAAGCAAGTCTCTACGATGAAAAACACAACGAGAACCAAGTCGCTAGCAAGAAAAACTTCAAAAACACACTTTTCAATCCAAAACAAGCTCAACCACAGCGATTCAAGCTTACCAAATCAAAACCCAAGAACTTACAATGATTCTAAACACAAAAGTACACCCAAAATTCAAACTTTAACACTAGAAATAATCCAAATGATGCAAAAACCACTAAACTTTTTCAAACTCAAAAACCATCTACAACCACTAGAAATCCAAGGATATGTAAGAGAGATGATCAAACCATGGCTCTTGATATCAATTGTAACATATTGGATTTCACAAAAACATCAAACCATAAACACAACTAGGCGTATAAGATGAGGTTTTAGAGAGAGAAAGAGTTAGAGGTTTGGGAACTTAGTGAGAGAAAGTAAAAGTATTATTATGAGCTCCAACTCTTTACCTTGGGAGGTAGATAGTATTTATAGTCTTGCACAAATCGCCACCTACGGGATGTGGATCAGGTATACAGTGGGTAAAGACCCGTTCGTCCTCCACGGTGTTACTTAACTAAATACTACTTAACATTAAATAATCTACGACTACGAGCTTTCTAACGATTACATATACTTGAGGTGACCGACTCTTTAATGACTGGATTTACTAAATCCTAACACGCATCAAAACTCAAATTTTTTCACTTTAAAACTCAAGATTCTTGTGCTTTAAAGGTTATTTGGTGATAAAGTTTAAGTTTTTGGCATAAAGTTTGCAACTTTACGTGTGGTAAAGTGTTTTTAAGCTTGGTTTTATTCGTGTAGTCTGTTCTACGGGTAAGGTGAGAAAGTGTGTTGGATCATCAAGTTTCACACTTTTGTGTTATTTTGGTGATATTGAAGCTTTTTCATCATAAACATCAGGTTTCTAAAACATCTTTGTGCTTAATAATCAGTCTTGCTTAATTTTGGCAATTCCTACGTATAGCAAAACCCCAATCCTACGCATAAGCTTCTAAAGGTTTGATATTCAGTGCTATTGGTTTACTCAATGTTTTCTGGCTTGGACAAGCCTGAAAACACTTCGACTTTGGATATCTTTTTTTGGAATAAGTGTAAAGGATTTTTGAGCAAAACCTAGTTTTACGCCTAAGCTAAAACTTAGCGTAGAATCTTTCAGCCTAAGAATTTTCTTACGCCTAAGCTTTGTCTACATAAGCATTCTACTACTAAGCTTTTCGACTACAGCATAAGCTAAGGTTTATTAACTACGCGTGGCAAATCCTACGCGTAAGCTCTCTTCTTACGCGTAAGTTGGTGTTTTTTACGCATAAGGTATTTTCTTTGCCTAAGCTAGTTTTCTACGCATAAGGATACTTCATCAACAAAGTTTCATTCGACTACAAAGATCCATTATTCAACACAAGTTTCAAGATGTCTCAACCACCATACTCTAGTGTTGGAATCACTCCTAAACCTAATTCAAGTGTTAGTGACTCAAATGTAATAGTTAGCTTAATATGGCCTTTATGTTAGTAATTAGCCTTAGGCTTATGTAGAAGGCCCATAAGCCTAGGCCTAGTCCAATAAGAAAAAGGAAGGGACTAGGAGTGTTGCCCTAGCTCCCTCTCCAATAAATACCTCTTGTAAACCCTCACTTGAGGGTTGGTTGTTCAATTTATTTTTCACATATACTCTACGCCTAATCTTTCTCCAAGTATACGTGTGTGTGTGTGTTTGGTGATTTGTTCATCCACCTTCATCTCCTCTCTATTTCTTCTATTGATACTTGTGTTGCATATTTGGGAACCTAACAGTGGTATCAATCGCCAAATAGTTGGGTGAACGTATTGCTTTTGAAGTGGGTTTTGGTCCTCGTGCGTAAAGAATACGGTGATACTTTGGTTCGCTTAAAACACATTTTTACACTTTTAATCCAAGATTCTTGTACTTTCAACGTTTTAAGGTGTTAAAATAACTGTTTTGGCAAAAAGTTTCAACCTTTACGTGCGGATCATTGTTTTTGAACTTGGTTATTTACGTTACAGCTTTCCTACGCGTAACTGTTTTTAGACACTTTGGATCATCAAGTTTCACACTTTTGTGTTATCTTGGTGATATTGAAGCTCTTTCATCACAAAAATCTGGTTTAGAAACATCTTTGGGCAAAAGTCATTTTTACGAGTAAGTCTACGCGTATCAAAACCCTAAACTTACGCGTAACTTATTCCTTAGTTTGATCTTTTCAGGTCTCGTGGTTTACTCAGTGTTTTCTTGCTTGGATAAGCCTGAAAATACGTCGACTTGGGATATCTTTTGCACTGTGATAGTGTAAAAGATCACTTGGGCTAAAACCCTAAACTTACGCGCAAGCTTAAGCTTGCTAGGTAGAACCTCTTACGCATAAGATTCATCTTACGCAAGCTAACCAAATCTTTGTCGTGAGCATAAGGTAATCCTCGCCTAACTTCTTTGTTATAACTTTAGTGTTTTTCTCCTTTCTTACGCGCAAGCTAAACCTACGCGTAATTCTTGCTGTTACGTGTAACTTTGGTGTTTTTACGCATAAGTGCTAATTGGTTTATTGTGATTTCTACGCCTAAGGATACTTCATCAACAAAGGTTCATTCAACTACAAAAATCCAATTAACAACACAAGTTTTCAACATGTCACAACCACCATACTCTAACTATTTTCCTTACACTTATAATCAACAACAACAACAACAACTAAGTCCCCAACATCAACAATGGAATCAACAACAAGCTATTTATCAACAACAATTTAATCAACAACATACTCCACAACTTACAGCAATTCCACAACCTCAAATGGTTCAACCACCACCTAGTCTTCAAGTACAACCTTACACAAACTTCTACAATCAACATCCATCCAGGAATACTATGAAGGAACCGGCATGGTTTGGCAAGATGTGTAAAGCCTTGAGTAGCCAACAATCAATTCATGAAGTTGGCTCGCTTGATAGACCTCCAATGCTCACTCCCGGTAATTATGATCAATGGGTGATTCGGTTCTTTAGGGTTTGTGATCTAAAGAAGCCACATGGAAAGTTTTTAAAGAAGGTCATTATGGAAGGTCCATTTCGTGATGCCTACTTTATTATCGTTACACCGGATCCTAATCTTGTTCCACTAAGAGATGATGTCACCAACATCGCACATGGCTGCAGAACCTCACGGGTGATCAACTTCTACACTTTGAGGCCGACGAACTTGCAATGCAATACATCCTTTTAGGATTACCCAACCCAATCCTTCGAAGTGTTGATGCTCAAAAGACTGCAAAAGCAATGTGGGAACAAATTCATCTTCTTATACAACGCACAACACTCAATCAGGAAGACATGGAATCCAAAATCTACTTGGCTTATGAACACTTCATGATTGAACCAGGGAGACATTAGAATCTTATCATCATCGCTCCGACATCATCAATGATTTGGAAAACACAACATCATTATGCCACGCATTGTCTTTGTCAACACTAAGTTCCTAAGTTGTCTTGGTCCGGAATGGGAGAAGTATGTCATTTTTATCCGTCAAGCTAAGAATCTTCATCAAGATACATACGGATTGTTGTACGACTATCTGAAGCCTCACCAAAAGAAGTTGATAAGGAAAGGATTCTCCGTGGTCAAACTGTTTCACCATCACTTCCGGAAAATCAACAACTTGCTTTATGGGCTCAAACTAACATTCCTCCTCAACAAGTTCCTCAACCGGCTAAACAAACAGCACAGCATCACACCTTATGATCCCATCTCAAAGACAACTCAACAAAATCAATTGGTTCCATACAACAACAACACTGCTCAAGCTCTTTCATTGATGTAAGATGAGGACTCGATGCCTTCGATGATTTGCAACAAGGATTTACTATGATTCTAAAGCATTTGGCATGAATACAAACAAATCCAACAATCGCATTCGTTCCTCATCTAATACAAGAAATCGAGGCGATTTGTGAACAATGGACGAGTTGAAGCGATTGTGGTTATGGTCGTCAGATGGGAGGTGGTCAGGGTTAAATGCTTGGGAAGGAATAACATGGTTGGTCCGCAGTCACAACAACAAAGGGCTCAAGTGGTTGAATAGGGAATGCTCGACTGGGGTTAATGGTCTTCGATGCTATAACTGTAATGAGAAGGGTCATCTGCTAATGCATGTCTAAACCAAGCACAAGAGAGCGTGCTTATTTCAAAGATGCTTTGCTCTTGGCTCTTAAGGATGAAGCTGGTGGAACTCTTACCAACAAGGAACAGAGCTATATGGCGGTGAGCATTCTGATGATGATATTGAGGACTTGCAAGCTAATGCAGCAGTGATGTTGATGGCACAAATGCAAGCTCTACACATGAATGACACGGCCCGGTGTATAACGATGGCTTATCAGTACTGAACAAACAATTATCATTAATAATCTGATATCTCTGCCATTTTCTCCATCCGACAAGGATCAAAGTGTTCAACATGAGTCTTCCACATCTCATTCTGATGATTATCAAATAGATCCCGTAGTCATATTTGATGATCAAGATAATCTTATGGTTAATATTGATAATCAAGTTGACTCCGTCATTATATTTGAGGATCTAAATAATGATCATGTTGAGAATCACGTTGAACAAGATGAGCTTTGTCTGAGAGAAAGCGAGCTCTTGACCAATTAAAGACCAACATTCTTGTTTGGAAATTTGCATGAAATTAAAAGAGAAAATGCTGTTAACCGGGATAATGAATGCTTAATTCGACAACTCAACTTTTTCAAAACTCAAGAAAAACGTGAAAAAGGTTTTGAAGCAGCTTTTTCCAAATCACACCAAAACGAAAAATATTTGGAACGACAGTTGATCGTCTAGCCGCTTGAAAAATGCTTTGTTGTCTAAAATAGAACAAATGAAACATGAACATAAACAACAAATTAACGCTCTTACTTTGGAAACTCAAAAGCCAAGGCTGAGTTGTTAACTTGTCAAAAACAGTTCTCTGAGTACAAAAACATTCAAAGAAACGAATAGATGACTATCTTGAAGAAATTGTCGACTTACAAAACAAAATCAAAGAGTTTAAACTTGTTTTAAACATGGTGAATCAATCACAGCGATTCAAAAGTTTTCTTTCAAACCAAATCCAAATGGATATGGACCGAATCTTGCGATTATAAACCTAAGTTTTCACACAGAGCATTCAAACCAAATCCTCAAGTTTATAGTGCAGAACATAGAATTGATGATTCAATTATGACATTGTTGAATATAATTGCGGATGGAGGAATTAGATGTGATGACGAAGTCGGTCAAAATGGAAAATTTCGTTTATAACAAACCATTTAACTATTCAAAAGCCGTAACTTTTGTCACACAACAAGATACTTCTAAAAACCCTTTGGTTATCACACCGGGTTTCAAGTCAGTCCTCAACCAAAAGGTGCACAAATTAATGGTCCTTTACCTTCACTTAGTGAAGTAAAAACTAAAAGTTGTCGCGTTATCAAATACTTTGACACTTTCTTATCTGACCTCAAAATTTTGGAACGAGAGATTGAATTTCATTAAAGAAATAAAGTTCAACATTTTCAACGCCAATGGCACGAGAACATAGAGATATTCTTCTAGAAAAGAATTTTTACCCCATGTCAAAATTTGAAAAATTGTGCACTATATTGGGAAAAGGATTTTCACAGGAACTCTCATGAAAACAGTTTTAGAAAACAAAACATCAATTTCAAACACTAAACGTAAAAAGAAACTATTGAGAAAAGATGTTGATCGACTCTTGGAAGATGTTATCTGTCTGATATCCAAAATCTTGTGTTATTACATTCTTTGCCATATGCATCCGATCATATCTCTGGCTGATTTCGGTGATCTGTTGATATTGTTGTGATTCTGATACGGTTGCATCGGTCGATGGAGTCTTTAAAAGTTGAAAAGCGAACATATTAAGCGAGCTTTCAAATTCAAAACGCCGTCTTCAATGGTGTCAAAAAGATTGTCAAAATCGTGAACTTGCTTTGCAAAACAAAATCAATCGATTGCAATCCAAAGCGTTTAATCGAAGATGTTAATACAAATAAACCGTAAAAACGTTTATTAATATTTTGAGATCTCTTTGTGTTTTGTTGATAACAAATGTAATGTTATCTTAAGTATAACTTTAAGGATACATGTTATTTTTGTAAAGCATTTACATATAGCCATTTAAATACAAAATGTAATAATTAAGCATTTGTTGTAATAGTTTATTAGGATGGGTAAAACCATAACCCATGGACCATAACCCATGGATCATAACCCATACCCAAGTTGGCTAGATACAATGTATACTTAGATACATTGAATCTAAAGAAAACCCATGGACCAACCCATAACCCATGACCCATAACCAAAAAACCCATGGGCAAAGAGGAGCGTACCACGGATCCCTAGGATTACACTAGACGGATCCCAAGTGGGAGGGATCCGTGGGATCCGTGGAACAGAGGAGAAATTTGCCTATAAATAGAGAGCCATTTCTTCATTCTAACTTACCCCTCTTCTTACTAAATCTCTCATACACTCTCATTCTCTTCTAACATATAGATCACTTGATCTAGAGAGTTGTTCTTCTTTATTTCTATTTGTGATCCTCATATAGGTCCTTCTCTAAGGCGAGATCATGAGCATTCTACAAGTCATCCAAGCAAGGGGTCCTTGATTGATTTGTCATCCCAAGATTTCTGTAGCTAAGATCTTGTATTTGATATTTCACATATTTGTTGTGTAATAGTTGTGTTGGTTTGGTCCACCGTGCTACGGACTCGATATCTAGCTTTGTACCGGAAAAGTGTAAGCAACGTTGTGAAGGCTTCTCCGCCAAGTGAAGGAGTTTGTTGACATAGTGCTTGAACTCTCGAGTAGGTGACTCGGGAGTGGAGTAGGGCAAGGAAGGTGACCTTGTAGCCGAACCACTATAAATCGGTTGTGTCTTTTCTATCCCTTAACTTTATTTATTTGATTGCATTATCATTAGATCTATACGTTCTCAACATCCATACGATTTCACATAATATTGAATCTAAAGTTTTTGAAATCAACTTAAAATCGGCAAAACTATTCAACCCCCTTCTAGTTTTCCACAATTGGCATCAAGAGCTAAGTTTATAAAAGTTTTAAAATAAAATTGTATTTTAAAAATTTTCGATCACTATGGGTTCTGAAAATTATAAGGAAGGGCAATCTATGCAACGACCACCACTACTTGAAACTAATGGTTTTATATATTGGAAAAATAGATTCAAAACATATGTGAAGTCTAAAGATATTGATCTTTGGTACATTATTGTTGAAGGTGATTTTGAGGCTACCTCAAATGATGATAAAGGAAATTTAGTTCACATACCTCATGATAAACTAAACGATGAAATGAAGAAAAAGCTTTCTAAAAATAGTGAAGCAAAATGGTTTTATATAATGCTTTACCGAAAAAGGAATTCGAAAAAATTTCTATGCTTAAAACCTCTAAAGAAATTTGGAATTCTTTAGTTGTAACTCATCAAGGCAACCAACAAGTTAAAAATAATAAAATTGATTTATTTTTTCAACAATATGAACAATTTTCAATATCGGATGAGGAAACTATAGATCATTCATTTGCTAACTTTAATACTATTATTACATCTTTACAAGCACTTGATGAATCTTTTTCTAGCGGTAACCATGTTAGGAGATATCTAAGGGCACTTCCATCGAAGTGGAGATCCAAGGTGACGGCAATCGAAGAGTCAAAAGATTTGACAATCCTCACCCTCGATGAACTCATAGGCAACCTAAAAGTCTACGAGCTTGTCCTTGCTAAAGATTCGAAGCTTCAAAGGTGAAAGAGAACACAAATCTCTTGCCCTTAAAGCCAAAAAGGCTTCAACCGATGAGGAGAACTCATCTTCGAGTAGTGACGACGAAGAGTACGCTATGGCGGTAAGGGACTTTAAAAGTTCTTTAGAAGAAAGGGTAGATACGTCAAACAACCGTATGACGATAAGAAAGGCTTTCGGAAAAGCAAAGAGGACGAAAAGCCAAAGGATGATCGTACTTGCTTTAAATGTGGGGACCCAAACCACTTTATTAGTAAGTGTCCCAAACGGATGATCAAAAGGCGTTCGTGAGCGGCACATGGGGAATGAGCGACGAGGAGGACAAAGAAATTTGTCTCATGGCAAATGACGAGGTATGTCACGAATACTATAGTAGCTCATCACTTGATGACGACTCATTGCATAATGAATATGATAAACTATGCAATATTAGCTTAAAACTAGTTAACAAAAATAAGCTTTTAAAGAGTCAAAATAAGCGTTTAGATAAAGAAGTCATAGAATTAAAAGCAAAACTAAAACGTTTAGAGAAGGGTAAAATAGCAAGTGGTGAATGTGAACTTTGCGTTCAACTTCAAACACTAGTGGATCACTTAGATTCTAAAATTGCTAGAATGAGCACGAACACTTTAGATACAATACTTGATAGCGTTAAAACCGGTAACAATCAAAAGGGTCTAGGTAGTCAACAACTTGATCCATCAACTAGTGAAAGTAAAGAAACAAAATTTGTTAAGGAACTAGAAAAACCACCCTTTGTTGTGGCGGATCCCAGGATCCCCTAAAAAGGGAAAGGCTAGTGTACAAAAAGGGATCCGTGGATCTGCTGTAGCAAATAGTAGCAATAACGTAGCTTCTTCATCTAGAACAGAGTTTGTCATAGTTAATAGGAAGAAACCAAGTCATGTCACCACTAGACAACCACCTCCAAAATATAATCCTACTTTTGCAAGAAACAAAGCTCCATCTTTTTCAAAACCTAACTCATTTAGGAGAACCTAATAACGTTTACCCAAAAAGTAACCATCAAATGGGATGGAATCAAAACATGCAAAACGGTTTTCCCTTTCAAAACTTTGCTCCATGGAATGCATACTCATCTTATCCATACATGTCTAACATGAATGGAATGTTTAACACTAATGGACCCATGAACAAATGGGGACCAAACTTTTGAGTTTATTATTGTTTTAGGTGTGCTTAAGGTCGACCTAGACCCCGATGAATGGGTCAAGGATAGCGGGTGCACGAGGCACATGACCGCAATAGAGATCTATTCTCCACATATGAATCCATAAATGGAGGTAATGTGGTGTTTGGAAATAGCAAAGTAGAATCATCGGTAAAGGTATGATTTCTAACAAATCTCTAACCATTAACGATGTGTGTCACGTAAAAAACCTAAACTTTAACCTCTTAAGTATAGAACAAATATGTGATAAAAGTGCAATGTACTTTTAAAAACCGTAGTAAGATACTAAAATATGGCATAACCATAGGAAGAGGAATTAGGAAACATGGAGTCTATGTCATTAAAATCGGTAATGAACCTAAAGACAAACTATGTCTTACCTCTATGGATGATACTTGGACCTTATGGCATCGAAGATTGGGTCACGCCAACATGCGACTTCTTCAATCGCTATCATCCAAAGATCTAGTAAGAGATCTACCTAAGTTAAAATATGAACATCATTTTTGTGATGCTTGTAATATAGGAAAACAAGCTCATTCGAGTCATAAAGCTAAAAACATGGTGTCCATAACTAGGTGTCTAGAATTACTACATATGGATTTATTTGGTCCATCCGCTATCCAAAGTTATGGAGGCAACTACTACACTTTGGTAATAGTGGATGACTACTCTAGGTATATATGGACAAAATTTTTAAAGAACAAAATGGAAACCTTTAACTATTTTGAAATATTAAGCAAAAAGATTCAAAGACAACTAGGAAGTCCCATAGTGTCTATTAGGACGGATCATGGTAGGGAATTCGATAATGAAGTGAAATTGAGCTTTTGTGGACGCTAATGGTATTTCTCACAACTTCTCGGCTCCACGCACTCCACAATCGAATGGGGTAGTAGAAAGAAAGAATAGAACTCTACAAGAAATGAGTCGAACCATGCTTAATGAACAATCCATACCTCAAAAGTTTTGGTGTAATGCCGCTTGATACTTCAACGTAACTCAATCGAGTCTTAATTAGACCAATCTTAGGAAAAACTCCATATGAGTTACTTCGAGGCAAAAAGCCTACGTTAAATCACTTTAGAGTCTTTGGTAGTAAATGTTTTATTCTTAACACTAAAGATTACCTTACAAAATTTGATCCTAAATCAACCGAAGGTATCTTTTAGGTTACTCGCCAAATAGCAAAGCTTACGTCATATTAAACAAAGAAACAATGAAGGTAGAAGAGTCATTAAATATAAAATTTGATGAAAGTCCACCCAAACCCTCTCCACCTCTTGTCGATGACGAGATTATAGAAAGTGAAGCTATAGTAATAAAGAAAAAGATAAGGGAAGAAGAAGAACCTCTAAGTGATGAAATAATAAACATTAAAGAGTCCAAAGATCACCCGTAGATAAAGTCATAGGAAAACTAAACGAACGAACATTAAGGTCTCAAGTTCAAAACCAAAGTAGCTTGTTTTGTTTCGTTTCAACCTTAGAACCTAAGAATACACAAGAAGCCATAAAAGATGAAAGTTGGGTAATGGCTATGCAAGAAGAACTAAATCAATTTGTTTCTAATGATGTTTGGACACTTGTCCCTCCACCTAGTAATCAAACCATAATAGGAACCAAATGGGTTTATAAAACAAATTAGATGCAAACGGAGTAGTGTCTAGGAACAAGGCTAGACTCGTTGCTCAAGGGTATAACCAACAAGAGGGAATAGACTTTGATGAGACCTATGCCCCGTGGCTAGATTAGAGTCTATAAGAATACTTCTTGCGTATGCTTGTGCTAATGATCTAAAGCTTTATCAAATGGATGTCAAAAGCGCTTTTCTAAATGGTTTCATAAATGAAGAAGTATAAGTAGCTCAACCTCCGGGCTTCATTGATTTTGAAAAACCCAAACATGTGTATAAATTAAAGAAAGCCCTTTACGGTCTTAAACAAGCTCCAAAAGCTTGGTATGATAGAATCAAGTCATTTCTAGTTAAACACAACTACACCATGGGGTTAGTTGACAACACACTTTTACTAAGAAAAGAGAGTCACATATAATCATAGTACAAATATATGTAGATGATATTATATTCGGATCCACTTGTCAAGACATGTGTGATGATTTCTCTAAAATCATGCATGACGAGTTCGAGATGAGTATGATGGGAGAACTTAGTTTCTTTCTTGGTCTACAAATAAAACAAGTAGAAGATGGTATCTTCTTCAATCAATCTAAATACATCAAGGAGATGTTAAAGAAATTCGGTCTAGAAGAGTCAAAACCAATTAGGACTCCAATGTCATCCGACACCAAACTCACAAAAGATGAAGACGGAGAATCCGTAGATAATACTAAATATCGTGGCATGATAGGTAGCCTTCTATACCTCACGGCAAGTAGGCTGGATATCATGTTTAGTGTTTGCTTATGTGCTAGGTTTCAAGAAGACCCTAAAACATCACACCTAGAAGCCGTAAAAGAATATTTAGATATATTAAGGGTACAACACAATTAGGATTATGGTATCCTAAGGGCACGCGAGTAGAAACAATTGTATATGCAGATTCTCGACCATGCGGTGATTACGTTGATAAAAAAGTACAAGTGGGGTATGTACTTTTATGGGATGTTGTTTAACATCTTGGTTTTCTAAGAAACAAACGGCACTTGCAATATCAACAACCGGCCGACGTCTCCGCCGGCAATGCATGCCAACAAGCACTATGGATGAAACAAGCGTTAGTAGACTACGACATCCATCTAAGCGACATAGCCATCCTATGTGACAACAAAGGTGCCATCGACTTAAGCAAGAATCCGGTATTGCATTCTCGCACAAAGCATATAGAGATTCGTCATCACTTCCTAAGAGACAATGTTCAAAAGGGGAACATCTCTATTGAGAAGGTAGCATCCAAAGACAACATAGCCGACGTCCTCACCAAACCGTTGAAGCGGGAACAATTCAACCTACTTCGTCTTGGTCTTGGTCTAATGGAACAAACGTCGTAACTTATTTGACTCTACAAGGTATGTAAACACTAGCCTTCTTCTTTCTGAGTCTAGGATCTCTATTTCACGCACAACTCACAAACAATACGGGAATTTTCAAAACCCAAGATAAGTTTTTCAACTTATAGTCTTCTTATTTTTTTTACATTTTCAAAGACAACCTACTTTCACAATGTTTTCTAAAAGGATGATACCTTCCCGTATCAATTTCACAAAAGCAATTTCTCATGTTTAGGAAAAATCGCTTTTTCATTATTAATACAAAGTAAAAACGCGTTTTCATTGCATCTCATGTCTTTTGAATGCTAAAGGGAACACATAACTAATATGTGTTTTCTGGTACATTCATTTAAGCAACAATGAATTAGGAGCATTGATAACACAAAATTATATACTCATGTACTAAATATGTGTTTTCGGGTTATCTCAATAGGATGGTTTTATACTTCTAGTTTATTTTCTACTTCTTTTTAGTAGTCGAGATAACCGAAACTCCAAATAGTTTGCATATAGGCACACACTAGGCAAAAATGTTTCCAAAAGAAAATTTTGTGTCTTGCAGGAAACACCTGAACCCACGGATCCCAGCCTTTTATCTTTGGATGGATCCTCAAGGGAAGGATCCGTGGGATCCGTGCAAACGTGTTTTCAACTTCTATATTTTTCACTTTGGATGAAAAATCCACATTTGTTTCATTTTTGGGAGTATGCTCTTTAATGCTTGTGTTCTCATGATCACATGCCTTGAATTCATATCTAATCATTAGATTTTAATTCATATTTTGGGTCAAGCATTCATTACAATGCTTTATTTTTCTATATATATAACTCCCAAAATGCTTGCATACTCCATCTCCTTCTCACAAACACACTTCATCATGTCATCCAAAAACCCTTTAGGAGAATCATCTAGTACAAACAATCATGATATCCAAACCTTTGTACTTCCACCATCCAAAATACCACAATCAAATGCTAGGATATCCGCACGGATTAGTATCCGATCTTGTTGTTTAGCAAAACCAACCTCAAATGGTTCATCCTCAACAAATAACTCACCACAAGATGCTTCCATTATAGCACCCCCTCATCACCAACAAGTACACCAACTTCATCACCACCTAAAATAACTCTTTTGGAACTCCTTAAGACTCCAACAAGATCTAATCAACCTAAAGAAAAAGAATTAGTCTTTTCAACACCCCCACATCTCCAAATACTATATTTCAAGATCTTGAAACATCACCACCATTAGCTCCCATCACATTACAAGAACATCTAGGTTCTTTTCCACCACCATTTACAAACATTCAGGATATTGATCCATATTTTCCTATTTTTCCACCACAACTTCCGCATAACTCAAATCAAAACAACCCGAAAACTTCCGCACTCATTACCCACATCATTTACATTGTGAACATTGCCAATCCACTAGGGAAATTGCAATAGAAGTTAGGGAAGAAATGCGTTTCATACTCAACCTCATCCTTGATCGCATCAATACCATTACTCATCAAAACCTCCATCCATAACCTTATGCAAGCATGGAAGGAATCACTACTACTATTTTCTATTTTAGTATTATTTTTTCTTTTGAAGTCATTTTCAAGAACAAGTCTTGTTCTTATTTTACATGCTTGTAAGTGGCATACATACCACTACAATTTGTTGTTTTATTACAAGGCCTTGTTTACATACCTTGGCTCCCAATCTTGATTCTCGGCAACCACAAGATTATATAAGCATGTTACTAACCTTTCTTTTTGTAGGATTTTTATTTTTCTTCACTTGATGCCCCAAACAAGGGGAGCTACCGTCAAGGGGGAGTTAGAAGTTTGTTTATTTCTTCCAAGGGTTAACTTTTGTTTCGACAAAAAGGGGGAGAAGAAGTAAAACTTAGGGGCTTTCAAAACTTGCATCTATTCTTAAGTTTTACTCATCATAACATTATGTTTTGTCATCAACAAAAGGGGAGAGATTGTTAATACAAATAAACCGTAAAAACGTTTATTAATATTTTGCGATCTCTTTGTGTTTTGTTGATAACAAATGTAATGTTATCTTAAGTATAATTATAAGGATACATGTTATTTTTGTAAAGCATTTACATATAGCCATTTAAATACAAAAATGTAATAATTAAGCATTTGTTGTAATAGTTTATTAGGATGGGTAAAACCATAACCCATGGATCATAACCCATACCAAAGTTGGCTAGATACAATGTATACTTAGATACATTGAATCTAAAGAAAACCCATGGACCAACCCATAACCCATGACCCATAACCAAAAACCCATGGGCAAAGAGGAGCGTACCACGGATCCCTAGGATTACACTAGACGGATCCCAAGTGGGAGGGATCCGTGGGATCCGGGAACAGAGGAGAAATATGCCTATAAATAGAGAGCCATTTCTTCATTCTAACTCACCCCTCTTCTTACTAAATCTCTCATACACTCTCATTCTCTTCTAACATATAGATCACTTGATCTAGAGAGTTGTTCTTCTTTCTTTCTATTTGTGATCCTCATATAGGTCCTTCTCTAAGGAGATCATGAGCATTCTACAAGTCATCCAAGCAAGGGGTCCTTGATTGATTTGTCACTCCGCAAAGATTTCTGTAGCAAAGATCTTGTATTTGATATTTCACATATTTGTTGTGTAATAGTTGTTTTGGTTTGGTCCACCGTGCTACGGACTCGGTATCTAGCTTTGTACCGGAAAAGTGTAAGCAACGTTGTGAAGGCTTCTCCGCCAAGTGAAGGAGTTTGTTGACATAGTGCTTGAACTCTCGAGTAGGTGACTCGGGGAGTGGAGTAGGGCAAGGAAGGTGACCTTGTAGCCAACCATATAAATCGGTTGTGTAATTTCTATCCCTTAACTTTATTTATTTGCTTGCATTATCATTAGATCTATACGTTCTCAACATCCATACGATTTCACATAATATCGAATCTAAAGTTTTTGAAATCAACTTAAAATCGGCAAAACTATTCAACCCCCCTTCTAGTTTTCCACACAAAACTTGAGCAACTGGATGATCAAAACGTGTCTTTGAAATGTCAAATCTCAAAATATGAACAAGAACTTGTAAAATTCAAAAACGAATATGGTGTCATATTTGATTTACTCAAACAGACTCGTGATGAAGCATCAAACGAACTTGATCATTATCTTGCACACACTAAAGAAGTCATGAATTTTCTTTGGAAATCTTAGTTACGCTCAAAATCAAGATTTGATGCACACTATCATTAAGTTAAGGGAAATGTTAGGAAAGTATGAACAAGTTCAACCTAGCATCATTAAGCGAATTGCACCATAACACTTAGCAAACATGAACCCGAATGCCTACTTACGACAAAACTTCAGGTTACTAATGTGCTTCCCTCTTTTGAAATAGGGCTAGTTGCCTCTTTTCCAAACGTCCGCACTTCACAGCCTAGGAGCAATACAAAGAAGAATAGGAAGTTGCGACCTAAGAAAGGACAAATAAAGAATGTTGAAGTAGAAGAACACCGTAGGACTTTGAATAAGACTTGATTGCACCCACTTTAGATATTGCGTCTGGAAAATGTAATGGAAAAAGTGTTGTAACTAATGCTGCACCTTTAAGTACTTTTGATATTCAGTCTGATGCTTCTTGTGATATATGTCGTAAAAGTATGCGTTCTGATTGTCATGATAAATGTGTTGCTAAGGCTATCTTGTCTCGTTTACGGAATCCTAAGACCCAGAATACCTCTAGGCCCACTATTGCTTCTAAGTCTGTGCTTGGTAGACCGCCCTCTTTAGATTCCAAGAAACGCATTGATGTCCTTGTAGCTCCTAAATCACCACCAAGTAATGTATTACCACCTAGTGCATTCACTAAGACTAAAGCTAAGACTAGTTGGAGATGGCAGAAATGGATACACAATACACTAGGATTTAAATGGATGCCTAAAGTTATTGATGTGTGTATTTCTACTATAACTGCTTTGGAACCCTCTAACACATCGGGTTCCACATCTACTTCTATTCCATCGTACTGTGGTAGAATGCAGTATGTGTCTGATCATCCTTTGGATTGTTGATAGCGGATGTTCCCCACATGACGGCAATCTTAAATGCTGTTATCAAACTTTGTCTCAAAGTTCATTGCACTTTTCGGAATGATCACTTCGCAGTTATCATGGGCTACGGAGACTACATCAATGGCAACATCGAAATTAGCAGGGTTTATTATGTGGAAGGCCTCGGTCACAATCTCTTTTCGTTGGTCAATTTTGTGATGGAGAGTTGGAAGTTGCTTTCAGGGAGAAAACTTGTTTCATTCATGATCTACAAGGAAATGATCTTATGTCAACGCCATCCAGCGTCTCTACACTATCTCCATGAAAGACATGATTGCTTCATCTCCCATATTTCTACTCTCAAAGGCTACATCTACAAAATCTTGGCTATGGCACCGTCGTCTCTAACATCTAAACTTTCAAACCATAACCAACCTTGCTCGACACAAACTTGTTGAAGGTCTCCCGCGATTTCGGTACTCTAAAGATCACCTATGCTCAGCTTGTGAACAAGGGAAAAACACTCGTGCTCATTTTCCTTCAAAGGTGGAACACAACTCTTAGCATGTGCTTAATCTTCTTCACATGGATTTGTGTGGCCTGATGCGCGTGCAGACGATAAATGGTAAACGCTACATCTTGGTAATTGTTGATGACTACTCAAGATGGACTTGGGTTTACTTTCTTCGAAGTAAACACCAAGCTCCACAGATGATCATCACCTTTCTCACGAAAATTCAAATTCAGCTTCGGAACACCGTCCGACAAATTCGAACAGACAAAGGAACTGAATTTGTAAATCAAACTCTTCGGGAATATTATGAGAAAGTGAGAATTGAGCATCAAACATCTATTGCCCGCACACCAGAACAAAACGGAGTTGTTGAAAGACGAAACCGTGCGTTAGTGGAAGCCGCCGAACGATGTTAATCAATGCTAAACTTCCAGATTACTTGTGGCTGAAGCTGTCTCAACCGTGCATGCTACACTCGAACCGTTCAATGATTAGAAAACGCCACAACAAAACACCATTTGAGCTTCTCCACAATCGTAAACTGAATCTCAAACACTTTCATGTCTTTGGATGTCTTTGCTATCCAAATAATGATCGTGATGACTTTGGAAAGCTCAAAGCCAAAGTTGACATTGGAGTCTTTATTGGATATTGTGAGAATTCTAAAGGTTACGGATCTAGAATCGCCGTACAAAGCGAGTTATGGAAACGATTCATGCTAATTTTGATGAACTTACTGAAATGGCTTCTAAGTATAACAGCTTGGAACCCGGTTACAACCGCTTAAACTTTCCCCAAACCCCATCATCAGTGAAACAAGCCCTCGACACTTTCGTCAACAAATGGAAAGACTATTTGCTCCTCGTTCGTCGCGATATATTGATGAACGTGCTCAGGTGTATCTGGCTTTTTTATTTGCTCAAACGGATAATACTCCTATACCGATACACTGCTACAACAACTTCTCGTTGAAGCACCACCGTTGACTCTACAACAATAGTTGAACAAACCGCTTCCAACGCGCAGAACCACTGATGATGTTCGAATGCAACCCCACCTGCAGATTTTGATCCAAATGCGTTCTTTAACCCGTTTGCTAATGAGACTGCTGCACCTGATGTCGCGGAATCATCTACAAGCCATTTGAATCCTCAAAATCTGCACAATGTATATCAAAATCAACCCTCCACACATCGTTGGACAAAAGACCATCCCCTTGAGAATATTATTGGCAACCCGAATCAACCGTTAACGAGACAAGCGTCTTCACACGATGGTGAACATTGTATTTATTCACTCACTGTCTGCCAATCGAGCCTAAAAACATTAAAGACGCAATGCCAAAGAACAACTGGATTGAATCCATGCAGGAAGAACTAAACCAATTTAAACGTCTTGAAGTATGGGAATTGGTTGAAAGACCAACAGGGTCTTCGTCATTGGTCTAAAATGGATTTGGAAAAACAAACCGGATGGATCTGAAGGAACCGTAATTAGAAACAAGTCACGGTGTGGCTAAGGGTTATCGACAAGAAGAGGGTATTGACTTTGAAGAATCATTCGCTCCGGTTGCTCGTCTTGAGGTTTCGGATTTTTCGGCTTTTGCGGCTCACATGTACATCACGGTCTTTCAAATGGATGTCAAAACTGCATTTCTCAATGGACAACTGAAAGAAACGGTCTATGTAAGCCACGGAAGGATTCGTTGATCCAGAGTTCCCTAATCATGTCTACAAACCGAAGAAAGCTCTCTACGGTCTCAAACAAGCCCTCTGCAGAGTAATGCGATAAGTTATCATCCTTCCTTATTGCCAATAAGTTCGCCAAAGGTTCGGTCGACCCTACACTCTTTATACAATATCACGGGGCTCACATCTTAATCGTTCAAATTTATGTGGATGACATCATTTTTGGGTCAACACATTTAAAATACTCAAATGCTTTTGCAAAACTGATGACAAAACATTTTGAAATGTCAATGATGGGTGTACTCACATTCTTCCTTGGAATGCAAGTTCATCAATCACCCGTCAGTATTTTCTTGAGTCACCCAAATATGCCCTTGAATTGTTAAACAAATTTGGAATGCAAAGCTGTGACACCTATGCCACACCAATGGCTCATACCAAGAAGCTAGGACATGATTTACATGGGAAGTTGGTGGACCCTACAAAATACTGTAGTATTATTGGGTCTCTCATGTATCTAACAACTAGCGAGCCGATATTGTTTTTGCCGTCTATCTTTGCTCCGTTATCACGAGATCAACGAAACCCACCTCTCAAAGGATAAAAGAATCCTCCGATACATCAAGGGAACCATTAATTTGGGGATCCGGTATCCAGAAGTATTCGGTTTTGAACTAATCGCTTTTTCGATCTGACCACCAATGCATGATGCTTAGATTCATGAAAAAGTACTTCAGGAGCTTTACAATTTCTTGGTGATAAACTGGTGTCATGGCAATCGAAGAAGCAGGATTGTACATCGCTGTCCTCAACCGAAGCAGAATATGTAGCCATGTCGGTGTGTTGTGCTCAAGTCATTTGGATGAGAACACAACTCAAAGACTATGGTTACGTTTTTGACAGAATCCCAATGTACTGCGACAATCGGAGTGCTATTGCGATCTCGTGTAACTCAGTTCAACACTCAAAGTCAAAGCACATCGATCTTCGATATCATTTCATCAAGGACCACGTGGAACAGGGTACTGTTGAATTATATTTTGTGGGTACAGAATACCAATTGGCAGATCTTCTCACCAAAGCCTTAGCTCCTGCTAGGTTTAATGAGTTGGTCCACCGGATTGGTATGCGGTGTTTGACTCAAGAGGAACTGGATGAACTCTTAAAACATTCTTAAAAACTAGTCAAACACCAAAACCTCTTTTGTAAATATTTTTCAAAAACAAAATACAAAAATATAAAATCAGATAAAACAACAAAAAAATATTCTTCTATCTATATTTATTTTAACATGCCAAGTACATTTCTTCCGTCAACACTCAATTCCTTCAAAATTCAGTATTTTTTCCGATCAAGTGTTGAGGGGAGAAAATAAATTCTTAACTGTTTCTAATTTTCACTTTACTTGCATGTTACCTATTCCCAGTTGTTTCTTTATTAATGGTGGTCATATTTCTGATTTCTGACACTCCTCAGACTAAAATTTATAAACTTTCATTATTTCTTAAGTCGAGGGGGAGTGTCGTCAAAGTTATTTCCAAATATTCTTCGTTTGGTAACCAAAAGGGAAGTTAAAGGCTTTGGATGAAAATGGAAAAGGTGGAGGGACTAAAACTGCCAAAAGTTCAAACTCTCTTTTAATAAAACTCCCTCACCTAACATTATCACTTCACATTTGTTACACAAACCAAACATATCCTACGCATATAAATCGTTCAACAAATCTGTGTTTTGGATCATCATTTTGTAAGTGATTTCTTAATCTAAACGTGTTTACAAACAAAGGTTTTGATTTATATCAAAAAATAACGGTTAGATTTTCATTTATGGTTGATTTGGTGTTCTACGCATAAGCGTATGAACACCTAATCAAGAATGGGTGTTTGTGGTGAAAAAGATTGTGTCAAAACGTTTGTATAACATCAATGAATATTTTTTCATCACTTAAACACATCCAGAAACACTAATTGATTGTTTTGAGGAATTAGGGTTTCTGCGTGGAATTGGGTATTTTAAAATGTGAATGTTTTTGGTCAAAAAGATTGTTGTGTGATGTTGTTATCATGGTGAATTGATGATATCCAGGCTTTAAAACAACCCAGAAACACTAATTGATTGAGAATTAGTAATTAGGGTTTAATATTATTGAGATTTGGGTATTTGTGATTCACTGCGAATTGGATGTTAATACTTGGTTATATCACTCACATAACTTCTTAGAACTACCAGAAAAACTTTGGTGCTAATCCTATGGCTATATTTCATACGCGTAATCTTTGAACTTTAGGGTTTAAGTCTACGCGTAAGTAATCTTACGCGTAAACTGTTTGATGAGTTTTCGTGCCATGATCTGTTATAGAATGAATGTATGTGTTAATATTGATGCTGTGATGAATTTATTTCAGGTTTGCTACTCGTAAAAAATCAGAATCAAGGTTGTTAACCATCTACGCATAAGGATCACCTTACGCGTAGCATGTTATCGCGGTAGAAATCTTACGTAGCGTTTATGCGTAAGGTTCTACAAAGGGACTACGCGTATCACGTGAAGGATATATCGTAACAGGTGACCTCTACGCATAAGGTCTACTCTTCGAGTAAGCCTTACGCGTAAGTTTTTATATGCGCTGCAGCGTAAGCTCTACGCATAAGGTGCCCTTTTCCTACGCGTAATATTTCTTACGCGTAAGTAAGGATCCTACGCATAAGCTTGCATTTACGCGTATAACTCTTGTTTATGCATAAGCTACCATTTCTACGCCTAAGCCTTGATGAAACCTTCATTGTGAATTGCAGCGTGCGAACTTGTAAATAAACAAATCAAACATCACGAAACCAATAAATGTCACTAATAAGCTTAAATGTTTAATATGTTGTGGAAAATAAGTGATAACATAAACTTTAAAACTTAAAGTTAACTAACTCACGAAACTTTTCTCGACGTCATTGGACTGTTGAACAAACAAGTGACTTTGGACTCGTAACAATCATTGACATATCTCATTCAATAAGTAGACAATAAAACCTTCTATTGACTAACATTATGTCTTCGATATGTTGGTTCATTGGCTAAATGTATTTCAAATCACGACATGGACGCTCAAATGAATGTGGATGCACCAAATGTTCTCACCATTGCTGATATTTTTCCTCATGGTTATCCGATGAAGATTGGAAAGAATAATCTTCGTGTCGACTTTGAAACTCTCACTGCTTTCGGAATCTTCTTGTCTCATTGCGTGGATATTCGAAGAATCATCCCTATCGAACATGCTCACCAATTCCGCCACCGCTGTTCGGAGATCTACATACAACAATTACGGAATACAATGCAACGATCAAAGGACGTAATCGTGCGTGACTCTCAACCACAAACAAATCACCATCACACCGCAGACTTGAGGGCATCGTTCTCCTCATTCGACATCATACCAAATGAATACTCGATGCACCTATGAAGAGACGGTTCTTGCAATTCTTGATTAATATTGGGTACGACAAAGCTACAGGAGTAATCACCAAGCATTCTCATGTGGATCTAAAGAACATTCCTCAGCCTTGGAGAACCCTTTATATCATCATCACAAAATCTGTTTCGGTCGACAGTGGCGGCTATGAGCATCCTAAGCTCGTGGAACTGCAAATCTTTTGGGCTCTGATCAACATGAAGCACATCGAAGTTGAAGCTCTTATATGGGATGACATGATGACATTCCTCAAAAAGCTTGGCTCAAAGATTCCCTATATCAGATATACAAAACTGTTGATCCAGAGAGCACTTAGATATAACCTCGATATCCCCAAGAGGATTAATGACCCTAACAATCATGACATGTTGACTGAATCCATTCTAACTGTCAGATTTAAGGAGTCAACGACTAAGAAACAAGGTGCATGTGTGCCAGATCACCTTCTCTTAGACGAAATCAAACAGCTCTACTCTTATAAAAGGTATCTGGTAGCTGTAGAAGAGAACAAAGTTGGTTTCCTTGATGACAAATCCGCTGGTACACCTAGAAGGAAAACCCGACAAGGAAGTGCTGGGAGTGTCACAATTACTGAAGGACGAAGAAAGTTTCCGAAGAGGTCACCTGGTCACAAAAGGAAAGTCCCCTCGAAGGAAGCTATTCCAATACCTAAATCGCCACAACATCTGAAGGATGAAAGTTCTGAAGATACTCAATCAGACGAAGAGGTTACATACTCTGAAACTGCTAAAGATGACACTCCAACAGTCGCTAAACCTCCCAGTCCATCAGCCAGATAAAGGAAAGGAAAGACTCCAGTAATTGAGCAGGAAGAAGAAGTATCAGAAGAAGAGCCTCTTGACACTGAGTACAGAAAGGAGTTCAAATTCATTAGACTCCAACACGTTGCAAAAGAATTTGCTAAGGATCAAATGGGTGGCCCCGGAGGATCGAGTGGTGGAGTTCAACCTACACCAGGTCCTGATGCGGTTAATCAACCCGATAAGGGATCTGGTGCCACCACTCACGAGCAACAACAACAGCAACTGGAGGAATCTATTGAGTTTAACATTGAAGAACCAGAAACTGAGAAGTTAGAGAAGGAAAATGTTAGGAATTGAAAATTCCCTAAGTTAAAGAGTCGGTCACCCCAAATGATATCTAGCCAAAGTTAGCTCGTAGACTCGTTGTTATTTACGTTATTAATTAGTTTCTCTGTTAGTTTAGTGCCACACCGTGGAGGAAGGGCGGGTCTTTACCCATTGTATACCTGATTCACAGGCCGTCGAGAGTCGTTAAGTTTGTAACCTATAAATACCCTCTACCTTGCAAGGTAGAGGGTTGAATGTTCACTTGGAATCTAACCTTCCACGAGTTTTCTCTTACTAGAACATCTCCCTTTCTCTCTCTAAAACTTATATACTCCACTATTGATTATGGTTTAATGTGAATATGAAATTCTATATCTTACAATTGGTATCAAGAGCCATGGTTTAATCACTCATCTTTCATGCTCTTTGTTTTGGTGGATTTCATAAGGTTTTTGGGGTATTAAGGGTTTAGGAGAGTTTGATTCATTTGGACAAATTCTAGTGTTAAAGTTTGAATTTTGCTTGTACTTTTGTGTTTAGGATCATCATATGTGTTTATGTTTTGAATTGGAAGGCTTAAATCATTGTGGTTTGGTTGTTTTGGATTGATAAAGTGGTTATTTGTGAAAGAAGGAAGAAGCGAGCTGAGTCTCGGACTTTTTTTTCTTCAAAGCGAGTTGCTTTGTTATTTGATGCGAGTTGGTACATGCGACTTAGCTATTTAGCGAGTTGATCTTTATGCGACTTGGGTTCTAAGCGAGTTGTTTCTTTAAGCGACTTGAGATCTAAAGCGACTTAGCTATTTAGCGAGTTGTAACGCTAGCGAGTTAATTCAAGAGACTTGGTGTTCAAGCGAGTTGATTATGTTGCGAGTTGATACTAAAGCGAGTTGGCTATTTAGCGACTTGATTCATTAAGCGAGTTGATTGTGTTGCGAGTTGATGCTAATGCGACTTGGCTATTTAGCGAGTTGACTGATTAAGCGAGTTGTGTGGTTAGCTACCTGTTCATTTAGACTTGTTAATTCTTCGTGATACATTCTTACGGTTGTTCTTTTGATTTAGTAAAATCCCGTGAAAGAATCAATTTCCCGGTTTAATCAAAGAATAGTAAAATCCCGTAGAGTCCAACATTCATGGCTCACTCTACCGATCCAGTAATATCTAAAGTACTCGAACTTTATGACACTGTGGACTGCAGACAAAGTATTCACTATTCAGAATGTTTGACCTTAATGATTCGTCATATGATGATCTAAACCCATCACACTTTGAGTTCAACACAAATGAACCCCAGTAAATTACTTATTGAATGCAGTATTGAACCCTATTTACAGCTTCATTATCACATATCACAAGTTTTATCCACATCCATGGATCGAACATGTAGTGCTCTTTTTCGTCAGGAATTTCCTTCACTAAAGAAAACAATGTTGCTATACCTGGAACAATTGAAGAACCAGCTCATCAACGAGAAGATAATAATTAATGATTCCTTGGGTGTACTTCAGATGATTCACAAACAATTCCTGCCATTTATCAATAAGGAATACTCAGCAGACTTTGATCAACAAATCTCAAGTATCACCTTTAAAAGGCATACTGGAATGGAAATTCGAGAATTTTCCAATATATTCATCCAATTAATGGATAATATGGAGAGGTACATTAATGAAGCGAATAAAGCAAATGAAGTCCGGATCAACTGAAAGATAACAACGAACTTCGAGGGGATCTGTGATCGAAAAGTTGAACGAATGTAGAGCATCATCAGTTGACTACAGCGATGAAATAGGAATAGCTTCAAATGTTATATCTGGCGACGATAAATACAAAGAATCAAAGATTGAGGAGCTGAATTGCCGAAAGTCATTGATGCCCAGTACAAGCAATGAGGATGCAAGTGTCGGACCAATGGATGATCGTGTCATCTGATCGCTACCCTTCAATGATCAACACAATGTATCTGGTAATGTATCCAAACCATTTGAATTTATAGATACACATGAGTATGATAAATCCAATATGGTTGAGACTGAGTCCGTATGTTTTAAAACTAATGATATGGTTTCAAAAGGGGCACTTGAGGAACTTTCTTACAAATATTCAATTCTTGAAGAACACTGCATTTCCTTGGAAATTGCACAACAGCAAAAGGAAGAAAATTCTCTTGTTTCAAATGCATGCACAAATCCAGAATTCCTAGAATTCCGTGAGTTTTTTGAAATTAATCAGTTAAAAACTCAGATTCTAGATAAAGACTCAACCATTCGTAACCGAAAAAACAAATATCGAACCGCAATTGAACATGAATGCAGATATTAATTATGATGCTTGTAATGAAATTAAGTCTAGAAATGAGGAACTAGCCATATGTGTTGCAAAATTGCTAAGTGAAAATGAATCCTTAAAGAAGAATCTTCTGGAGTGTAGGACCAAACAGATTGATAAAATCAACTCCATGACATCTGACATAGATGCCCTCAAAGACCAAGTTCAGGATAAGAGTTTCACTATCGTTTCATTAAGAAATGAGATTAGGAAAATTACAGGAAATAGAGTGAATACTAAGCTCACAAAACCATCAACTTTGGAGAAATCAACTGTTCATAATGCCACTAAATGTAACTAGGCAACCCAATGCATTTAAGACATAAATATTTAAAGCTTCAAAATCTAAGCTTGCCCCCCAGGTTGAAAATAATAAGGTTTTGTCGAATCCAGTCACTTCACAAAGTCATTCCAACTGTAGGAAAGACAATTTCCAGAGATGGCTCGAAATCTAAGATCGAAATTTAAGGAGTCAAATCGCAAACCAATCTACTAAGAAGCAATTTAAATGCAAAAGGACCAATGATCGAATCAGGAACATAACTTCATCTAACTTTGTTAGCGGTTGTTTTAAGTGGGTTCCTCTGGCACTCTTTAAGTTTACAGTACCAAACGGACGTACTCACCCTTGTAAGTTGCTTCAGATGGATCCCTACAGGAAAAACCTTCATGAATAATGAACTTAAGGAGATGTCCACTAAATATACTCAAGACCGATCGTATTAATTCAAAATTAGAGAATATACCTATCACTAACCCATCCATTTGCGATAATGCATGTGCTATTAGTGCAAAGTCTCCTCAATCTGTTTCAGGTATTATGCTCAATTCGTTCATGAACATCATGACATGGTTCCCATCAGAACTGAAGAATGCTCACTCTGGAATTGTAGCCTGTCAAAATTAATACACCTCGTACTCGACTCGATCATCTCTTTTCGGACTCGTACTTATTTGGTTTTATTATTATTAAAAAAAAAAGTAAACTTAAAACTTAATTTCACATTGTTATTTTACTTTATTTTACTTTAGTTTTTATTTTATCTTATTATTATTATTTTTTATTCATTATTTCACATTTACTCTTGTTTCTGTCATTGATAACATCTACGATCCTAGAAATGTCATTCAACAATGTCACGGGATTTTAGATGAAGTTCGAACAGATTAGTAATAACTTTTTCTATTATTTTTCACTCATGCTTTTACCGTAGTCATCCCATAATACTTAATCAATCAATGATTTCTATTATCCTCGTATCATTGATTGAGGGGAGGATTGTGCACCAGAATGTAGTGAATCATTAGTTTATACGCATGCTTTATTTGAGAAAGTTGGCTATTGCATACTATGTGGGGAGGATTGTGTTTGAGTAATTTAATTTGAGTATGGTGTTATATGTGATGATTGTGATTCCATCCTTTACATTATGCGTGTTGGTATGATATGCAGTTACTTCAACATTATATGCGAGTTGCTATGATACATTAAGCGAGTTGCTATGTTGTTTCATCATGAAGTTGCATTGACAAGTTGAGGGACCAAAAGTGTTATTTCCTATATCTGTGTACCTTATATGCGAGTTGCATTTACAAAGTAGAGGGACTAATCGTGTCAACTCGCTTAAAGTATTTCATATGTATGTGTGTTGTGTCGTGGTCAAATCAATATTAGAAACTTGGTCAAAACACGCATTAACTATTCTCTCTCTCAACTTTCATATAAGCGAGTTAGCTATTGAAGACGGTGTGATTTTGTCCCCTCGACTCTCATCTAAATCGATTGTTTGGACATTAGGTTTGTATGTTTGTGTTTAATTGTTATTGATTGTAGCGTAGATACTCTCATTGAATGATATGTCATACTTAGCCTATGTCTGAAATAATTCTTGATTATGCGTGTAGAGGATGTGTTATGAGTAGGAATAAGATTTGCAACTCGGTTTGAATAGAGAATTTAGGATTTCCAATCTTTTTTATGTTTTTGACTATGGTTTAAACATGTGGTTGTGGTCTCGTGAAGTTAAGTGAAGTTACACATGCTAAGTTTTTAATAGCGAGTTAGATAGGTTTCTTAAATGCGAGTTGGCACGATAATTGGTTAAAGAAATACTTATATGCGTGTTGGTGCTAACTGTGTTTTAAAACGAGTTGCTATATGCGAGTTGCAAAGTCATTTATGCGTGTTGCCTATTCCCTATGCAATATGTCTAGATTCATTGTATCTTATGCGAGTTACCTAAGCATGTCAACTAAGCGTGTTATCTTTCATCATATGCGAGTTGCCAAATGCGAGTTGCCATATGCGACTTGCTTCATGTCTGTAATGCAAGTTGGCATATATGTTGACCACCCACTGTTTGACCTAAACGTGTTGACTCATGCGAGTTACCATATGCGACTTGCTTCATACTTTGTAATGTATGCGAGTTAACTATGCTAACATCTGTCATCATATGCGAGTTTCCATATGCGACTTGCTTCATGTCTGTAATGCGAGTTGGCATATATGTTGACCACCCATTGTTTGACCTAAGCGAGTTTATTCATGCGAGTTGCCATATGCGACTCTTCTTATATTATATGCGAGTTGACTGTGTTATTGAATGTTGCGAGTTACTTTGTAGCCTATCGCGAGATAACGATGCTAGTTGTCATATGATATGTTCCTCATTCATCATGTAGTATGCATGTTGATAACCTCTGTCATGTGTAGTGTGTTATGTGAGTTGCTCAAATGATAGTTCCAATGCTAGTTGTAGGTTGTGTATAATTCGCCTTTGGTATTATCTATTTTTTATGCTTTCTCCAAAATGACATGCTACACTCATAAGTTTCTGCATACTAATCATGCTTAGTTTACTACATCCTGATCTCCATATACGCCATAACTGCAACTTACCCTAACAATTTTCCTGGATATGGTGCGTCTGTTTGTGCTGTGTAACCTTCAGATCTCAATGGTGACATCACATCTTCTGATGTTCATCTGCATCTGCACAAAATGTCATTCTGACGATGAAGAATTAGTTCCTCGTCTTTGAATGGGTGCCAATTGCTAAGAGCAACTACTTCTTAGATGCTGACAGAGGGCAACATAACCCTACCTACCGTCTAGCTGTCGATATCTTGAAGGACACCAACTTCTTTAATGCACTAACCAAGCGGTGTTCTATCCCATCCATCTATCTTCAGCAATTATGGAAAACTGTTACTTGGGATAAGATTTCTGCTTCATACTCGTGTATGCTTGAAGACAAATGGTATAACATCTCGGTTGAAACCCTCAGGGATGCTCTTCAAATCACACCAAGAAACCCTTCAAACAAATTCATCTCCCCACCTTCAATTCATGATATCTTAAACTTTGTCGACGAATTGGGGTACCGAAAAAAATAACCAAGATCTCATCACTCATCAATGCAGAAATATATCAACCATGGAGGTCAATCGTCACAATCCTCAACTGTGTGTCTAACCGTAAAACTTCGAGGGACAGACGAGTTCGAGCTCCCATTATGCAGATCTGTGGGGAATTGTCAAAAGAAAAATGTTGACTTTCTGAACTTATGGGAAGAATTCATCTTGTCCTTGGACACATTTATCTCTGACAGAATCAACTCTGAGAATAAAGTCAAAGGAAGAAAAAGTCTTGGTAAAAGAGTGATTCCCAGCATCAGGTTCTCAAAACTCATTATCAGTCATTTGCTACAAACTCACAGAATCAACTCACGTAGCGAGTCTGCCAAGCATGAAACCAGTGATGAATTCGTTCTTGGCAATCTTAAATATAGTGCCAAAGGATATGACAGGGAGATTTTCGGTATGCCAGTTCCTGAAACTTTGCTTAATGATAGAATCAAGAATGCGGATTACTTCAAGAGTTATGTAAAGAAAGCATCCGCTAATGCAGCTGACATCCCGAACTCCTCTTCCAAATCTAAGCAATCTCAAGCCTCATACTCAAGCCTTCCTAAGAAAAACAAGAGGCCTACAGGCATTCAACTAATGTCTCTCCATCACAAGAGCAAAAGAGAAGAAAAAGGGCGGTAAGGGAAATGATGAGGGAACTAAGGTTACTGGAAGAGTAACATAATTGATTGATGAAGACGAAGCTGCATATCAACAAGGAATTCACAAAAACCTTGACAGATCTAAACGAGTCTCAAAGACCACCTGTAGGAGGAGTCACGATAAGAGAACCTGAGTGGCACTCATCAAATCAACCTGTCACACAAGACAAAGGTAAAGGAGTTCTTTGGAGGAGATGCAGAACAAGCCGCACACATGCTACTGAATATCTCGTCACCATCTCCTAAAACAACAACCCGGTTTATTCTTAAGAAAAGAGATGTTGTATCTTCATCTACACAAGTGCAAACTGGATGGACACGATGAGGCGAAAAGATCATTGAATCTCCACTTCCAGTGATGCACAAGAAGAAAATCAGAGACTCCTTTTACCACGAGACCCCAGTTTTAAGTCAGCAAGCGAGAAAAATGATCCACTGGAAAACGTTGAGCCTGGATCTGAAACACTCAAGCATCTTGAAGAAACAAACGTGTCTCTTGGATCACTTTCCTCACTTAAAAATCTTGATACTGACCCAACATACGGGGACCAATTCTTGAAAGACGATCCCTCGACATCGAATCGATAAGCAAATGAATGAAAAGGAAGAAGTTCAGTCCATGTTCTCTGTCACTATACATCAAGATACTTCTTCGATTCCTCCGATGTCTGCACCAAAGGTCTCCACTAACGTGTCATCCCGTCCAATCACACCAACACTTGAACCTGTTATTACAACTGCACTTCCACATCCCAATCCCACTAATGAGTTAATACAAGTTGTCTCGATCAGTGATCCTGTCACCCCTCTTGTCTCACCGCCTCGTGCATCACCAAATCCTACTAGAACAACAGAGGAATTGCTTGAAGAGGCCATGTCACGCATTACAACTATTGAGAAACACTTTCCTATTACTGTCAACAACCTTGATAGTCGTGTCAAGAAACTGGAGAATCTAAATCTCAATGAAATCGTAATGATGCAATAGAAGCAGATATTAAAGATGCGGTTGAATGGGCAATGAAGGCTCCCTTGCTACAACGATTCAAAGATCTGCCGATCTCTGACATGAGATCAGTTCTCTCTGAGAAAATGTATGAGGAAGGAGAGTACAAGCATAGTACACACAAGAAGTTATATGAGGCACTCGATGAATCTATGAAGTATGATGATTATGAGCGGTTTGTTGCTGATGATCGTGAAAAGAAGGCAAAGAAGAAAAGAAGATCTGTTCCAATGGACTCAAAAGATATGTCGGGAGGTCCCAAGCCACCACCACCACCCCCTACAGGTGGTGCTGGCACATCTGAGTGGGGGATCCTCAGGAACAACCAGTTCCCACAATGTAAGCCCACCATCACCACCTCCAACCACTCAGAAACAAACAAGTACCCCAAGTGGTCAAAAACATCATAATATGTCTACCGAAAGAACCACTGTCAATTACCGGTTTACACCTACCATCCCTACCATTCCAGAAGAGCAAATAATAAATGAAGAGTCCTTCGTTGCTTAGGAATCAGAATCTGAAGATGATGAAACTTCTACCAAGCACATCCCCAATGTTGCAGTCGAAGAAGATTGGTTGGATGCTTATCTTGATGGAAAAAGAGTCAAAACATCTAGAGTTACTCCTTCAAAGAATGATATTCAAAGTTGGCATACCCAAGATAAACCTCAAACTCCTGAACCTTCATGGTGCATTCCCGAATCTGATTCAACAAATCCAGCAAACAATTGGGCATCCACTATAGCATCCAACTACGAAGCACCAACAGAAGATTCTCTTCTACATTTCACAGGAGATATGGGAAGCTTCATAAAGTGGTTTTGTGAAAAGAAGGAAATTTCATCTATCACTCCTAAAGATCTTGAAGGCCCAGCATATGAAATAGTGAAAGTTTTCCACTCTGATGCTCATCAGCTTCAATATCAGATGGAGGAATGCTACAGAATGCTGAATGATCAAGTTAGTGAGCAAATCAACAGGTTTGATGTGAACAACCCTCTTCCTCTTGGCGGTGAACTCGGATACATAACCATTCAGTCAGAATTCTTCTTCAACCACGATTTGGACCATCTATGTGGCTGCACTTCTGAGAGAAGACCGGCTTTATCTATTTCGAAGATGAAAGCTGCTACCTACACTTATCAAGGTCTCGAACAGATGGTTCCGATCAATTCAGACAAAGAGAAACAGCATGACATTGCCGCATCATATGGCATTTCTCATTGGTGGTTCAAGAAGAAACAATTCTACATCGAAAGACATAGTGGTAAAAAGAGTCGCAGAGCAGCTCGATCCAGGCTGCGTATTCTAAGTGTCATCATAATAGAAATCTTCCCAATCTACGGGTATGAGTACACGAAGAAGATTGTCCTTCGAAGAGCGGACTCAAAAGAATACACTATAAAAGAAAACGACTTCAAACATCTGATGCCTAATGACTTTGAAGACCTCTATCTTCTGAATCTTCAAGGACACCTTGACCATCTGCCCTTCGCGAGAAGAAGGCTCTTTCGGCCGTCAATCTCGGATTAGAGGCTTGGTCATTTGCCTAAGAGTTGAGGACCTTCAATTGGGAATCGAAAGTTATCAGACTCGAGTCAATCTTACAAGACCACAATGGGAAGCCAAAGGACACGAATTTCGTCATGAATATATTGTGATCGACACTCCTAGAGCCGTCATCTTCACGGACGGATACTGAACTCGAATGTTAATAAGATTGTGTGAGCTATACAAATTCAGTGATGGCACACTCAAGATGGTCGAAGAGGAATTAGACTCTAGAGTGAAAGAAATCAAGATTGATTTAAAGTCACGAAACAAAACGATATATTGGACTGACGAGGATGTGAAGAGGTGTGAAAATTTCATTGCTTGCTATCGGACGACGATTGAAGACTAGGATGATCTATTGCAGTCTTGAAAGCTTTGTGGGTGGTAGACTTCGTGCAGGACACTACAAGTCGCTTCAAAGAACTGAATAAAGATATCTGTCGGAAGTAGTTTATGTTCTGTTAATTGATTTGTAATAAGTGGTGTAATTACTATTAAACAACTATAATGTATGTAATAGTGCTAGGTTGTGTCTTGTGGTTTCCTTATTCTAAAAAGGAACTTGTCTTGTCCACTTCAATCTTATAAAACCAGAGACCGCTTTTCTCCAACAAATGTGTTTGTCTCATACATATTTAAATCACTTGAGATCCAAAATCTCAAAGGATTTGAAATTTTTGATCGGGGGAGAAAATGTGATATAAATATGAAAGATGTTAAAAGATGACTATTTTTTTTGTGCATACTGCTCTCTAATATGTGCTAAACAATTTTTGAATCTCGAAGCACATATTGAGGGGGAGCAAAATCATGAAAAACCTCATCCTTCCCCAAAATGCTTTAGCTACTTGATTCGATTAGGGAAGTGATGTTGATATCTTTTAGAAAATGGTAATCAAAGAAGTTAATTCTTTCTCTTGCCTCTGTGTGCAAAACTATTTCAAATACTTGATGCACATGTTGAGGGGGAGTTCTTCTTCTAAAAGTATCAAAAACAATTCAGGTGCAAAATGCTTTGATAATATATCACAAGCACACTGGATTGATTTTCAAAATGGTTTTCAATTGGTTCCAATGGCAGATGAACAATACCAAAAAGTCCGACCAACTTTACTTTATGTATGGTGATATAAGGATGATAAGGTTAGGTATTTGTTCCCATGATCCGCTAGAACGGAGGGATCTACCCAGGGACTATCCACTAGTTAGTGTAGAGTTCTTAGGTATGATGATAAAAGGAGAAAAATGAGATATGGGAAGTGTGCGTGACTGAGATGAGCTAGTCTTTGGAACAAACCCAACAAGGTTCTTGCAGTGAAGTCTCGGTAAGCATTGAAGGGGTTGAAGAATGAAAAATAATTGAATGAGAAAAGGGTGAAAACAAATAGCCCTCCATATATTCAACCTTAGGGCAGAAACCGGGTTCAATTCATATGCTACTGATGGTAACATCGGTATTGAAGACAAGATGTCATGGACCCAGTGACGCACTGCACTTCAACTTTCCAAACCACTCAAGTTCCTCTTAAAAGGACTTGTTTCATTCTCATGGGGAACCGACATTATCTATTGACTTTCTCTTAGAGATTGTTGATATTGAAGAAGGAGACCCTCTCCCTAGTCTCCGATATAGGATCCAAAAATTGCACAAATTGAGTCTAGAGCCACGAGATCATCAATAAATCTCATTAGGACATTTTCAATGAAGACTCTCTGTTTCACACAATGTGGAAAGAGATATTATATTTTGAGTCCTACGCATTATCCTTGTGGTATTGCCAGAACATCTGAGTGATGTGTTTACATATTCACAGTGAAGATGGAAAGCCTTTTGGAGCCAACATCAATCAAGCTCCTGGTAGGTGGGATGTGAGATCTATTATATAGATCAACCATGTGACAACTGAACAGAAACAATGGGGCGATTCAATCTTTTGAATCAATCCTGGTTCAGGTTATGGATTGACGGATACCTTTGAAAAACCGGTCTTTGTGCTTAAAAAACTCTTTTCTTTAGCACATCGACCGTGTACTAATTTTTCAAATCAAAAGGTGTGTTTTTTGATTGATAATTGATTTTCAATAAAACCTTCTTTGTATTGCAAAAAAAATTTCTATTGAGCAATACACGATTGTTTTTCAAATCTCTTTTCATCAATCGGTGGACTTAAATTATTTGGTTCACTCACTCTGTGTTGTCTTCTTTGAGACGTTCGGTTTGAGAACAGCTAGAGCAGCTGCGAAACCCTGTCAAGGAAATTCTTGAATTATACCGATCACGGCGGTACGTATGCTTGATCAATGGGGAACCGTGGGCCGTGTTCCTCAATTCAACGAAAGTGATCAAAGACACTTTCGTGCGCTTTATTGCTAACTGTTGTATGCGAATGCGCCCGACGCGTTTGCTGATCGAATGATGCGGTCAATCCATAGCCGCATGCTCACACCACACATTCATCTCCAAAGAAATCATGATCTTTGCTTCAATGACTCTGATATTTTCACTCCATGCTTCTGCTACGCTGCTGCCTATATCATGAATCAACAAAAGCTTCCGCTACTCTGATGAGAAGATTTCATGATCCAGAATGTGAGCATGTCGGTCCAATGTGTCACGTTCTCATATGCTGGCAACACTTCAATGTTTGATGTTGTGCTTACTGTGCTTGATGATCTCAAATAATGCTCAAAGGTTATCATAGTGGATCAGACACTCAACCTCGACGAATTATTCATTTCAGTTGTTCAATGTTATACTTTCCACAGATGCACTTAGTTTGATTACTTTGTTGAAGAGAAGTCTTCGAGCTCAAGAATGAAGATTTATTAGAACGCTAGGATTCACAATGTAATTTATGGGGTGACCTCCCTTAGGGGGAGATTGTTAGGAATTGAAAATTCCCTAAGTTAAAGAGTCGGTCACTGATATGTGCTTATTCACATATCTTTTCATTATCAAAACTGACCCAAAACAACCAAGGAAAAGCCGTTTATTGCTAATATTTGTGGTTTTCTTGAGTTTGTGCTTGTGCAGGTATGGATATGCAAAACAACGCAAAAAAGGATCCAAATCGATGTGTAAATCCGGAGCACGAGAGATCAAGAGAGTTTTAGCTGAGCTGGAAGGTCAAGATTGTGTATTTTGGAAGAATTTATTCTCGAAGATGATTTTGAAGTTTGAGAAAAGTTTGAAGAAAAGTCAAGTTCATCCTGCACTTTGAGCTTTTGACGAATTGATCCCTAAAGATTCCAGAAATTACTGAAATGCACCCTTGGATTATTTGAGATTGACATGATTGGTCCTTGAAAGATAATTCCTGATTTACACCTTTGGTCCTTGAAGTTTCAAGATGTACAAGTTTGGTCCTTAAATGAATACTTTGGTTTATTCTAAATCCTAAGTCCAATCCACCATTAAAACCCTTCGGCCCAAATAATGACCCGAGCCCAATATCCTAAACACTACTACCCGGTTTATTATTTAAACCCGAAACAAACCAAACCCGCCCTTTTAACCCCGGTCAAACCATCAAAATATAATAAAAAAACCATTGCCGCGCAATTTACCCCCAAACCTGGTAAATGACGAACCCTAATTTACCCACCCGTGTAAATCAATCAAATTAACCACAATTAAGGGCAATATAGTACATTCCACACGACACCCCACTGACAAAGGGAATGACACCTCATTGATCCGTGTGCTATTGACCACTTGTCACTCTCCTATTGGCGAGACTTGTCATCAAGATTTGATCCAGGGTGGATAGCTAGAGATGTAGCGTGGGATTTGATCCAAGGGTGTACATGAGCTCAAAGAAGCACATTTGGAAGGAATTCGAGAAGCTTCCAAGCTCAAGCTCAACTATATATAGGACCTCATATTTGTTCACCAATTGTATCTTAATTTCTGTATTTTTCCTTCTCTCTAGCTTTAGTTGTAGTGGTTATTTGCAATCTCAATGTTTTAAATATTTTAATTCGTATTTTGTACTCATTTTCAATTATTAATATAAATTTAGTTTTCATTTTCAATTGTTTGTTTAAAGTTTCTTATATCCTAAATCTGCTTATGAACTTATTTTAGTGCTTATTATAGTGTTATCAAAATGTTTTTAGCTTAATTCTTCATAATCTCAAAAATACAAAAAAATCACATAAAATCATTTGAAAAATAAAAATCACTGTAGATCTGTTTTATAGAGTAATTTCTCATTGATCTACTGTTCTATAGGTTCATTTAAGCTTTTGGTAGCTTATTGTGAGCTTGTACTTGTTTTAATCTCAAAATCACCAAAATCTCAAGTTAGATCAGATGCTACTGATTGATGTGGTTCTGCTTGATTTGGATCAGGATTGGTATGGTAATGATCTTTGGTTTTGGTTGAATTCGAAATGGATTGATTAGGTTAGGGGTTTTTAGGTTAGAGTTCTTATTTCATCAAAGTGCAAGCCATAGTGGCTAAGGATAGTTGTAAGTATCAAATCATTTCTGATCATTATATCTGCTTGTTGCATCTGTTTATTAGTGATATTGTTACTTGTTTGATCGTGGTTAATGATTGTTTAGCTGGATTTAGCCTTAATCTGTTAGTTACTTCTTTAGTTAGTAGCTTAAGTAGTGTTTGGCATAGCTGATTAATCTGAGTTAGAGGTTAGTAGAACAGTTAGTAGTAATTGAATCATACTTAAGTTGATTATTGATAGTCATTTGAGGTCATTGATTTAGCAGTTGCACTCAAAAAGTCAAATTCACTTGAATCTGGTCTTGAATCTGTTCCTGTTAAAAATCAGTAGGAGTAATTAGTAGCAAATTAGTTTACAACTACTAGATCTAGCTTTAGGTAATCATTATTAGTCTTATATCTTCATAATCAGTTCATTAAATTGGATCAAAAGTCATTTTAGTCAAAATTGCTAATCTGCTTTTACAAAAGTCAAAATCTGTCAAACTTGTCAAAACTGTTTTTCACAAAACTTTGTGAGTAAATTTTCTGATTCAAATCTGAGCTTGGTTTGTGAAACCTTGGATACTTGATTTTCACTTGGTCTAGATCTGATAATCACTTTTTGTCAAATCTGAGCTTCAAATAAGCTCCTCAATTAGCTACTATCTGCCCTGTTCACACTTGAGTGTGAATCAGGCATACTTTGCAGCTTTGGTTTTGGATTCATATCAGTGAATTAGAACTTGTATTTTTGGTTAGTTGTAGCTGGTCAGGTGGTGTATAAGACTGCACTGCTTGATTTTGGTTTAGCTTATTCTATAAGCTGGTGCATAAGCCCCAACAGTAGGGTAAACCACGATTGGTTTAGATAAGCAGTTGGCTTAAGTCATCAAACTGAGCTTAGGACTTGTTAGGAGTAGTTGTAATTTGCTTCAATTAGCTTATTCTAGTGTACTTTAGCTTCTGTTACTGTTTGGTTTGCTTATTAGCTTATTAGCTTATCTTAGTAGCTTATTCTAGTATCAGTTTGCATTACATCTTTCATTTTCTACACATAAGCTGCTTGTTTTTCATTTTTCATAGATTCATTATATCATTTTAGACTTTTCCTGAAGATTTCATAATTTTTGGCCTTTATTTGCTATTTTTCTCAATTTAAATAGTTTTTAATAAATTTTTAATAGGTTTTATTGCAATTAATTGAGAAAAAGCTTCAAAAAATAATTTTTCAATTTTCTTAGTTTAAGAAAAATATAAAAAGCATAAAAAAGATTTTTCCTTATTTTTTCACTTTTATTTGGTAATTTTTACAATTTTAATTAGATTAAAATAGTTTTAAATTTGTAGAAATTAGAAAAATAATCTGAAAAATACAAAAATAGTTTTAAAAAGTATTTTGAGTTATTTGTGATTTTTAGAAATTAGTTTCATAATTTTCATTTCTTTTTCATAATTTTTTAGAATTTTAAATTAGTTTAATTGTTAAAATTAGTTTTTAATTTTTATAAAATCAAGAAAAATCCAAAAAAAATAGTTTTAATTTTAAAATAGTTTTCTTATTACATTTTTAGAGTAAAAGTAAGTTTAGGTTATTTTTAGGATATCGTTTAGACGTAGTTGCATTTTATTTACGTTTATTAATTACGTTTTAGTTTAATCGCGTTTAGGATTTCCCGTAGAATAGCTTACCTTAATTACCTCCCCATTCCCGTAGTTAATAAAATCAAAATCTATAATCCAACATCAAGCATTAAATCCAAACCAAGAACGGCGTTGGCAATTCACCTCGTTGGGAAAATGATTCGGGTTGACTAATCCGTACTCACGATCACACACGGGATTTGATTTATTATTCTTTTTCCTAAGAGAATTTGAATCTATCTTCGTGATTATTTTTGATATTGATATTGAGGATTTATCCACACACATAACCCTTAAGCCTTCATTATCAAAGACTTCGATTGTCCGAGCCGTTTTAAGCTACTTACGGCTAGTCATTCACAAGTGGCTAGTTTGTGTGAGCAAAGCTTGACGTTGTTTGGAAAGCGAGAATCAAATTTTGGCGCTGCGGGGAGTTGTGTCCGACAATATCGTTTGAAGTTTGTCGATTAGTGATTTGAGATCCTTCATTCGTGAAGTTACTATTTTCAAAAAAAGTAAAAAATATTTTCCTTTTCTTTTGTATATATATATCAGATTAAAAATACAAAAAGATTTTCTCTTTGTTTTTGGTAATAAATAGAAGACACCAATTATATAACATTCTCAACGGAGGTGTTATCATTATAAGTTCACGAACAAAAGATCAAAAACTTGCCTTTGTGTAAGCTTGTGGATTTATTTACTTCTATTGGATAAACAAACGTGTGGTGGGTATAAGGACGGCCGACATTAAATTGCGGTTGTAAGAAGCGGGTTTTAATAAGCTTGCCGCGACCTAAAAAGCTTCTCCGCCGCTAAAGCGTTTGTCTTGTAGAAGTAATTTATTCACTTGGGATTATTGGTTAAGTTCACTGTGTTTTCGAATATCGGTTTCTTTTAATTGACTTGGTTTTAAGTGCATGCGCTTTTCGATCTCGATCTAGACGACTTGAGGCGAATCGAACGTACGCCGAGTTACGTAATATGGCTGCTCCCAACGGACCACCAATACCTGGTCCTAATCCTCCTCCCGATAATCAACATGTAGCTCGATCTCGAACGATGGAGAGCTATGTCAACCTACAATGTACGGAAGGGGAGGACCAATTGCACCGACTAATTTTCAAGCTACCGATTTTAGCTTGAAACATCATATGATAGAACAAGTAAAAAGCGGTTGTCAATTTCATGGTTTACCCGATGACGATGCAAACAAGCATCTTGATAAGTTTCTAACGGTTTACTTTCAGTATGAAACAAAATGGGGTCTTCGATGACGCCCTTCGTCTCTATCTTTTCCCATACTCTTTGACTCATCATGCCACATCTTGGTTTGATCGACTCCCGAAGAATTCGATTCATACCTTCGAGGAAATGGTTTCGAAGTTTCGGCAAAGTACTTTCCACCATCGATGGTGACGAAGTTGAGGAACGATATCGGTAATTTCCGGCAATATCCGACGAATCTTTGTTTGAAGCTTGGGAGCGATATAAGCTTGCGATTGATCGATGTCCGAATCATAACATGTTGCTTGTCACTCAAATTGATACGTTTTATAATGGTTTAACGTTGAGACACCGTGAAAGCGATTAATCTTTGGGGTGGAACTTTCATGAAAAGACGTCTCGAGGAATGTTACGATCTTATTGAGAACATGACCGCTCATTACAATTATTGGGATTCTACCGCGAAGGGTGCATCATCTCGATCAAATACAACTTCTTCTCGAAATAGCGCCTTGAACAAAAAGATGGACGATATCACGAGGTTACATCGGATGAACAATCGAATCAGAACCAACAAGTGAAAGCGGTACATCCGACTTGTGAGACTTGTGGAGGTCCCCATTCTTATTCCGAGTGCCCAGCCGTCGGTGGCTACACACATGAGAATGTTTATCTTTGCTATAGGAAACTACAATCAACCGCAAGGAGATCGAAATCTTCTTAGCTACCGTTCAAACAATTATCTCGGACCTCCAGGTTTCAACCAACAACAAAACCAGAATCAAAACCGTTTCAATGGTAACAACAATCAGAACCGAGGAGCTAATTTTAATCATGGAAATCAACACTACCAAGCTCCTCCACCTCAAGTTTACCAACAACCACCTCCTCCTCAACAATCTTATCAAGCACCTCCTCAAGCCGCCTCGAACAACGATTTTCTAACTTACATGAAGAACTCTGATTACACCATTAAAAGTTTGCAAAATCAAATTAACGGCATGAGGACGGACTTCAAAAAGGAGATGGAAGCTACAAGCAACAAACAGATGTGCGAAATAAAGAATATGATGGCTAGTTTCTTTCAAGCCAGTCAACCGTCTACATCTTATTCTCAACCCACGGGTTCCGGTTCTCTCCCAAGTAACACCATTCCAAACCCGAAGGGAGAAATGAAATCTATAAACATTCGAGACGATGGGCCCTCGATGACTACTTCCTTTCCGGTGAGGAGTGTAGCACGAGAGACCGAGGTGACAAAGGACACGGTAATTCCTCTTGATAATGGAAAAGCCAAATACGTCCAACCTTTGGTTGCCCAAGTTCCTTCTATCTCTGTCATAATGCCGAGTTCTAACCTTACACCGTGCAAATCTGTTCAATCACGATTCGATAAAATGAAAGTTGTTTCCGGAACGAAGTTCAAACTTACGGCTGACCGATATGATCAAAAGTGCTGAAAAGATTTATGAAGAGAAATTGGTACAAATTTCAAAGATTTCAATTGAGCCTACACCGTCTAATTCTTCCTCGAACCAAGCTCCCAGAAGCTTGGTGATCCTGGAAATTTCTCCTTCCTTGCTCCTTGAATGATATTAAGGAATGTAATGCCCTAACCGATTCAGGTGCAAGCATAAGTCTCATGCCTCTTGCGATATATCATGAGCTTGGATTGAAGACTCTTATACCGAATCGTATGACTATCGAATTAGCTAATCGAACAATTTCTCACACGGTTGGTGTAGTCAACGATGTTATGGTACGAGTGGATAAATTCCATTTTCCCGTGGATTTCGCGTAGTTGATATAGAGGTCGACGCCCGAGTCCCCCTCACTTTAGGAAGACCATTCTTGAGAACCGCGAAAGTCCTTGTGGATCATTACCAAGGAGCGATACGATAAGAAAGGAAATGAGAAAATAGTGTTTTATGCGAAAGAGCGTCAAAACCTCCACCCGATGATCATTCGATTCATAGCATCGGTGTGATTGATTTTCTCAAGAAAGTGGTGATTCCATTTTTCTGAATGATGTGAAGAAAGTTGAACCCAAAACGTCTCGAATTGATCTTTCAAGGTTTACGATCAAGAGTATGTCAACAATACAAGCTGAACGGAAAAAGAAACAAGAAAAGGAGTCTAGCGGTAGTGGTGGAAAGCTGCTAGCTCTGAGAGCATACCACTTGTCCCACCTCCGATTTCTAAGAAAATCAACCTTCCTTTGAGTGGCAATCCTACTCCTTCTTCTGAAATCATGGAACCTTCTTTTGAGATATCTTTCAATCAAGAATCTTACAAAACGACATTCACAAATCCCTTGTTGAATTCGATTGAATATACTCAAAATTTGGAAAATCAACTCTTTGACGAAGAAAGTGAGGAGTTCACCGATGAACTTACTCCTACCGACTCGATTTTCTCTGAGGATAAAGAAGAATACGATGATCCGTTTTTCCAAAGAAAGATAAGGAAGTGAAGTTGTCGACAGATGAACTTATTGATCCCGAGGTCCAATATTATTTTTAGCCGAGAGTGAATCCTCTCCTCGTGAGGATTTTCACATAGATGACACTTTGATCTCCTTCCTCTCGGAAGACAAGATTTTCAACCCCGGGATACGCGTTGATGAGTTTTATGCTAAAAATGTCATTCAAGATAAGGATCCTCTCTTGGATACCTTCGTTGATGAGCCTTTGAGTCACACCGTTCTGTACCATGGACTCCGTTCTTCTTTGGAGTATTCTCGTATCGATCCTTCATCCCTTCGTCCGCCCGCAAAACCGCCGGATGATGGATCGATCTTTCATATGCCTTATGTGAGTTTGGGAGGAGTCATTCTTGATGTGCTGATGCCCGAAATTTTCTTTCCCTCCCAAACCACCCAGTCTCATTCTTTCAGGAATAAGGAAACCGTTTTTGACCCTGGTATCTATACCACTTGCTTCCCCAAGGACAAATAAATTCGGGGACGAGTCAGGCTAGCGACTTCGGTGATAAAAACAACGATGGCGCTTCGGGGAGGCACCCCATGCTTATCTCTATCTTCTTTCTATTTTCTAATAAGTGGCGACGCGAAGGTGCGCCTCTTCGATTTCTCGTGTTTGGTTGTTTGTGATGTTGTGTAGGATTTTCCGATATGAAGACTCTCGTGCTCGAAGTTTGTCATTTTCTCTACTCGAGTTTCATGATCGATGCGGATGGAAATCCGATATCCTAATCTTATCGACTAACGTTTATCTTTGAGCATACTTAATAAACGGCTTTTAGATTTTCGTGATACCCTTGTTTTAAACATTGAGGACAATGTTTCGTTCTAGTCTGGGGTAGGGTAATCTTCGATTTGATTTGACCGCACTTGCTTATTTCGTTGTGTTTCTCTCGTAACCCGTTTTCCTTAGAAAATGAACAATTGTGCAAAAATGAGCAAAATTTAAAAATTTTTGTAAGCTTTTGTTAGTCTTTTTGATTGAAAGGTTTTGCTAGTCTCTTAGATTAGAAGCTATAAAATGCGAATTCTAGCTCACAAAGCCAAGAATTTGCAAGTTTCCCTGAGTGATTTTAAATATGCATAACTTGATTTCATTAGACGAAACATTTGCTAAGTTAATATATGTTTTGACACCTTGTTGACTTTCAGCTGGTGAGGGTAGGAATAGAATTCGACTTGACGTGTTGAGCCCTAGTTTGTTCCCTTAACCATAGATAATCTAAAAATTATCGGCTAAGCATCTGCGGATCTCATTATTTGGGATTTTAAATTTGCAGAGATCGAGAAATGATAGAGTTACTTATGAGTTTAGATGCTAAGCGTGGAGTAGTTGGTTCTCTTTAGAGCCCATCGAAGGTACTTATGGCTTTTTGTTCCCACAAAGTTGTTTCACCCCATATTTGTCTAAATAATTAGAGATGTCGAGTTTTTGGCAATAGTTAGTTCTTTATCTTCTTAAAAGAATCTTTGTTTTAAAAATTGGGTACACATCAAGGATCCGTAATAAATAAGTAATCAGTAATAAGTAATAAGTAATAAGTGATATGTGAAATGTAATAAGTAAAGTTGTGAGCTGCGGTGTCGAGATCGGACCCTTGGATCTTTAGCCAGGATTGAGTGAGGTCTTAGCCTAGCCAGCCGGGATCCTCATTTCATGAAGCCTATAGTCTTGGAATTACCCCGTGAAGCTCCGTGGTTCATAGCTCATACACGTAAAAGTCTTAGTGAATAAAAATGAATGTTGAAAAAAAAAAAAAAAAAAATGTTGAAAAATGAAAAAAAATCAAGTATAAGTGAATAAAAATTCCTTGATGTGGACCTCATTTTTACGACAATGGTTCTTGAGAGAAGACGGATAACTAATTATCGACTTAGCTTTATATCTTTATCGGAATAAAAGTTATCGAAACGAGAAATTTGAAGAAATTCATTTCTCACAAAAATAAAATAATCTAGAGGAAATAGGAAAATGGGAGCAAGAAGTAATTACACAAGTAACTTCCATGGGTAGTGTTAGCATCTAGAATCATATTTAACAATGATTTCGGTTTTACGCTTAGTTTGGGAACTTGTGAAAAATCAGGGACGATGTATTCTATCCGTATGGTCACTTCACGCTGTGTTGTGTTTTCTACTCCGTGATCCTAACGTGTCGTTCGAAAAATGTTTGAGTTATTGATCGACATGAAAGTTCAACAAACCGTCATTCATAACCGGAATGTGCTTAATCGTTATATCTATACATGTGAATTAAAAGGTAAACGGGGCGTTTTTAGAATTAAGGCTTTCTTAATCTCTTTTGAGGAATCTTTGCTACTTCTTCATAGGTTTAGTAGAAAGAGATTGAAATCCTTGGTTTAGAAGCGTGAGTTGATTGCATTGCGTGAGGACACGACAATGGTCTCGTCTGGGGTATTTTGATATGTGCTTATTCACATATCTTTTCATTATCAAAACTGACCCAAAACAACCAAGGAAAAGCCGTTTATTGCTAATATTTGTGGTTTTCTTGAGTTTGTGCTTGTGCAGGTATGGATATGCAAAAACACGCAAAAGGATCCAATCGGATGTAAATCCGAGCACGAGAGATCAAGAGAGTTTTAGCTGAGCTGGAAGGTCAAGATTGTGTATTTTGGAAGAATTTATTCTCGAAAGATGATTTTTGAAGTTTGAGAAAAGTTTGAAGAAAAGTCAAGTTCAGGTCCACGTGCACTTTGAGCTTTTGACAAATTGATCCTGAAGATTGAAATTTACTGAGAATGCACCCTTGGATTATTTGAGATTGACATGATTGGTCCTTGAAAGATAATTCCTGATTTACACCTTTGGTCCTTGAAGTTTCAAGATGTACAAGTTTGGTCCTTAAATGAATACTTTGGTTTATTCTAAATCCTAAGTCCAATCCACCATTAAAACCCTTCGGCCCAAATAATGACCCGAGCCCAATATCCTAAACACTACTACCCGGTTTATTATTTAAACCCGAAACAAACCAAACCCGCCCTTTTAACCCCGGTCAAACCATCAAAATATAATAAAAACCATTGCCGCTAATTTACCCCCAAACCTGGTAAATGACGAACCCTAATTTACCCACCCGTGTAAATCAATCAAATTAACCATAATTAAGGGCAATATAGTACATTCCACGACACCCCACGACAAAGGGAATGACACCTCATTGATCCGTGTGCTATTGACCACTTGTCACTCTCCTATTGGTAGAGACTTGTCATCAGATTTGATCCAAGGGTGGATAGCTAGAGATGTAGCGTGGGATTTGATCCAAGGGTGTACATGAGCTCAAAGAAGCACATTTGGAAGGAATTCGAGAAGCTTCAGCTCAAGCTCAACTATATATAGGACCTCATATTTGTTCACCAATTGTATCTTAATTTCTGTATTTTTCCTTCTCTCTAGCTTTAGTTGTAGTGGTTATTTGCAGTCTCAATGTTTTAAATATTTTAATTCGTATTTTGTACTCATTTTCAATTATTAATATAAATTTAGTTTTCATTTTCAATTGTTTGTTTAAAGTTTCTTATATCCTAAATCTGCTTATGAACTTATTTTAGTGCTTATTATAGTGTTATCAAACTGTTTTTAGCTTAATTCTTCATAATCTCAAAAATACAAAAAAAAATCACATAAAATCATTTGAAAAATAAAAAAATCACTGTAGATCTGTTTTATAGAGTAATTTCTCATTGATCTACTGTTCTATAGGTTCATTTAAGCTTTTGGTAGCTTATTGTGAGCTTGTACTTGTTTTAATCTCAAAATCACCAAAATCTCAAGTTAGATCAGATGCTACGAGTGATGTGGTTCTGCTGATTTGGATCGGATTGGTATGGTAATGATCTTTGGTTTTTGGTTGAATTTGGATTGATTAGGTTAGGGGTTGTTAGGTTAGAGTTCTTATTTCATCAAAGTGCAAGCCATAGTGGCTAAGGATAGTTGTAAGTATCAAATCTGTTTCTCGATCATTATATCTGCCATTTGCATCGTTTATTAGTGATATTGTTACTTGTTTGATCGTGGTTAATGATTGTTTAATGGATTTAGCCTTAATCTGTTGGTTACTTCTTTAGTTAGTAGCTTAAGTAGTGTTTGGCATAGCTGATTAATCTGAGTTAGAGGTTAGTAGAACAGCTAGTAGTAATTGAATCATACTTAAGTTGATTATTGATAGTCATTTGAGGTCATTGATTTAGCAGTTGCACTCAAAAAGTCAAATTCACTTGAATCTGGTCTTGAATCTGTTCCTGTTAAAAATCAGTAGGAGTAATTAGTAGCAAATTAGTTTACAACTACTAGATCTAGCTTTAGGTAATCATTATTAGTCTTATATCTTCATAATCAGTTCATTAAATTGGATCAAAAGTCATTTTAGTCAAAATTGCTAATCTGCTTTTACAAAAGTCAAAATCTGTCAAACTTGTCAAAACTGTTTTTCACAAAACTTTGTGAGTAAATTTTCTGATTCAAATCTGAGCTTCAGTTTGTGAAACCTTGGATACTTGATTTTCACTTGGTCTAGATCTGATAATCACTTTTTGTCAAATCTGAGCTTATCATTTTGAGCTTCAAATAAGCTCCTCAATTAGCTACTATCTGCCCTGTTCACACTTGAGTGTGAATCAGGCATACTTTGCAGCTTTGGTTTTGGATTCATATCAGTGAATTAGAACTTGTATTTTTGGTTAGTTGTAGCTGGTCAGGTGGTGTATAAGACTGCACTGCTTGATTTTGGTTTAGCTTATTCTATAAGCTGGTGCATAAGCCCCAACAGTAGGGGTAAACCACTGATTGGTTTAGATAAGCAGTTGGCTTAAGTCATCAAACTGAGCTTAGGACTTGTTAGGAGTAGTTGTAATTTGCTTCAATTAGCTTATTCTAGTGTACTTTAGCTTCTGTTCTTTGTTTGGTTTGCTTATTAGCTTATTAGCTTATCTTAGTAGCTTATTCTAGTATCAGTTTGCATTACATCTTTCATTTTCTACACATAAGCTGATTGTTTTTCATTTTTCATAGATTCATTATATCATTTTAGACTTTTCCTGAAGATTTCATAATTTTTGGCCTTTATTTGCTATTTTTCTCAATTTAAATAGTTTTTTAATAGGTTTTATTGCAATTAATTGAGAAAAAGCTCCAAAAAAAATTTTTTCACTTTTCTCTGTTTAAGAAAAATATAAAAAGCATAAAAAAGATTTTTCCTTATTTTTCCTCTTTTATTTGGTAATTTTTACAATTTTAATTAGATTAAAATAGTTTTAAATTTGTAGAAATTAGAAAAATAATCTGAAAAATACAAAAATAGTTTTAAAAAGTATTTTGAGTTATTTGTGATTTTTATAAATTAGTTTCATAATTTTCATTTCTTTTTCATAATTTTTAGAATTTTAAATTAGTTTAATTGTTAAAATTAGTTTTTAATTTTTATAAAATCAAGAAAAATCCAAAAAAAATAGTTTTAATTTTAAAATAGTTTTCTTATTACATTTTTAGAGTAAAAGTAAGTTTAGGTTATTTTTAGGATATCGTTTAGACGTAGTTGCATTTTTATTTACGTTTGTTAATTACGTTTTAGTTTAATCGCGTTTAGGATTTCCCGTAGAATAGCTTACCTTAATTACCTCCCCATTCCCGTAGTTAATAAAATCAAAATCTATAATCCAACATCAAGCATTAAATCCAAACCAAGAACGACGTTGGCAATTCACGCCTCGTTGGGAAAACGATTCGGGTTGACTAATCCGTACTCACGATCACACACGGGATTTGATTTATTATTCTTTTTCCTAAGAGAATTTGAATCTATCTTCGTGATTATTTTTGATATTGATATTGAGGATTTATCCACACACATAACCCTTAAGCCTTCATTATCAAAGACTCAGTGTCCGAGCCGTTTTAAGTTTCTTACGGCTAGTCATTCACAAGTGGCTAGTTTGTGTGAGCAAAGCTTGACGTTGTTTGGAAACTGAGAATCAAATTTTGGCGCCGCTGCCGGGGATTGTTTGTGTTTTGGATGCGAATCATATCTAGCCAAAGTTAGCTCGTAGACTCGTCGTTATTTACGTTATTAATTAGTTTCTCTGTTAGTTTAGTGCCACACCGTGGAGGAAGGGCGGGTCTTTACCCATTGTATACCTGATTCACAGGCCGTCAGAGGTCGTTAAGTTTGTAACCTATAAATACCCTCTACCTTGCAAGGTAGAGGGTTGAATGTTCACTTGGAATCTAACCTTCCATGAGTTTTCTCTTACTAGAACATCTCCCTTTCTCTCTCTAAAACTTATATACTCCACTATTGATTATGGTTTAATGTGAATATGAAATTCTATATCTTACAGAAAAAGCTGATGAAGAAGCTGCAGCTAAAGCCAAAGCTGATGAAGAAGCCGCAGCTCGAGCTAAAGCAGAGGAAGATGCTCGAATTCAGGCTGAAGAGCAAGCTAAATCCGATAAAGATGACGAGATGGACTACGATGATCTTCTTCTCAACAGTCCAACCCGCACTAAGGAAGAAACTGCTAAGCCTCCTAAGGACCCGGAGTCTCCTCACAGCTCATCATCATCTGATCCGCCTCCTCACTCTTCACCACCACCATCAAAAAGAACAACAAAATCCACATCCAAATCAGTGAAGAAGCCAACAGCGTCTTGGATCTCTCAAGAAAAGACCAGAATCGTTAAAGCTGTCAAGCAGGTCAGAGAGAAAGATATTACTAAGAAGAAGTTAGATTTTCTTGCTGACCAGATACAATATCTTCATGATGAGAAAGACAAGATGCAAGTTGAAAGGGAGTATGTCCAGAAGCTCATGAAAGATGATCTTCAAGGGAGAATGGACGAGATGATCAAAGGATACACTCACAAGTTCCTTCTTGACGTCGTTCCTAAACTGACAAAGGAGATGTATACCAGACAACTTTATCCGAATCTCTTACATCTGGCCAAGCAAACAATGAAATCATCTCCAATGAATGTAAACATCAATCCAGTTGAACCCACAATCTTCTCAGATGATGAATTGGTGAACCGGCTGGTAGCTCAAATGTCGAAACGCTCTACAACGTTTGACTCCCATGAAGGTAAATTGTTTGAAGCATTGCTGGAATACCAACTCAGGTCAGCATACAGAGAAGAAGCTGTAAGGCCTAAACGTCCAAGAGATGACGAAGACAAAGATCAGGATAAAGATAACGAGCCCAAACGCACGAAGAAGTCTGGTGAATCATCCTCCATTCAGTACTCAATGCAGCCTCCACCCCAAAGGACTCCAACTCAACAAAGATCCCCTCCTCGCTCCTCTACAAAAAAACCTTGGGATTCTGAGTTACCACCCCACTCTCAGAAAACCGGTGATCACTTTTAGTATACGGGTGGTGACGATGAGGAAGTCCATGAGCCCCAACAACAACCCATCTCTCCTGACACAGCCAAGAAACCAGAATCCTCCTCTAGGCCAAAGAAAAAGAAGAAGAAGGCGCCTATGACTGACGTCGTATCATGGCTAGACGAGGATAACACTGAATTCGACTGGTTCTCGAAGCTTGTTGATTCTACACCCTACCCACCTGAAGGTCAAGATGCGGTAGAAGGTCGTACATTGGAGCATCGCAAGAAAAATTCCGTGTGAAAAAGATGACGAAATCCGAGTTGAAGCGAATCAAGAATGAAGCATTTCAACTGCTCAAAGACAGCTCGGAAAGTGCTATTGAAGTTGAGTATCACCTTGATAATATAGCACGAGCTATGTCTAACAACATGGATTGGCTCAACCCAGAAGCAAACATCGACTTCACCAAACGGGACAACCCTCCATATTACACCGACTGGTCTAAACCTCTACCAACAATTGGCCAACCAGATCAGCCTAGGATTCCATTCCGATATTTCTTCAACAAAGACTTGGAATTTCTTCTACACGGTGGCGATGGTTCAAGGAAATACGCTACATCTCTGACACTTCCGTTCCCAGCAGCCATATACTCTAACTGCATAGCCATCGAGGAAAGAGCTAACCACATGTTTTCCAACAAAGTGGAAGAGTATGACCGTGATGCAATGTATGGGATTCACCATTGGCCAGAACGCCGAAGAATCTACTACAAAGGCTGCCAGGTTCAGAAGTCTCAACATGAAGTGTTCAGTACTAAGAGTATCATTGCCATCAAACATGTTGATCTTTCGTCTAAATGGGACTACACTTTCCTCAAGAATATCGTGGTCAAAAGGCAAGACGAAAGGGATTATGCATTCTCTGAAGCAGACTTTGAGAATTTGTCTATCAACGACATTGAAGACATGTACCTCGCCAAAGTCAGAGGTCGCATGAGACAATTCTCGAATGAAGTGCAACGTGAATTCATCAAGTCCTTGCTTATCTTCATCAGAAGAATAGTAATCAAAGAACGTGTAGAAGATCTCCAACTTGCAGTTGAATCATATCAGACCCGTGTCAACTTCATTCCACCTCAGCTAGATCTTCTCAACATCAACCAGCTTTCTCAATACACACTCATCAGCCAACCATTCGGAATGGTTTACCTTAGTGAAACACAACGCAACTGCTTGATGGCGTGTAGAGATCTTCACAAGTTTGGGGATCACACATTGAAGTAGGTTAGGGACGGATTGGCTTATAGGTTGAAGGATATACATGAAGGAATTGGGTCACAAAAGCGATGGAATTCTAAGGAAAGACGGGATTTGAAAAGAATCATTACCAGGATTGATGAAAGGTTCTATCGAAGGGATCAGTTCAGGACACTGGAGAGCTTTGTAGGAGGTCGTCCCAGGATTGCTCTCGCCGGCTATCAACGCCCAGTTCGCATTCCTGGAAACATTGATGGACTT
>OU343219.1:9987206-10083208 GCA_910596185.1 Chrysanthemum makinoi
CAAAAAACGTAACCATAGTCTTTGAGAGTTGTTCTCACATCCAAATGACTTGAGCACAGCACCTGCCAGAGCATGGCTACATGATACCCTTGGGTTGAGGAGACGGGTGATATGCTGATCACGAAAACTAGCGTTGCCCAAAACTGACACCCGGTTTATCACCAAAGAATTGTAAAGCTCTTTTGAAGTACTTTTCCGTGAATCCTAAGCATCTGCGTGGTGTGCCTCACGGCGATTAAGTTCAAAACCGTAGGAATACCGGATACGGATCCCCAAATTAATGGTTCCCTTGATGTATCGGGAGGATTCTTTTAGCCTGCTGAGAGGTGGGTTTTGAGTTGATCTCGGCGATAGCGGAACAGATAGGCCGAGCAAAACAATATCGAGGAGCACCGCTATTTGTTAGATACGCAGGGCCAATAATACTACGGTATTTTGTAGGGTCCTGAATTTCCCATGTAAATCAGCGTCCTAGCTTCTTGAGTATGAGCCATTGGTGTGGCATAGGTGTCACAGATTTGCATTCCAAATTTGTGTAACAATTCAAGGGCATATTTGGGTGACTCAGAAAATACCACGGGGTGATTGATGAACTTGCATTCCAAGGAAGAATGTGTGTTCACCCATCATTGACATTTCAAAATGTTTTGTGTCATATTTTGCAAAGCATTTGAGTATTTTAAATGTGTTGACCCAAAAATGATGTCATCCACATAAATTTGAACGATTAAGATGTGAGTCTCGTGATATTGTATAAAAGTGTAGGTTGACCCGAACCGTTGGTGAACTTATTGCGTAAGGAAGGATGATAACTTATCGACCACGCAGAGGGGCTTGTTTGAGACCGTGAGAGCTTTCTTGATTTGTAGACATGATTAGAACTGGATCAACGAATCCTTCGGCTGGCTTACATATGAAGTTCTTTTCAGTTGTCCATTGAAATGCAGTTTTGACATCCATTTGAAAGACCCGTGATGTTCATGTGAGGAGCGCAAAAGCCAGAAAAATCCGAACGACCTCAAGATGAGCAACCCAGGAGCCGAATGATTCTTCAAAGTCAATAACCTCTTCCTATCTATAACCCTTAGCCACCAGTCGTGACTTGTTTCTAATTACGGTTCCTTGACATCCAATTTGTTTTTCCAAATCCATTTTAGACCAATGATGAAGACCCTTGTTGGTCTTTCAACGATTCCCATACTTCAAGACGTTTTAAATTGGTTTAGTTCTTCTGCATGGATTCAATCGGTTGTTCTTTGGCATTGCGTCTTTAATGTTTTGAAGCCAGTTGGCGGGGCGGTGGTGCATAAATGCAATGTTCACCATCACGTGTGAAGACGTTGTCTCGTTACATTTGGTTGGTCCGGGTTGCCAATAATATTCTCAAGGGGATGGTCTTTTGTCCAACGATGTGTGGAGGGTTGATTTTGATATACATTGCGGTTTTGAGGATTCAAATGGCTTGTAGATGATTCCGTGACATCAGTGCACTTGATCTCATTAGCAAGCGGGTTAAAGATATTTGGATCAAAATCTGCAGGGTGGGTTACGGCATTCCGAACATCATCGGTACTGGTTCTACGTCGTTGGGGCGGTTTGTTCAAGCGTGTAGTCGTAGTGGGTGCTTCTTCAACGAAGTTGTTGTAGCGGTGTATCGGGTATAGAATTATTATACTGTTTGAGCGTGGAAATAAGCGGATACACCTGAGCACGTTCATCAATATCGTCCACTTGAACAGAAGGCAAATAGTCTTTCCATTTGTTGGCAAAGTAATTTGGGGGAGCTTGTTTGGTGATGATGGGGTTTAAAGGAAAGTTTAAGCCCGGTTATGGCGGTACATTATACTCGGTAAATTTCGGTAAGTTCATCAAAATTAGCATGAATCGTTTCCATAACCTGCTTTGTACGACGATTCGAGATCCGAGAACCTTTAGAATTCTCATAATATCCAATAAAGACTCCAATGTCGACTTTGGCTTAAGCTTTCCAAAGTCATCACGATCATTATTTGGATAGCAAAGGGATCTAAAGACATGAAAGTGTTTGAGATTGGTTTCACGATTGTGGAAGCTCAAATGGTGTTTTGTTGTGGCGTTTGTAATCATTGAACGGTTGCTGAGTGTAGCATGCAGTTGAGACGGCTTGACCACAAGTAATCCGGAAGTTTAGTTTTGGTGATTATCGTTACGGCACTTCCACTAACGTACGGTTTCGTCTTTCAACAACTCCGTTTTGTTCTGGTGTGCGGGCAATAGATGTTTGATGTGGAACCCGAAGTGTTAGAGGGTTCCAAAGCAGTTATAGTAGAAATACACACATCAATAACTTTAGGCATCCATTTAAATCCTAGTGTATTGTGTATCCATTTCTGCCATCTCCAACTAGTCTTAGCTTTAGTCTTAGTGAATGCACTAGGTGGTAATACATTACTTGGTGGTAATTTAGGAGCTACAGGGACATCAATGCGTTTCTTGGAATCTAAAGAGGGCGGTCTACCAAGCACAGACTTAGAAGCAGTAGTGGGCCTAGAGGTATTCTGGGTCTTAGGATTCCGTAAACGAGACAAGATAGCCTTAGCAACACATTTATCATGACAATCAGGCGCGTATACTTTTACGACATATATCACAAGAGCATCAGATGATCAAAAGTACTTAAAGGTGCAGCATTAGTTACAACACTTTTTCCATTACATTTTCAGCACGCAATATCTAAAGTGGGTGCAACTGAAGTCTTATTCAAAGTCCTACGGTGTTCTTCTACTTCAACATTCTTTATTTGTCCTTTCTTAGGTCGCAACTTCCTATTCTTCTTTGTATTGCTCCTAGGCTGTGAAGCGCGGACGTTTGGAAAAGAGGCAACTAGTCCTGTTTCAGTAGAGGGAAGCACATTAGTAACCTGAGTTTTGTCATGTAAGGCATTCTGGTTCATGTTTGCTAAGTGTTCTTGGTGCAATTCGCATAATGATGCTAGGTTGAACTTGTTCATACTTTCCTAACATTTCCCTAACAATGATAGTGTGCACCAAATCTTGATTTTCAGAACGAAGATTTCCAGCAAATTCATGACTTCTTTAGTGTGTGCAAGATAATGATCAAGTTCGTTTGATGCTTCATCATCTGCGAGTGTTTGAGTAAATCAAATATGACACCATATTCGTTTTTGACTTTTACAAGTTCTTGTTCATATTTTGAGATTTGACATTTCAAAGACACGCGTTTGATCATCCGGTTGCTCAAGTTTTTGTGTGGAAAACTAGAAGGGGGTTGAATAGTTTTGCCGATTTTAAGTTGATTTCAAAACTTTAGATTCGATATTATGTGAAATCGTATGGATGTTGAGCGTTATAGATCTAATGATAATGCAAGCAAATAAATAAAGTTAAGGGATAGAAAAGACACAACCGATTTATAGTGGTTCGGCTACAAGGTCACCTTCCTTGCCCTACTCCACTCCCCGAGTCACCTACTCTAGAGTTCAAGCACTATGTCAACAAACTCCTTCACTTGGCGGAGAAGCCTTCACAACATTGCTTACACTTTTTCTGGTACAAAGCTAAATACCGAGTCCGTAATACGGTGGACCAAACCAACACAACTATTACACAACAAATATGTGAAATATCAAATACAAGATCTTAGCTACAGAAATCTTGCGGAATAACAAATCAATCAAGGACCCCTTGCTTGGATGACTTGTAGAATGCTCGTGAGAAGGACCTATATGAGGATCACAAATAGAAAGAAAGAACAACTCTCTAGATCAAGTGATCTATATGTTAGAAGAGAATGAGAGTGTATGAGAGATTTAGTAAGAAAAGGGGTAAGTTAGAATGAAGAAATGGCTCTCTATTTATAGGCAAATTTCTCCTCTGTTCCACGGATCCCACGGATCCCTCCCACTTGGGATCCGTCTAGAGTAATCCTAGGGATCCATGGTACGCTCCTCTTTGCCCATGGGTTTTTTGGTTATGGGTCATGGGTTATGGGTTAGTCCATGGGTTTTCTTTAGATTCAATGTATCTAAGTATACATTGTATCTAGCCAACTTGGGTATGGGTTATGATCCATGGGTTATGGTCCATGGGTTATGGTTTTTACCCATCCTAATAAACTACTACAACAAATGCTTAATTATTACATTTTTGTATTTAAATGGCTATATGTAAATGCTTTACAAAAATAACATGTATCCTTATAGTTATACTTAAGATAACATTACATTTGTTATCAACAAAACACAAAAAGATCTCAAAATATTAATAAACGTTTTTACGGTTTATTTGTATTAACATTTTGGATTAAACGTTTTGGATTGCAACTGATTGATTTTGTTTTGCAAAGCAAGTTCACGATTTTGACAATCTTTTTGACACCATTGAAGACGACGTTTTGAATTTGAAAGCTCGTTTAACAGTCGTTCGTTTTCAACTTTTAAAGACTCGATCCGATGCACCGTATGATAATCACAACAATATCAACGAGAATCAACAGAATCAGCGGAGATATGATCGATGCATATGGCAAAGAATGTAATAACCAAAGCATTTTGGATATCGGCCAGATAACATCTTCCAGAGTCGATCAACATCTTTTCTCAACATTTTCTTTTTACGTTTAGTATTTGAAATTGATGTTTTGTTTTCTCAAAATTTTCATGAGACAAAGTTCCTTGTGAAAATCCTTTTCCCAATATAGTGTACAATTTTTCAAATTTTTGACATGGGGTAAAATTCTTTTCTGAAGAATATCTCTATGTTCTCGCGCCATTGGCGATTGAAAATGTTGAACTTTTATTTCAGAATGAAATTCAATCTCTCGTTCCAAAATTTTGAGGTCAGATAAGAAAGTGTCAAAGTATTTGATAACGCGACAACTTTCGGCATTAGTTTTACTTCACTAAGTGAAGATAAAGGACCATTAATTTGTGCACCATTTGGTTGAGGCCGACTTGAGCTGGTGTGATAACCAAAGGGTTTTTAGAAGAATCGTGTTGTGTGACAAAAGTTACGGCTTTTGAATAGTTAAATGGTTTGTTATAAGCGACATTTTCCAATTTTGACCGACTCTCCATCGCATCTAATTCCTCCATCCGATTATATTCAACAACAGTCATAATTGAATCATCAATTCTATGTTCTGCACTATAAACTTGAGGATTTGGTTTGAATGCTCTGTGTGAAAACTTAGGTTTATAATCAGCAAGATTCGGTCCATATCCATTTGGATTTGGTTTGAAAGAAAACTTTTGAATCGTTGTGATTGATTCACCATGTTTATAAATAACAGTTTAAACTCTTTGATTTTGTTTTGTAAGTCGACAATTTCCTCAAGATAGTCATCTATTCGTTTCGTTTAATGCTTTTTGTACTCGAGGCTGTTTTTGACAAGTTAACAACTCAGCCTTGGCTTTTGAGTTTCCAAAGTAAGAGCGTTAATTTGTTGTTTATGTTCATGTTTCATTTGTTCTATTTGATACAACAAAGCATTCTTGAGCGGCTAGATCATGAACATGGTTCCAAATATTTTTTGTTTTGGTGTGATTTGGAAAAGGCGCTTCAAAACCTTTTTCACGATTTTCTTGAGTTTTGAAAAAGTTGAGTTGTCGAATTAAGCATTCATTATCCCTGGTTATGATGCATTTTTCTCTTTTAATTTCGTGCAAATTTCCAAACGAGAATGTTGGTCTTTAATTAAGGTCAAGAGCTCAGTTTCTCTGTCAGACAAAAGCTCATCTTGTTCAACGTGATTCTCAACATGATCATTATTTAGATCCTCAAATATAATGACGGAGTCAACTTGATTATCAATATTAACCATAAGATTATCTTGATCATCAAATATGACTACGGGATCTATTTGATAATCATCGGAATGAGATGTGGAAGACTCATGTTGAACACTTTGATCCTTGTCGGATGGAGAAAATGGCAGAGATATCAGATTATTAATGATAATTGTTTGTTTAGGTACCTGAGACAAGCCATCAGTGTTATACAGGCCTGTGTCATTCATGTGTAGAGCTTGCATTTGTGCCATCAACATCACTGCTGCATTAGCTTGCAAGTCCTCCATATCATCATCCGAAATGCAAATGCGCCATATAGCTCTGTTCCTTGTTGGTAAGAGTTCCACCAGCTTCATCCTTAAGAGCCAAGAGCAAAGCTTCTTTGAAATAAGCACTGCCTCTTGTGCTTGGTTTAGGACATGCATTAGCGGATGACCCTTCTCATTACAGGTTATAGCATCGAAGACCATTAACCCCGTCACGAGCATTCCCCGTTCAACCACGAGCCCTTTGTTGTTGCGGACCAACCATGTTATTCCTTCCCATAGCATTTAACCCTTGACCACCTCCCATCGGCGACCATAACCACAATTCAGGCTTCAACTCGTCCATTGTTCACAAGCTGCTGATTTCTTGTATTAGATGAGGGCGAATCGATTGTTGGATTTGTTTGTATACCGGCCAAATGCTTTAGCAATCATAGCAAATCCTTGTTGCAATTCATCGAAGGCATCGAGTCCTCATCGACTTCACTCGTAAAGAGCTTGGCGGTGTTGTTGTTGTATGGAACCAATTGATTTTGTTGAGGTTGTTCTTGGGGCGGATCATAAGGTGTGATGGTTGCAGTTTGTTTAGGAGCGGGTTGAGGAACTTGTTGAGGAGGAATGTTAGTTTGAGCCCATAAAGCAAGTTGTTGATTTTCCGGAAGTGATGGTGAAACAGTTTGACCACGGAGAATCCTTTCCTTATCAACTTCTTTTGGTGAGAGTCAGATAGTCGTACAACAATCCGTATGTATCTTGATGAAGATTCTTAGCTTGACGGATAAAAATGACATACTTCTCCCATTCCGGACCAAGACAACTTAGGAACTTAGTGTTGACAGCAATGCGTGGCATAATGATGTTGTGTTTTTCCAAATCATTGATGATGTCACGGCGATGATGATAAGATTCTAATGTCTCTCACGGTTCAATCATGAAGTGTTAATAAGCCAAGTAGATTTTGGATTCCATGTCTTCCTGATTGAGTGTTGTGCCTTGTATAAGAAGATGAATCTGTTCCCACATTGCTTTTCCAGTCTTTTGAGCATCAACACTTCGAAGGATTGGGTTGGGTAATCCTAAAAGGATGTATTGCATTGCAAGTTCGTCGGCTCCAAAGTGTAGAAGTTGATCACCCGTGAGGTCTGCGATTCGATGTTGGTGACATCATCTCTTGGTGAACAGCATTAGGATCTCCGGTGTAATGCGACGGTAGGCATCTGAAATGGACCTTCCATAATGACCTTCTTTAAAAACTTTCCATGTGGCTTCTTTAAATCACAAAACCTAAAAGAAGAATCACCCATTGATCATAATTACGAGGTGAGCATTGGAGGTCTATCAAGTGAGCGACTTCATGAATTGATTGTTGGCTACTCAAGGCTTCACACATCTTGCCAAACCATGCCGGTTCCTTCATAGTATTTCTGGATGGATGTTGATTGTAGAAGTTTGTGTAAGGTTGTACTTGAAGACTAGGTGGTGGTTGAACCAATTGAGGTTGTGGAATTCTTTGCAAGTAGTGGAGTATGTTGTTGATTAAATTGTTGTTGATAGCCTTGTTGTTGATTCCATTGTTGATGTTGGGGACTTAGTTGTTGTTGTTGTTGTTGATTATAAGTGTAAGGAAAATAGTTAGAGTATGGTGGTTGTGACATGTTGAAAACTTGTGTTGTTAATTGGATCTTTGTAGTTGAATGAACCTTTGTTGATGAAGTATCCTTAGGCGTAGAAATCACAATAAACCAATTAGCACTTATGCGTAAAAACACCAAAGTTACACGTAACAGCAAGAATTACGCGTAGGTTTAGCTTACGCGTAAGAAAGGATAAAAACACTAAAGTTATGCGTAAACAGTAAGTTAGGCGTAGAAAACTTAGGCGTAGGATTACCTTATGCGTAAGACAAAGCTTATGCGTAAGATGAATGTTATGCGTAAGAGGTTCTAGCGTAAGCTAAGCTTATCGCGTAAGTTTAGGGTTTTTGCCCAAGTGATCTTTTACACTATCACAGTGCAAAAGATATCCCAAAGTCGACGTATTTTCAGGCTTATCCAAGCAAGAAAACACGGAGTAAAACCCGGCGAAGATCAAACTAAGGAATAAGTTCGCAGCGTAAGTTTAGGGTTTTGATACGCGTAGACTTACTCGTAAAAATGACTTTTGCCCAAAGATGTTTCTAAACCAGATTTTTGTGATGAAAGAGCTTCAATATCACCAAGATAACACAAAAGTGTGAAACTTGATGATCCAAAGTGTCTAAACGATTACGCGTAGGAAAACATGTCGTAAAAACCAAGTTCAAAAACAATGATCCGCCGTAAAGGTTGAAACTTTTGCCAAAACAGTTATTTTAACACCTTAAAGCGTTGAAAGTACAAGAATCTCGGATTAAAAGTGTAAAAATGTGTTTTAAGCGAACAAAAGTATCAGTATTCTTTGCAGCGTGGGACCAAAACCACTTCAAAAGCAATACGTTCACCCAACTATTTGGCGATTGATACCACATTGTTAGGTTCCCAAATATGCAACACAAGTATCAATAGAAGAAATAGAGAGGAGATGAAGGTGGATGAACAAATAACCAAACACACACACACGTATACTTGGAGAAAGGTTAGGCGTAGAGTATATGTGAAAGATAAATTGAACAACCAACCCTCAAGTGAGGGTTTACAAGAGGTATTTATAGGAGAGGGAGCTAGGGCAACACTCCTAGTCCCTTCCTTTTTCTTATTGGACTAGGCCTAGGCTTATGGGCCTTCTACATAAGCCTAAGGCAATTACTATAAAAGGCCATATTAAGCTAACTATTACATTTGAGTCACTAACACTTGAATTAGGTTTAGGAGTGATTCCAACACTAGAGTATGGTGGTTGAGACATCTTGAAACTTGTGTTGAATAATGGATCTTTGTAGTCAAATGAAACTTTGTTGATATGTATCGTAGAAAACTAGCTTAGGCAAAGAAAATACCTTATCGTAAAAAACCAACTTCGGCGTAGAAGAGCTCTGCGTAGGATTTGCTTGCGTGGGTTAAGTAAACCTTAGCTTATCGTGTCGAAAAGCTTAGTAGTAGAATGCTTATGCGTAAGACAAAGCTTAGGCGTAAGAAAATTCTTAGGCGTAAAGATTCTACGCGTAAGTTTTAGCTTAGGCATAAAACTAGGGTTTTGCCCAAAAATCCTTTACACTTATTCCAGTGTAAAAGATATCCAAAGTCGAAGTGTTTTCAGGCTTGTCCAAGCCAGAAAACATTGAGTAAACCAATAGCACTGAATATCAAACCTTTAGAAGCTTATGCGTAGGATTGGGGTTTTGCTATACGTAGGAATTGCCAAAATTAAGCAAGACTGATTATTAAGCACAAAGATGTTTTAGAAACCTGATGTTTATGATGAAAAAGCTTCAATATCACCAAAATAACACAAAAGTGTGAAACTTGATGATCCAACACACTTTCTCACCTTACCGTAGAGCAGACTACTACATATAAAACTTAAAACACTTACCACCGTAAAGTTGCAAACTTTATGCCAAAAACTTAAACTTTATCACCAAATAACCTTTAAAGCACAAGAATCTTGAGTTTTAAAGTGAAAAAATTTGAGTTTTGATGCGTGTTAGGATTTAGTAAATCAGGTCATTAAAAGTCGGTCACCTCAAGTATATGTAATCGTTAGAAGCTCGTGAGCGTAGATTATTTAATGTTAAGTAGTATTTAGTTAAGTAACACCGTGGAGGACGAACGGGTCTTTACCCACTGTATACCTGATCCACATCCCGTAGGTGGCGATTTGTGCAAGACTATAAATACTATCTACCTCCCAAGGTAAAGAGTTGGAGCTCATAATAATACTTTTACTTTCTCTCACTAAGTTCCCAAACCTCTAACTCTTTCTCTCTCTAAAACCTCATCTTATACGCCTAGTTGTGTTTATGGTTTGATGTGTTTGTGAAATCCAATATGTTACAATTGATATCAAGAACCATGGTTTGATCATCTCTCTTACATATCCTTGGATTTCTAGTGGTTTTAGATGGTTTTTGAGTTTGAAAAAGTTTAGTGGTTTTTGCATCATTTGGATCATTTCTAGTGTTAAAGTTTGAATTTTGGGTGTACTTTTGTGTTTAGAATCATTGTAAGTGCTTGGGTTTTGATTTGGTAAGCTTGAATCACTGTGGTTGAGCTTGTTTTGGATTGAAAAGTGTGTTTTGAAGTTTTTCTTGCTAGCGACTTGGTTCTCGTTGTGTTTTTCATCGTAGAGACTTGCTTAGAGTTAAGAGTTAGGTGTTAGTTGTTAGCGACTTGTCTATTGAGACAAGCCGACAAAAGCAAGTTAGTGGATTCTCCACTCTGACTAGCGACTTGGTGAGGTTAGCTTGCTTGAGAATTTGTTAGCGACTTGTACTTAGTATTCTTAGCGACTTGGTGTTAGCGACTTGGACCTTAGCGAGTTGCTCTTTAGCGACTTGACTGTGTAGCGACTTGGTGCTTTAGCGACTTGTGTCCAGCGACTTGGGTCTTAGCGACTTGGGTCTTAGCGACTTGGTTCACAGGAAATTGAGATCTTAGCGAGTTGCTACTTAGCGACTTGGTTCAAGAATTCTTTGTGACTTGGTTGATTTTTGTTTGTAATACGGTTTTCTCTTGATTTAGTAAAATCCTGTGAAAGAATCTATTTCCCGGTTTAACCATAGAGTTATAAAATCCCGTTTAATCTGTTAACATGTCTACCAACGTACCTACAATCATCTCCATATTCTTGAGGATGTTCAAGCGGTTCGTTCAGACCACTCGTGCTTGCAGCCAGGCCGACTACGACTCTTGGGCTCAACGTGTCAGATTATCTTGTCTTGAAAGGAAAATGGGGTCAACATTCTCAAATCCATTGATGAAGGACCTTATCAGTTTGAGACTACAAGAGACTTAATAATCTGACATGAGATGGAACAATCATCTATGGAATAGACAGACCAAAGACGTATGATGAGCTCAATGATAAGGAGAAAAAGAGATTCGATGCTGATATCGGGGCTTCAAACATTATACTTGAGGGTCTTCCAAAAGATATCTACAAGCTTATCAATCACAACACTGAAGCCAAGGCGGTTTGGGATAATTTCAAGATGCTTCTCTCGGGTTACGAATAACCAAGGAAGCAGAGAATCACAAGCGTATGATGAGTTTGAGCACTTCAAGATGAAACCGATGAGAGTGTCTATGAGTACACTGAGATTCCATAAGCTTGTGAATGATATGAGGAACATCAAAATGACCATGCCAAATATTCAGATGAACTCAAAGTTTGTGAACAACATGAATCCCGAATGGCACAAATTTGTCACCGATGTGAAGCTAACCAAAGAATTGAAGAATACAAACTATGAGCAACGTGCCTTTCTTCTTCAAAATGAGAGACATGCTATGTTTGAAAAAATGATTCTTAATCAGTTCAAAACCAATGAGGGAGAAACAAGTTCTTCAAATGATTCAACAGCCTTTTACACAAATGTTGGAATTACCACCAAAGCTTCTCAAGTTATACCCACGGGTAATGGTAATCACAAACTCATTCCCTATCCAATGTTCAAACAAGCGATCTTTGCAGTCATGGGACATTTCATCAATCAGCTGGCTCTTATGGTTAAACAAAACTTGACTCTCAATCCACATACCAACAGTCTACACACTAACAATGAGATCGAGAATACATCCAACCCTCACAATCAGCGGTTGTGGGAGATGGAAAAGTTATGGTGCAACCTGTTCAAGGAAGGCAATATGAACAGGGAAGAGGTGGAGTAGGTGGAGGTTATATTGGAAATCAGAATCGGGGAAGGAATGGAAATCAAGGTCAAGCAAAGCCGATCAAATGCTACAACTGTGGTGGTGATGGACATATAGCTGGCTGCACATCTCCAAAACGCCACAAAATGCGAGAGTACTTCGAGATAAGATGTTACTTGTGGCTTCGGGACAATGGACTGTGTGTGGATGAAGAGAATTGTTGTTTCTGAGGGCAATGCCAAGACATATGATTGGATGTGGATGAGCAAATTCAGGAGATAGGTCATAATCATCAAAATGCATTTCAAGTAGGCGATGATGCATTTGAATCGATGTCGATGATGAACCTACTGCCCAAACAATCTTCATGGCTAGCATCTCATCTATGGTCTCTCCAAAGGTCTCTTCACCACAACAATTGGCCCATCTAAAGATTCAATCATTTCAGAGGTATTAAAACTATATGATGATGTTGATGAGCAAAGATGCATAATAAAGTACAGTCTCTTGAAACTTTTGAATCAGATATTGATGATGATGGTAATAGTAATATTGTCCCATATGATCAATATATGAAGCAAAGTGAAAGTGAGAATGTACCAAGTAATGCATCTTACAGATCAATGATGATTATGTTTTGATGAATACCTTGCATGTGCCCATGATTCATTTACCTCTGAACTGAAGGCCTATAAAGAACAAGTTGCCATTTATGAACAACGTGCTAAGTTTGAGTTAACCACCCGTGAGCAAGAAATGGAAGACCAAATGCGTACAATTATTAGAAAAAGTAAATTTAGAGAAGAAGTATTAGGGTGTGTTTGGTGAAACTAGTAGTAGCAGTTAGCAGTAGCAGTTAGCAGTAAGCAGTTAGCAGAAGCAGTTAGCAGTAGCAATTTAATTTATAAAAGTGTTTGGTAGAATAGTTGTGGCCATAATTTTATTGTGTAAAATAGCATAATGCTAAATGCTAAATGCTAAATGCTTATTCAAAGAACATTTAGCGTTTAGCATTTTTTTTGCTTATAAATTGTAACTGCTAATCATTCCAAACAATCTTTTTTCAAAAACGCTAAATGCTAAATGCTAATTGCTCCATTTATGCTCTTACCAAACACACCCTTAAAACAAGAGTTAAACTCATTACAAGAAAAGCTTTCTAAAACTGCTAAGCAAAAACAGGAACTTCAAGAAAATGTTAAAATGCTTAAGAAAGAATTCAATGCTAAGGAATCAAAACTTTTGAATGATTTTTCTAATCTAAAAACTATGAAAAACAAGCTTGATAATGTGCGAATACCATTCAGACTACTCACTTGATCACTAAGCATAGAGTCTTAAGCGATAAGCATAGCATTCCCATTGTTGAGGAACCAAATACAGAGGTCATTAAAAAGGCTAGAGCTGCTAATAAGGTACTTTAAGATGGTAATGAAATCCTTAAGCCTAAGCGAGAAACCTAGTGGTGCATTGAGGAAGATAAGAAATTAATGAAGTCACTAGGGAAAATGAATAAGAAGCTAGAAGATCCTGAGTGTAAAATGAATAAGATAACGATAAAACCCATGATTACACTAAGGAAAATTGGATATCCTTAAACAAGTTTAAGCCTCGGACTCTATTAACCCACAACAAGTGTTGCGGAAAGGATATGGATATGCAAAAGCCGTTGAAAAGAATCCCCTTGTAGGAAATTGCCTCAAGCAACAACGTATCCTCCTAACACACCAATGCATTTAGTTCCTAGATCCATTGCCACTAATAGCAAGACCTTAATCAGCCTGTATGTTGTTTATCATCTGTTTGTTGATTTTGAGAAAACGTGTAAGAAGAGAATCACCTCTGAGGGATAGCGGGGAAAAGGGGTTTTGAGCAAACTAAAGAATGTTATTTAACTGAGGTCATGCCTTTCTTTAAACAATTAAAAGGTCAATTTGAGAGTCTTCAAAAATGGATAAATTCAGGATATTAAAGAAATGGAAAAGGAATTTGATGCAATGATAGTTGAGGTCAATGATTATGAACAGGAACTCAAATATAATGAAGTTGAAAGGAACAACTTGCACATCTTAAATGAGAATTTGATTTGTGTTTGCTCAAGATGTGTTTTATATTGTTACTAAGCACTCTATTACTGCTTCTCGATTTCATGAATTATCTATTGCATTGAAAGTTTCCCATGATCGTGCCATTGAGCTTGAAAACAAAAACTCAGAACTAAATGAGAAAATTGATCGGGATGATCACGATAATTTGGTAAAACATCTTTCTAAACTAGAAGTTGAACATTTTAATTTACAACCAAAATATCAACATCTTAAAGAAAATGTCAAAACCTCAAATATCAAGACATCCTCGATGTTCCGAGAGTTTGATGTAGTTTTTCGGATAAACAAGCACGTGACGAGCGATTCAAGCTCATTGTAACACGATCGGAAAGTTGAAAGCCCAAATCTCTCAATTAAATGGTGAAAAGAACAATGTGTGGCTCCCCTTAATGCCTTTCCTCAGATTATTCTCAAACTTTTCATCTTCAAAACTTAGTTAATGCTTTACAAAAGAGTTTTGAAGAAAATGAAAAAGTTAACGACACTTTAAAGAGTTATATGATTCAATGAAAGTCACTCGTGACAAAACAACGAAAAAATAACATCTTTACAAAAAGAAATTGAGAATCTGAGGAGTCAGGATAAAGGGAAACTGCCACTTGTTTTTAATAAGAATGTTGCATCAAAGTCATCCTCAGACTACAAATAAACTGTGACCGTTAAATACATTCCTCCTCATCTTAGGAATAATGAACCTGTGTTTCATAACTATTGTGCTCACCTTAAGGATAGTCTAGAATGTCTCCGTGAGATTGTGGAAGAGGATTTCATAAATACGCCTCTTGATAGAGAAATTAGGTTTGCTTGCATTCAGGCCAAAAGATCTCAAGAGTTGCTAGAATGTTTAATAGCAACATGTCCTAAATCCTTAGGTGCGAAAGGTAAAGCTGTGATGCATTGTTCTATGCCTAGTGCCAACCATACAAACCATTCTATGCCCGCTTTTAAGAAAGTGAACACTAATGTACCTTCAAGTAATTGGATCCCTGCGTCTAGTTCAGGAATGCAAAAAGTAGATCAACCAACTAACGTTCCCATAATTCCCTCTACATGAGTAATCAGTGACATTAAAGCAAGCGGGTCAAAGCCTCCAGGCAATACCAAGCAAGATAGGACCTCCAAGCTAAGAATGTGCATTGGAAGAGAGTAGAAGATCACCCTAGGAATATTAAGTTTGAGTTGAATAAAATGAATCGTGTTGATTCTTGTATTAGCTATAAGCGTCTTGTAATTAATTGAATTTTACTACTATTCGCGAACCATGTAATGATGATTTGCTTGATTTCTGTTACTAATCATGAATGTGGTGTGAATGTTTTGTCTAATCTTTGTCAAAAGCCCTGTTAAAACTGTTAATGCAAAAATTCAAGCTAAGAAGGCTAAAAGGCAAAGGCGAAAGAAAGTTAGAAAACGGTGGAAACCCACAGGAAGGAAATTTAGTAATATAGGTTATCAATGGATACCTACTGGGCGTAAGGTTAATGAGTATTGCCCTAAATTTGCTAAGTCAATGCCCACTAGAAAATGGATGCCTCCTGGTAGAACTATTCCCTTAAGAAGTGAACATACTTTGAATAGGTCAAATATGGACACTAGACTTTGCATCTATTTCTAATGATTCCATTATTTCTTCATGTGGGTGTTCCAATTCTTTTATTACTAACCAAGTGGAACCCACTATTGCATGGGGTTCCCGTTATCATTATCAATTCTTATGCAATTGTGTTCTTCAGCTGCAGATCGTTCAAATCGTTACGTGGTACGGACTCGAGCCTGTTCCAAGCATATGGTGGTGATCGCAAACTCAGAACTTCGTGAGTAAATTCATCCGAGATTTGTTAGATTCGGGCGACCATTTTGGAGCAATGATCCGGTGCAAAACCGTCAAGTTTTCTCATCAAGCCCTGCCACTTGTGAATGGCCAGACCGTAACAAACTTAAAACAGTTTTAAGCACAAATGCAATGAAGATCGGGAGAGTATAGTGTTTCCCGGTGGTTAAGTCCAACGAGAACGTGTGAGAATAGCCAAACGTCTAGTGATCGAGGGATTTGAACGGAAAAGAAGGATTTGTGATAATTATAACTAAAGAAAAAGCCAACAAATTACAGGGGCTTAAATGCAAATTAAATAAAATTAAAAAGATAAAAAATATTAAATAAACGCTATCACTATTTTAAAATCTAATGTTTTTGATTTTTTTCTTTTATAAAACTTTTATTAAAAACTACGTGGCGTACAAGAGAAAATGTAAAACTTACACAATATAAATCCTAAAAATATGAAAATATCATTTTTACAATCCTAATGATAAAAGAAAATTTATAGAAAAAGAAAATTATTTTTATAACTATTTAATTAATTATTATTAATTAAAAACTATTTTTAACTATTTAATATTAACCTAAAATACAAGAAAATATGAAACAAAGCTAGAAAAATAAAATTTTGACTTGGAAAAATCTAAAATATCAAAAGAGAATTTTTAAAACTATTTTTGTATTTTTCTGATTATTTTCTATTTTCTAGGAATTAAAAACTATTAAAAACTAACTAAATTACTTAAAAATACAAATTTAACTAAGAAAAATCTAGAAAAATATTTTTTTGTCTTTTTATATTTATCTTAACTTAATAAAAATGAAAAATTATTTTTTTGAAACTTTTCTTAATTAATTGTATTAAATGCTATTTAAAAAGTGCTAAAAATTAAATTAAATCAAGAAAAATACTAAACAGTGCTGGAAAAATCTGAAAAATTCAAGATAAGCTTAAAATAATATGAGGAATCTAGGAAAAATATAAAAAACAGGGGTTGTGTGTAGGAAATTGAGGTGTGTAGTACAATGTGCTTATGAAATAAGCACGAATAAGCCAAAAGGGACCAAACAAGCACCAAACATCGAGAAAGCTTAAAATAAGCTAAAAGAACTCAAAAGCAACTATAAACAACTACTCTAAACCACTGCATTGCAATCTACAAAGATTTGATTGTTTTGATTTCAATGTGCAAATTGATTGATTTATTTACTAGAGTACAGCCACCAGCGACTGAAAAGCAGTGGGAACCTCAAGATGACTGGCTAGCTATGTCTAAGCCAAAGATGAGCCCAGTGAGCTCTGATGAGCTTGGTGCTAAGGCGCAAGCGTGCAAAACTCGGTGTTCACGAGTTTTGTACGAGCAGTGTGTGACTTTTGGATGACTAAATTGGAGCATGTAAAAACTTGAGAACATTCAACAAAATTCATTTAACCTAACTAGACCAACTGAACTTGTGATCCCCAGAATTGCACTGGAATTGAACCAAAGATGAACCCACAGTACATTAATAAAGTTTTGTAAAAAACTGTCTATGCAACTTTTGACTTTATGAAATCAATTATGAACATTGACTTTTGCCAACTTTGAGCTTAATTTGTAATCTGAATATGTTGTTTAGAGCTAATATGGACCTACTACAAGCTAGATTAACTAGTTTAACACCTATATGAAGCGAGTTGTTAAGCGATTTGAATTGGAAATGGCCGATGGTAGATTTTGACTTTTAAAGTGAACAGACCCAAAATAAGGACTAGAGTGATTCAAGTAAGTCTAGTTGAGACTAAGTAAGTTGTCGATTTTACAGAGCTCAAGCTCGGTTGAGCTACTGATCCAAACACCACTTATTTGACTGATAAAGAGATTAAAACTAAACCAACTGCTGAACCAACATGTAATGAAGATCAAACTAAGCTAAGCACCTAAATACAACTAATAAAAAAGGTATAAAAGGTTTGATGATCACATAAAATAAACACAATGAAATGTGAAAAGGAGATAAAAAACTCCTCAAGTGTTGGTGATATTACAGCTTAAACCAAACCCAAAATCACTATTCTAATCCATTTCCAACCCATTTCAACCTCTGCATCAACCCATTCCTTTTCCAAACCTGGATGAACCAAAATCTCTTGCACTGTTGACTTTCGCTGACCACAAACAAAATGCATTTAAACTTGAGTTTTAATCTTGCCAAGAGCTTTAAATATCTTAAATAAGCTTATTGGAATTTAAAAATAAGCTATTAAAGATTTGGATATAAGAATTTGAAAATGCATTTTCCAACAGTGAACATGAATATTTGAATCTTAAGTAAAGCCTTGAATTATCACTTGAAAACAGATTGTATTGATTAAACAACTTAATTTGAGTACAATATAACAAAAGATTACATCTTTAGACTTGAATTAAAGCATAAATGTTAAAAACGACATACAAGAGAAAATAAAACTAAAACTACTACTTTTCAGTTGCCTCTATTCCTTCTCTTTTATACCCAAAAAGCTCCATGTGTCCTTCTGAGAGTATCCCACTTGATTCCAGAGCCATTGGGCCACTTTTGTGAGTTTTGGCCATTTTGTCAATTTTGGCGGGAAAGGGTGATTTTGACCTCTGGGCTTTTAGACTGCAACTAGGGGGGTGGACTAGGTGTGATGATGAGGGTGAGAGATAAGGTGATAAGGTGAGGGGTGAGTGAGTGGTGAGTGGGAGGTGTTGCAGGAGTGTAGCAGCAAGTTGGAGAATAAAACCATATGGGAAACACGGATGTTTGACTTGGGGTTCAAAAATAGGTAATGCGGGGGTCAAAGGTTTAAAGCGGGGGTCAAAACATATGGCGGTGGTCCAGGTTTTGACAAGGCTTTGGTTTTAATAATGCTAAGGACTATTTGTGCAATTCTTCCAAACTTGAGGACCAATCAGTAATTTTCCAAAGTTAACACAAGGGTCACTTTTGACAAGTTTCAATAGTACAAGTACCATTTTTGACATTTTCAAAATTCTAAGGACCAAACTTGACATTTTATGAAAGTTCAGGGACCTTTTCTGCCATTTAACAAAAGATTTATTCAAGGACCATTTTTGACAAGTTAGAATATTTCAGGGACCTTGAATAACATTTTTCTTTATTTAGATTTACCGAGGGACTGTTTTTTGACAACTTTTAAAACTTGGGGACTAAAACGCCAATTATGCAAACATCGTTTTTTCACGATTTTGATATTTTGCATTTAAAACACATAAAACACTTATTTGTGATATTTTTATCATTTTGATGCATTTCTGAGTGTTTTCAGATGTTTTTGCAGTTTAATTGGTACAAAAATAATGAGTATTTACACACTCATCAATCCCCCACACTAAGATATTGCTAGTCCCTAGCAATGTTTTGAAAAATTAATTTCATCTCTTTACCAAAAGCCATTACTCGGAGTAGCCAAATGTTTGATTCAAGTAAGAACCTTGGTACCCAGATAACCAAATGATTTTGAGCAAATCACCCCTTTCAACGGATTTGATTTGTCTTTACTAGAAGCCGTTTGCTTCGGACTTAACTCTTAGATAAATTATCAATATTATCTTTGGTGGTGATTACCAATTATGGTTTCCCACTTGCTTTACCACAAGCCATAAACTTGCGGGCTAGCCGACTCTTCACTTTAAGGATATGGTGAGTGAACACCATACAATTTTGGGCAAATTGCAAGCCGTCAGCAGTTTGAGATATCTTTACCAAGAGCCGTTTGCTCTCGGATTAGCAGTCCTTATGTGGGTTAGACATGGTGGACTGATTACCATTTGTTGTGTTTAGTACATAGTACTTCCACTAAATAAAAAAATTTTAAATTTGGCCATTTTGGGGAAAAAGGGACTAAAAGGGTACATTTATGATCAAATTAGCCAGAATTTCCCCCCACACTTAGAAATGAATGTTGTCCCAATATTCAAAGTACCATTTTGTTATGCGAGACTTAGAAGTAAAGATAACATTACTAGCTAAGTGTAAAAACACAACAATTATTCTCTTTTTTAGTATTTACAATTTTCATTCATTTTTTAGATCTATATACAACATGTGGGGCATCTCCCCACACTAAGGTTACACACGGGTGAAAACCCATGTAGCATGCTCTGTTTTTGATTACCGAAAACTAGCTTGACTCGACCCAATTAATTTGTTCATGGGAAGTAAGTGGAAGAATCTCATGGGATTTCATTCAAGATGTTTGTATAAACATTGAAGTACGTGAAAGTTCCATACCGATGAGATACAGAGAACCCGACTCAAAATGGTACATGGAAATCGGGGTCAAAGATAATGTCTTCATTCCGAAGGAGTGAAGAAAGGGAAGTGACGAAATATATGAAGAAGAAAGAAAATCATGATAAAAATCATGACTAATTCTTCATCCTCATAGGAGAATTCGTTTCATGAATCTCCTCAGTTAAGCTCGCTTTATCAAGACATATTATGGGTGTGTCTAGATCAAAGTAGAAATTATCATACTCCGCGGAGATATATGATATGAGTGAGTTCCCCGGCGAACTCCTCGTGAAGAGAATCAATCACAAGATGTAAATCTGTGAATTCTTGTTCCACTATAGACTCATCACTATCCTCAATCTGAGTATCAAAGAGTGGATTCTCATAAATTAAAGTGAATTGAAGTGAATTCAAATAGAGGATTGGTGAGAGTTGTTTTGAATGCTTTAGGAACAAAGTGATTAATATTCTCTATTGAATGTTGGGATAAGAAGTGAGTGAGCGATCATTATCAATGAGTTTCGGTCTCTCCCGGATCGGCTTTGAAATCGGAAATTTGTCATTACTTTCGATGAAATTGGATTGATGTGAGTGAGTTCATCGGTGAACTCCTCAAGAAGATGATCAGCATCATGGTGGGTGATGCCTCCGATGTTTGGAGAAGTACAATGGCTAACATGGGAAAAGTTTCAAAATGATCTTTTGAACACTCAAGAGGAGAAATAGAATCACACATATGATCAGAAGTTCCCTGTGACTCTCTCGGGATTGGGATAAGGTTCTCAACACTAGACTTTATGAATTCGTCTGATTCCTTTTCAGGAACGATGTCAAGATTTTCATCCCCCATGTTGGAGAGTGGCGGGAATATCGGGTGTGATAACAACAGACTGAGGGAGTTGAGAAGGACTAGCATACATATGTTTTATACTTTCCATTTGTTCTTATGCTAGTAATTCCATCATAGTCTTTTCTCCCGATTTTTCATGTGGAATTTCAACGATGAACATGAACCTGGTAATTGACTAATATCAAGGGTAACTTCATCATCATCGTCATCAGGAATGAAACGGAATTGAGAGCTAGATTTGGTGCTTTTCCTTTGATTGATTCCAATAGATTTTTCAAAGGCAATGGGAATCTAATTTAGCGACCCTTCTTCACTAACAAAACTTCCATGGATTTCTCATTTGGATTATCTTGGGAATGTTTACCTAAATCTTCTAAAATCCAAATCAAGGAGAAGATTTTGAGGAAGTGGCTCAGTGAGGTGGTGCACGATTCATTTTAGTCTTGTGGAGGTTGGTCATGGTATTGTTGAAATGGATTCCTTGTTTGACAATCGAGCTACAGTGTGGACCTCCACAATACTAACAACATAAAAGCGATGTGGTACTGAGTTGTATGTGTGGTAGTCATAATTGTTATCGGGTGCATCTAGACAATGTTTCCCGATTGACAATGAAGCTGGAGTGTGAACCCACAGTACTCACACAGAATGCAGTCTCGGTGTGGTCCGATGGAATAATGATTTGTGTTATGGTAGGAATAGGGATCCTGGTTATAGACAGACCCGGTTCCTGATTCCACCATGCTACAACTGGGGCAATTGCCACCATTATAAGGACCACCACACCATTGACAATCAAGAGGGTGATGATAAGACATAGAAAGAATCAAAGGTTTACAGAGAGGTAGGGATGAAGAATCAAAGATGTAGAGGTAAAGATGGATATTTTTAATTTTTGGATAAACATGTAAAAAAGAAAATCTTTTTGGGTTTTGATTTTTAAAAAAATATATAAACATATATAGATGGTATGAACAAGGTGAATATCCAAATCACTAATCTGCTAAAGCGTAAGACTATTAGCACTTGCTCCACAGAAGCGTGGCCAAAATTTGATCCGTGCAAAACCGTCAAGTTTCTCACTCAAGCCGCCACTTGTGAATGGCCAGTGGCAAACAAAACAGTTTAAGCACAACAATGAAGATCGAGAGTATAGTGTTTCCCGGTCGTTAAGTCCCAGCGGTACGTGCGAGAATAATAGCGTCTAGTGATCGAGGTTTGAACGGAAGAAGGATTTGTGATAATTATAACTAAAGAAGCCAACAAATTACAGGGCTTAAATGCAAATTAAAGAAAATTAAAAAGATAAAAAATATTAAATAAACGCTATCACTATTTTAAAATCTAATGTTTTTGATTTTTTTCTTTTATAAAACTTTTATTAAAAACTACGTGGCGTACAAGAGAAAATGTAAAACTTACACAATATAAATCCTAAAAATATGAAAATATCATTTTTACAATCCTAATGATAAAAGAAAATTTATAGAAAAAGAAAATTATTTTTATAACTATTTAATTAATTATTATTAATTAAAAACTATTTTTAACTATTTAATATTAACCTAAAATACAAGAAAATATGAAACAAAGCTAGAAAAATAAAATTTTGACTTGGAAAAATCTAAAATATCAAAAGAGAATTTTCAAAACTATTTTTGTATTTTTATGATTATTTTTCTATTTTCTAGGAATTAAAACTATTAAAACTAACTAAATTACTTAAAAATACAAATTTAACTAAGAAAATCTAGAAAATATTTTTTTTGTCTTTTATATTTATCTTAACCTAAGTAAAATGAAAAATTATTTTTTTGAAACTTTTCTTAATTAATTGTATTAAATGCTATTTAAAAAGTGCTAAAAATTAAATTAAATCAAGAAAAATACTAACGATCTGGAAAAATCTGAAAAATTCAAGATAAGCTTAAAATAATATGAGGAATCTAAGAAAATATAAAACAGGTGCTTGTGTGAAGGAAATTGAGGTGTAGTACAATGTGCTTATGAAATAAGCACTTAAATAAAAAAGGGACCAAACAAGCACCAAACTGATACAGAAGCTTAAATAAGCTAAAAGAACTCAAAAGCAACTATAAACAACTACTCTAAACCACTGCATTGCAATCTACAAAGATTTGATTGTTTTGATTTCAATGTGCAAAAAGATTGATGGCCTACTAAAAGCTAGAGTACAAGCCACCCAATAGCGAAACGAAAAAGCAGTGGGAACCTCAAGATGACCTGCTAGCTATGTCTAAGCCAAAGATGAGCCTACTGAGCTCTGATGAGCTTGGTGCTAAGACTACCAAAACTTGTAAAACTCTTGTTCACTGAGTTTTGTAGAAGCAGTTGACTTTTGGACAGCTAAATGAGCATGTAAAAAACTTGAGAACAAACAAAATTCATTTAACCTAACTAGACCAAGCGAACTTGTGATCCCCGAATTGCCTTTGGATTGAACCAAAGATGAACCCATTACATTAATAAAGTTTTGTAAAAACGTCTATGCAACTTTGACTTTATGAAATCAGTTATGAATTTGACTTTTGCTTTGAGCTTAATTATGTACGAATATATATTTGTTTAGAGCTAATATGGACCTACTACAAGCTAGATTAACTAGTTTAACACCTATATGAGAGCGTTGTTTTTGATTTACTGATTTGGAAATGGCTGATGGTGAGATTTTGACTTTTAAAGTGAACAGAGACCCAAATAAGGACTAGAGTGATTCAAGTAAGTCTAGTTGAGACTAAGTAGGTATCAGAATGTACACACAGAGCTCAAGCTCAGTTGAGCTCTTGATCAAACACTTATTTGATAAAAGAGATTAAAACTAAACCAAGCTGGCGAACCAACATGTAATGAAGATCAAACTAAGCTAACTGGACAAATACAACTAATAAAAGCAGTATAAAAGGTTTGATGATCCACGAGGCTCAAATATAAACACAAACTGGAAACTGCATAAAATGTGAAAAGGAGATAAAAACTCACAAGTGTTCAGCTGATATTACGGCTTAAACCAAAAAATCACTATTCTAATCCATTTCAACCCATTTCAACCTCTGCATCAACCCATTCCTTTTCTGGATGAACCAAAATCTCTTTGTGACTGGCCACAAACAAAATGCATTTAAACTTGAGTTTTAATCTAAAGAGCTTTAAATATCTTAAATAAGCTTATTGGAATTTAAAAATAAGCTATTAAAGATTTGGATATAAGAATTTGAAAATGCATTTTCCAACAGTGAACATGAATATTTGAATCTTAAGTAAAGCCTTGAATTATCACTTGAAAACAGATTGTATTGATTAAACAACTTAATTTGAGTACAATATAACAAAAGATTACATCTTTAGACTTGAATTAAAGCATAAATGTTAAAAATGACATACAAGAGAAAATAAAACTAAAACTACTACTTTTCAGTTGCCTCTCTTCCTTCTCTTTTATACCCAAAAAGCTCCATGTGTCCTTCTGAGAGTATCCCACTTGATTCCAGAGCCATTGGGCCACTTTTGTGAGTTTTGGCCATTTTGTCAATTTTGGCGGGAAAGGGTGATTTTGACCTCTGGGCTTTTAGACTGCAACTAGGGGGGTGGACTAGGTGTGATGATGAGGGTGAGAGATAAGGTGATAAGGTGAGGTGAGTGGTGAGTGGGAGGTGTGTTGCGGGAGTTAGCGCTGGCAAGTTGGAGAGGAAAACCATATGGGAGGGAAACCTGGATGTTTGACTTGGGGTTCAAAAACAGGTAATGACAGGGGGGTCAAAGGTTTAAAGGCAGGGGTCAAAACATATGGCAGGGGTCCAATTCAGGTTTTGACAAGGCTTTGGTTTTAATAATGCTAAGGACTATTTGTGCAATTCTTCCAAACTTGAGGGACCAATCCTGTAATTTTCCAAAGTTAACACAAGGTTCACTTTTGACAAGTTTCAATAGTACAAGTACCATTTTTGACATTTTCAAAATTCTAAGGACCAAACTTGACATTTTATGAAAGTTCAGGGACCTTTTTTGCCATTTAACAAAAGATTTATTCAAGGACCATTTTTGACAAGTTAGAATATTTCAGGGACCTTGAATAACATTTTTCTTTATTTAGATTTACAGGGGACTGTTTTGACAACTTTTAAAACTTGGGGACTAAAGCGCCAATTATGTAAACTTTATCGTTTTCACCGTTTTGATATTTTTGCATTTAAAACACATAAAATACTTATTTGTGATATTTTTATCATTTTGATGCATTTCTGAGTGTTTTCAGATGTTTTTGCAGTTTAATTGGTACAAAAATGATGAGTATTTAGACACTCATCAAGCAATTATGGGTTATGATGACTATGTAGTTGGCAAAAGTGTAATCTCCAAGGTATATTATGTTGAAGGCCTTGGTCATAACTTGTTTTCTGTTGGTCAATTCTGTGATTCTGATCTAGAAGTGGCATTTAGAAAACATACTTGTTTAGTTAGAGAACTCGATGGTGTGGAACTATTAAGAGGAAACCGTGGTTCAAATCTATACACCATCTCTATCGAAGACATGATTAAGTCCTCTCAATCGCTTGTTGTCAAAGGCTTTGAAAACAAAGTCATGGTTATGGCATCGTCGTCTCAATCACTTGAACTTCGGTACCATGAATAACCTGTCGAAGGACCCTTCGAGAGGCTTACCAGTTAAAATATGAAAAAGATCATCTTAGCTCAGCTTGCCAATTGGGAAAAAGCACGAAATATGCCCACAAACTTCAGTAATGGAAGTTCTTCATACCCTTCATATGGATCTGTGCGGACCAATGAGAGTGCAAGCGATAAATGGGAAGAAATACATTCTAGTCATTGTTGATGACTACTCTCGATTTACTTGGGTAAAGTTTTTGAGGACAAAGGATGAAACTCGAGATGTCATAATCAAACTTATCAAAGCGACTTCAGGTTCGACTCAACAATACGTTAGAATTGTTCGAACGGACATAGCCACGGTTTGTTAACAAAGACTTAATTCGGTTTTATGAAAGTGTTGGGATCAGTCATCAAAGAAGTGTTCCACGAACTCCTCAAGCGAGCGGTGTAGTTGAAAGACAAATCGAACTCTTGGGAAGCCGCGAAGAACAATGCTAATTTATTTAAAGGTTCCAATGTTTCTATGGTGAAGCCATTGCACTTGCGCTTGCTACAAAATCGTTCCCTATACATACATCTCATGGAAAAACTCCATATGAACTTGTCCATAAAGCGAAAACCTGATCTCTCCTACCTGTGTTTGGTGCTTTGTGTTACTACAGATGACGGTCAAGATTTAGGTAAATTAAGAGCTAAGGCGGACATTGGAGTTTTGTAGGTTATGCATCTAACAAGAAGGGTTACCGAATCTACAACAAAAGAACTCGAGATAGCATGGAAACTACTCACGTCCACGTTCGATGAGTTTTCCGGAAAATGGCTCCAGACAATCCATTCTGACCCGCATCTCAACCTTCTTCAAGTAGTCCTATCAGTTCTACTCTTGTCTCTAATCCCTCTCCAAAGACTCCTTATGTACCTCCATCTGAAGATGATTTAAAGAAATTGTTTGATTCAATGTTTGATGAACACTATGAGCCAAATGCTAATGAAATGTCAATTCCATCAACGAGCTTCTCTATCCCTGCCAGTCAACCCCGGTTCAATATCATTAAGTCAAGAAGTGCATGCTGCTGATCACTCTGTCTCATCAACAAATCATCAATAATCGAATGTACATCATGGAATTGTTTACGCACCCATGATGAAGTTAATCCCTTTGCTAATCCTGAAGATGCTCCATTTGAAAACATATTTGATCCTGAATCATCATCGAGAACCATCTTCATCGAGGAGATATCGACTGCTTCGCCGGGTTCCCACAACAACCAAATGAACACATTAGAAAGTGGACACATGATCATCCATTGGACAACATCATTGGAAACCCTTCTCGTCCGGTATCTACACGGAAACAACTTGCAACCGATGCCTTATGGTGCTTCTTAACTGACTCCATTACTCTAAGGTCGAACCAAAAGATGTTAAAACGCCATGATTGAAGGCAATTGGTTCAATGCCATGCAAGAAGAAATTCATGAGTTTGATCAATTAGATGTATGGGAATTAGTACACTCCGTTGTGCTATGATCATTGCTCTAAAGTGGATCTTCAAAGTGAAACTTGATGAGCATGGTGATGTTTTAAATAATAAGGCTCGATTGGTTGCAAAAGGATACCATCAAGAGGAGGGTATTGACTTTGAAGAATCATTTGCTCATGTTGCTCGTGTCGAGGCAATCGAGAATCTTCTTGGCTAATCTTTGCAGTAAGAACATGGTAGTCTATCGGATGGATGTAAAGACGGCTTTCCTTGCGGAGATCTTAAAAAGTAGGTATCGTCAGCCAACTGAAGGCTTTGTGAATCTAGAGCATCCTTCTCACGTCTATCATTTGAAGAAGGCTCTTTACGGTTTGAAGCAAGCTCCAAGGGCATGGTATGATACGCTATCAAAGTTTCTTCTATATACTGGATTCAGCAAAGGGCGATTGATCCGACATTGTTCACCGAAAGTCGGGCAAACATTTAATTCCGCGTTCAAATATATGTTGATGATATTATTTTTGCCTCGACTGACCCCAATGAATGTGATCGTTTTCAAATGAAATGGGTTCCAAATTTCAAATGTCAATGATGGGACAAATGTCATTTTCTTGGGATTACAAATTTCACAAAGTCCTGGAGGCATTTTTATAAATCAATCTAAATATGCAAATGAGATTTTAAAGAAATTTGGATTTTGATTCTAGTGACCACTGTGACCTCCCATAGGCATTACTACTAAGCTGGATGAGGACCACTCAGGGATCATGGTAGATCAAATGAAATATCGTAGTATGATCGGATCCACGATGTACCTCCGACCCGATGAGCCGAGACATTTTGTTATTTGTTTGCATGTGTGCTAGATATCGGGCTAAGCCTACCAAAAGCACCTTGGCGGTTGGGTCTTTTGGTATCTCCAAGGAACCATCAATATGGGACTTTGGTACCTGAAGGACACCGGTATGTCACTAACGGCCTATCACGATCTTGATCATGCGGGATGTCAAGATACCGTCAAAGAAATGCGTCCGGAGGTGCTTCGGTTTGGGTGATAAGCTTGGTGTTCAAAGAAGCAAATGAGTACTTCTATTTCCTCTACAGAGGTGAATACATAGCCATGTCATCTTGTTGTGCTCAAATCCTATGGATGAGATCCCAATTATCGAACTATGGCTTTGAATTCAACAAAATCCCTCTGTCTTTGTGATAATAAAAGTGCTATTGCTCTCTCATGCAACAACGTTCAACACTCAAGAGCAAAACATATCGACATCCGACATCATTTCATCGAGGAGCAAGTAAAAGCGGTGTGGTGGAACTTTATTTTGTGAGGACTAAATACCGGTTAGCGGACATCTTCACTAAAGCTCTTCCTAGAGAACGTTTTGAGTTTATCCTCCCACGACTTGGTCTAAAGTGTCTTCAACCGGAAAAACCGCGCGTCTTCAAGAGGAAGAAGAGGAGTAAAGGTCTTTCTTCATCCATATCTTGTAAATATTTATTCGAAAAACAAAATACAAAATTTCAAAACCTTCAAAAAGCAAATAGAAAATATAAAACTTTCAAAAATCCATAAAAATTTGAAAAATCTTGAAAAAAAAATATTGTCATTTTGTGTGTTTTCGATTGAAAATATCTACGGTCTTTGTGTTGTCATTCAAAGAATGACACGGGTCTTAGATATTGTTGAATGTTCCTAAAAAATAAAAATAAAAAATAAATTTGGGAGAAGTGAAACTATGGTTTATTGTCATTTCAGGCGATGTAGGTTTTCAAAAGAAACGAGCCATGCTTTATCTTGTTTTTCAAATCTCATGCTCTGATTCTACCATCTAATGAAAACTAATTGCTTTGTTAAATAACTCGAACTCTATTTTTGAAAATCATATGGACTTAACTTTTGTCAAAATATCTATCTCTCAATCAACAACTTATGTCATTGATTGAGGGGGAGAATGATTTCAATTAAATCAAAAGGTTGTTCGACATACAATTGTTTTCAAAAGATAATCATGCATGTTTAATCAATGGAGTGTAAAGTCTCAAAATTCGATCCTTATCGGTTAAAATGTTCTCATAATCAAGTCACAATTCTCCTCGAAAGCTTTCAAAATCAATTTAAATCTACAGAGATCACAAATCTCAAATGATTTGATAATTGTGATCGGGGAGAATTTGTGATTTAAATGGATTTAAACCGATAATTTGATAAATGGCCGTAAGTGTTTAGCAAGCTTTCCTCCATGTGCCAGCGATTTCAAATTTTCCATGCACATGTTGAGGGGGAGCATCTATTTTAAACCACAAAGAATTGAAACGTGATTGATTTGTATCTAAGTGCAGATTCCCTCTAGTATGTGTAAAACTCGTTCAAACCTCGAGGCACATATTGAGGGGAGCAAACTTTTGAAAACCTCATCCTTCCCCAATATGATTTATCTACTTGAGTTAATCAGGGAAGTGATGTTGATATCTTTTAGAAAATGGTAATCAAAGAAGTTAATCCTTCCTCTTGCCTCCGTGTGCTAAAACGATTTCAAATACATGATGCACATGTTGAGGGGGATCTCTCTTTCTAAAAATATCAAAAACAATACAGGTACAAAATGCTTTGATAATATATCACAAGTATCTGGATTGATTTTCAAATGGTTTTCAATTGATTCCAATGGCAGATGAACAATACCAAAAAGACCGACCAATTTTACTTTATGTATGGTGATATAAGGATGATAAGGTTAGGTATTTGTTCCCATGATCCGCCAGAACGGGATCTACCCAGGGACAATCCACTAGATAGTGTAGAAGTCTTTAGGTTTGATGAAAAAAAGGAGAAAATTGAGATATGGGAAGAGTGCGGACTGAGATAGAGCTAGAACTGGAATAAACCAAACAAGGTTCTAGTTATGAAGTCTTGGTAAGCACTGAAGGGGTTGAAGAACAAAAAAGAAATAAATGTGAAAAGGGTGAAAAGAAATAGCCCTCCATTCATTCAACCTTATGGCAGAAACCGGGTTTAATTCATATGCTACTGTTGGTTACCAAGGTAACATCGGTATTGAAGACAAGGCGTCATGGACTCATTGACATACTTCTTTCAACCAAGCTACTCAAGTTCCTCTTAAAAGGGCTTGTTTCATTCTCACGGGGGACCTACATAATCTATCGACTTTCTCTTAGAGTTTGTTGATATTGAAGAAGGAGACCCTCTCCATAGTCTCCGGCATAGGAACCAAATATGCACAATTGAGTCTAGAGCCACGAGATAATCTTATAAATCTCTTTAGGATCTTTGTCATTGAAGACTCTGTTTCACACAATGTGAAAAGAGAGATTATATCTTATGAGTCCTACGCATGATCCTTGTGGTATTGCGGAACATCGAGTGATATGAAACATATTCACAATGAAGATGGAAAGCCTTCGGAGCCAACATCAAACAAGCTCACGGTGGGTGGCATGTGAGATCTATCAATAGATCAACCATGTGACAATGAGAACGAGAAACAATGGGGCGATTCAATCTTTAGAATCAATCACGGTTCAAGGTTATGGATTGCGGATACCATTGAAAAACGGTCGTTGTGCTTAAAAACTCTTTACTTTAGCACATCGACTGTGTACTAATATTTCAAAATAAAAGGCGTGTATGATTGATAATTGATTTTCATTAAAACCTTCGTTGTATTGCAAAATAATTTCTATTGAGCGGTACTCGATTGTTTTTTCAAATCTCTTTTCATCAATCAGTGAATCTCAATTCGCTGGTTCACTCACTCCGTGGTTTCTTCTTTGAGACGTTAGGTTTGAAACGACTAGAACATTGCGAAACCCCTGTCAAGAAATTCTTGAATTATACCGATGCAGCATACTATGCTTGATCAGCGGAACCGAGTGGCCGTGTACCTCAATTCAACGAAGTGATCAAAGACACTTTCGTCGCGCTATGCTAAGCTGGCTGTATGCGAATGCAGCGACGCGTTCTGTTGTTGAATAAAGCGGTCAATCCATAGCCGCATGCTCACACATCACATTCATTTCAAAAGAAATCATGTTAAGTGCATCAATGACTCGATATTCTCTCCATGCTTACGCTACTTGTACGCCAATATGGATTAGAAAGCTTACTCACGTGATGAGAATATATCATGATCGAGAATGTGAGCATGTCGGTCCAAATGTCACAACATCACATAATACCAACACCACAATGGAAGATTTAGAGATTTATGATAGTGATGATCTCAAGGCGGCAAAACTCATTATCGTGGATCGGTTAAAGACCTCTACTTGGATTAACCAAACATGCAAAAATGAAGAATCAATGACTACGAGCTGCAGAGCTAAGAACTTTAACAAGAATCCAAGAACAATCTTATTGTAATATCTTTTTGTATTCAATGTATTTTTGAGGTGACCTCCCTTAGGGGAGATTGTTAGGATTTAGTAAATCCAGTCATTAAAGAGTCGTCACCTCAAGTATATGTAATCGTTAGAAAGCGTAGTTAAGTAGATTATTTAATGTTAAGTAATATTTAGTTAAGTAACACCGTGGAGGGCCGGACCAGTCTTTACCAGTATACGATCCACAGCCCGTGGGTGGCGATTTGTGTAAGACTATAAATACTCTCTACCTCCCAAGGTAGAGAGTTGGAGCTCATAATAATACTTTTACTTTCTCTCACTAAGTTCCCAAACCTCTAACTCTTTCTCTCTCTAAAACCTCATCTTATACGCCTAGTTGTGTTTATGGTTTGATGTGTTTGTGAAATCCAATATGTTACAATGCGTATGAATGTTTGAATACCGAGTGTTACGCGTAGAGACAAAGGACTTCAAAAACAAAATAAATTTCACCCAACTATTTGGCGAATGATACCACTGTTAGGTCACCATGTTTGTAACACAAACATCGATATGAAGAAATGAGATGAAGGAAGGATCGGATGAACACTTAACCAAAACACACGTATGAATAATGAAAGGTTTATGCTTAGAGTGAAATAGAAAAGTGAACAACCAACCTTCAAGAAAAGGTTTACAAGACTATTTATAGGGAAGGAACTAGGGCAACATGCAAGTTCCTTTCCTTTCCTTATTGGGCTTGGGCCAAGGCTTATGGGTTTTCTACATAAGCCTTGCCATAATTACTAACATAAAAGCCAAATTAAGCTAACTATTACATATTAATTACTAACACTTGTAATCTAATTTAGGAGTGATTCTAACATTTACTTATCTAAACATACTGGATAACCTTGATGAACACAAATATTTCAAAGAAAAAGCCATAATTGCTCCTATAAATGAGGTTGTACACATTGGAAATGATCATATGTTTTCGGTTATTCTAGGCGATAAGTCGCGTACTTAACTTGTGACTGTGTCAAGTTTTCAAATCGGAAAATAGTACAAGTAAACGAAGATGTATTACCTACAAAATTTATTAATGGTCTAAAATTATTCGGGTGTCCAACCACAAACTTACAATGAAAGTGAGTGTTATGAAATATCGATCAATCTAATGGTTTGTGAAATGGAACAAGACTTCGTGTAGCCCGGTTGATGAAAACTTGCATCCGACCATTATAATCATCAGAAGCCATTTTGGTAAATGAGTGCTTATATCGAGGATGAAAATTTCGACTTGTGATAAGCGATTTCCATTAAAGATTGTAAAAAAACATTTCCGGTGCCGTCTCTTTCATGATTATGATCAACAAAAGTCATAGACAAACTCTTGGACAAGTGGGTTTGTATTTGCAATAGCTGCTTTTCGCATTTGATGCCAGCAAAGCTTATGTAGCCATCTCCAGCGTTAGGAGCAAAAAAGGATTAGACATGGTTATTTGTGATGAGGACGAAAAATTCACGAATAGCACAACGAACGTGGTTTATAATAAAGTGCTACACATTTTGTGATCACATCTGTGTGTCATCGTATCTCACGTTAGTAGAAAAAAGATGATTGAATGTGTTTATGTTCTTTTATCGGCTATTTGACTATTGTGTTCATATAATGTATGTTTCATTGTTACCAACTTTATATTTTATGTTTGCTTATCCAAATGTGTTTCTTTCTAACCTCTAACTTCATAATACACAATACGATTAACTATATTTTTTGACGTTACTTTAAAATACCCTTGAATTTCACGGGTAATAGTAATAAGAGAAGGAGAAGAATAAAATAGTAATCTAAAGAAGAGAAGCAAAATAATGTTTACCTTTACAATCAATTCCCATTACCACCATCACCATCGCTACTGATTCATCTCATAAACTTGGTTGCTTTTGTATCATTCATCGATCACTAAATAAAATCAATCAAATCAGGTTCGTTCCTTCCAAACTCAGTTCCTCATCGATACATATATATATATATATATAATAACAGATGTTATCATTACCATTAATCAGCTAACTTATTAAATTGATCAAATATTATTATTAGCTTTATGAATCATCATGTTGATATAACTACTACCCTTTCGATCCCTACTGGTTATTTTCTCAATAACATTCTTTTGTGGATCAACAAACCTTTCATGTAATCTATCTAATAAGTGAATTACATTAACCTTTCTGCTGTTGTGATTTGATTAAGAAACTGAATATACTTTTTAATACGAAACATTGCCCTTAGAGCACGAGGAGCCATAGGCTCGTCTTATAGCAAAAAGTGTTGCTTTTTCCCCTATAACTTAACCCAAAAGGCCAATCTTTACGAGGTTAAACGATTTTCGTCCTATGATTGTTATGTATGATGTATATTTACATTGATTTCTTGTATAGGATGAAAGTTATAATATATCTTTGTGTTATGCAGCATGGGGGCCCTCATGTCAAGGTTCTGGTTCATGTTATTTCCCGCAAAGGAATACAAGATCATTGTTGTCGGATTAGATAACGCTGGCAAGACTACCACACTTTATAAGTTGCATCTCGGTGAGGTCGTTACTACTCATCCTACTGTTGGTAGCAATGTCGAGGAGCTCGTTTATAAGAATATACGTTTCGAGGTACTTTTAATACCCAACATACAATCGATTCATTTGCAAATGCTAAATTGTGACTTAATATGCCATAGGCTTGACACATCACTAGGTAAGTTTTAGTCTTAGGGTATTGGAGCTATCATTACTGTAGTATCGGGATGAGATTACAGAATAGTGTAGAGAACTGTTATGTTGTGTATTCCCTTTTTATTTCGGGTGTCAGTTGTCACATCTTATTATTATAAGATAGAAATTTCGTGGGAGGGCCGAAGCAAAATTTTTTCCGGAAAAACATTAAATGGGAGGGCCAAGATGAAATTTTTATTTTTTAACACATGAAATCGCGAAAAAATACACTAACGGGCTTAGGCCTAGGAGGGCCGGGACCCCTCCCGGTCCTCACATAGCTCCGCCCATGACTATAAGCTTTGGGGGCAATGGACCGGTGCGTTTTGATTGCACATGCACAATTGATTAGACAGTGGAGGAAGATGAATCTGGATGATGTGGAGCCAAAACATGGTAAATGTGGCGAGCTTTTGTTTTCTTGCTTCTAGCAAGTAGGGTGGAAGTACTTTTGAACAATAGTTTTTGACTTGTTTGCAGACTGTGATGTGGGACATCTGTATTAGATAGGTTCAGGTTTTACCTTCATGAACAATAATAGTCCCTGTATATGTTCGCTGAGCATCACTGGCTGTTAAACAATAAAAAATTGGCTTTTACGGATAGTGTTTCTTTCGTATGGAGATATAAATGGTTTCCTGGGCCGTGTCTTTATTTGTCCAGGACAAGTTAGTTCTTCCATAGAGCTATGATGTTGTGTATGCCCTTTTTTGGTGGGTGCCATCAGTCCGCGACTCTTAACCTTAATATCATGAAGTATGATAATATAAACAACATAATATCACTATAAGCTTTGGGGCAATTGCTGTGTGGTATCCTTTGCACTTGCGCAAGTTATCATACAGAAGAATTGATCATGTGCAGGAAAATTATAATAGTTGTGGTAATGTTCTCATTGCTTCTATTTAGTAGGGGATGTCTGCTGAATAGTGTGGATAGTTTTTAAATTGTTTACAGAGGTGGACGTCTATGGTAGATATGTTAAGGTTTAACTTTCATGTATAGGCAAAGTCAAGAGGGAACTGTAGAAGCAGTACTATGCACAATTGCACAAACTAACTGGTAGATAAATTAAGCTTTGGCCAAAGTATATGTACGGCTGCATGAATCTAGTTGGTTTTGGAAGAAGGTCTTGAACAAGTGATTTGCACCATAGCTTAATATCCGTGGACTAGTGTGTAATTTAGAAAATTGCAGATGGCATATGAGAGTTTAGCTCGTCATAAATGGTACCGAGAAGCTTATATAGTGAGAAAAAAGATGGAATAAGCAACTTTGCGTACTTTTGATTGATTTGATCCGTGATAGGAGAGCATCTTTATATACCAAACTAGTTTATTGACCCCGTGAACATCACGGGTTTTCAATCTAAAACTTATTCTCCATATCGGATTCTAACCCAATTTCGTGGTTTTGTACCGTGTTACGAGAGCATCTTTATACACCAAATTTGGTAGTGATGTTTTGCTTTCATAACAGATTATAACTAGTATCAACGATCTACATAAGAGGCATCTCTGCTGTATAAAAACTTACGTCTGCAGCAAGTCTATATGCACTTTCGTGAACTTGGTAATAGCCATTGTGTAATATCATAGGAACTCGTCCTTGCAAAAGGTTACTTTTATATAGTCTTATGAACTGAAACCAGGTAGTCAAACCAAAACTAGAAAGACACAAATGAAGACTCTTTTATGGTCACTAGAAAGCTGCACTCATTTGTCCCAAGTTTCCTGGAATTTGTATTCTCTCAGTTCTTCAAATTTCTCATTTCTCTTGATCTCTTGTTCGTCCACATATACCATGAATGTAGGAAAAGTCAAGTTAGATGAACACTTTTAGATCCAAATTTTGAATTTATTAAATTATATACCCGACGGTAGAGAACCGAAATTTTATAATAAGTAGTGATAACAGTAGGATTGTTTGCACCACTCACATTTTAGTTGATAATAGGCACAAGCAGGATTGTTTGTCCACTTCAAGGCTGTTTGCATCTAGCAGGATTCGAGCTTGAGACCTCTCACATTTTAGTGATGATAGTCACAAGCTTTTACAAACTTGGCCAGCCCTGGGTGGTTAAGCATTATTAATGTTGAATTAGGCCCTAGAAGGTTTTTGAATTGTACTTCTTATAATGCGTCTGTCTCCCATTCATTGATTTGACCAGTACATCGTATAAAATGTTGGAAGAAAAACGCCTAGAATAAAGGATGCATATTTAGGGGTATACTCTTATGTCCATGTCTTCACTGTGATAACCTCTTTCTCTGCTGCGAAGTAGGGTAATTTGTCTCCCCGCTCTCCGTTTTCCCTCTTTTATCATTATCAAATATTGGATGATACATGATTAGGAAAATTACCAGTATTCTTCATAAACCATTGCGGTCACATTCAAATCTCAATTGCTGCTGCATAATCTATGATTAAAAGCAATTCTAATAGTAAGTTAAGTGTAGTACTTTATCTGTTAGGCTCATTTTAGGCTCGATAATGGATTATGAAATATGGGGAAATGAATCAAGTTTAAAATATGGTGATACGGGCAAATCTTTTTATTATTTTTTATGAAAAACTTTGAGGAAAAAAGTATTCTAAGTACCTTGAACTTGGTTAAATTTGTACATTTTTTGGTCCAACAAACACATTACACTTTTTGGACAGAAGATCATTATAAATTATTATACATGATGTATTTTAAGAATTAAATTTAGTGATTGGATCTGATGAACAGGTGTGGGATCTTGGTGGGCAAGAAAGACTTAGGACATCATGGGCTACTTATTATCGTGGAACCCATGCTGTAATCACAGTGATAGATAGCACTGACAGGGCTCGGATTTCTCTCATGAAAGACGAACTTTTCAGATTGCTCCCAAATGAGGAACTTCAAAATGCAGTACTGTTAGTATTTGCAAACAAGCAAGACTTGAAGGATGCAATGACCCCAGCTGAAATAACCGATGCCCTTTCCCTTCACAGTATTAAGAACCATGATTGGCACATTCAAGCTTGTTCAGCCCTTACAGGTGACGGGCTGTATGATGGCTTGGGTTGGATTGCTCAAAGAGTTACTGGTAAAGCAACATAAAAGGAAAGAAATCATATGTTCTCCATGGAGCAGAACTAAAACACACACACAAACACAGAGCTCTGTTTCAATCTGATTTCACTCGTTTCTAGTGTATTGTCTCTAATTAAAATCCCTTTTGAGATTCATGACGATGTATCATTATTCGACTCTTGGCTGCCAAGCTACATAGTGCTTGTTTATTTTTCTTTCGTTATTGCAAAATGGGTGTTTACACATGCTGCCATACTTTTTCTTACTGGCCTTTTGCCCTTGCACCTAAAAGTATAACACTATCGTTTTGGTTTGGTTGTCAGTTTCATATATATTTCGAAATTATTTCTCTTTGATCATCTACACATGCAAATCATTAGTTTGAGTCAGCCTCACTTTATAAAGTAATTTTTTTTATATATTTTTTATTTTTTATTTTTATTTCCATAAATTGAAAAATGATGATGTTAAGTGACTAAAAAGAGAAGTTCATAAACGAACTCATGGGCTTCGGAATCAAGTAATGACAATGAAATTCATTCTAAATGTTTGGTTGAGGTTTTGGGAATTCAAATAGTGGATCTAAACCCAGAGAACCAGTCCTAGGTAAGCAATCCAACTCGTGACCGGACTACTTTGCACATCATCATCACATCTTCTCTCTCTTAGATCAAACACATGACCCTAAGCTTGTAGTAAGGCGATCTAGTAAAAAAAAACATAGTCCACAGAAATTAATTAAGACACACACAAACAGAAACTATATACACTCATTCGATTGGATGAGCGACCAAACCAAGCAAAAAAGAGAGGGAACCACGTCTCTTGGGTTGAGTGGTGAGGAGCGTCCTTGCAAAGTAGCCGACCTTTACAAGGGTCGCCACTACTAACAGTCTTATGTACTCCTTAACCTTCCTTCTTTTTTGTGTGTTCCCAAAAAAAAAATCAATGAAAGTAATATCGACATTTGTTAAACAAATCAAACAACAATTTATCAGTAACAACCAATTATTTTACTTTATTATCAAAACCGTACCTTAATTTATGTTTTACTTTATTATCAAAACCTTACCTATAGTGATTCATGTATGCACGCCAAAAGCACCCTGAAATATTTGATTTGCAAGCTTTATGCAAGAGTGTTCTAGATGAATACCTCAAGTTGGCTACTTTGATTATAGTTATTGATGTAAAAATAAGATTATGCTATCTTAAAATAATTAACTTCAAATATTAACACAGTAAATGACATGATTTGGATTCAGTGAAACTGTTTTGCACTTTGATCACCTCCCTTAATCACATATGCGATAAGGATCAAAACCATGTTAATCCTTATATAGGGACTAAACTCTAAATTTAGTGTGTAACATAGTGTGTGCATGGATTTTGTAGGCTAAAAAGCGGTTAATCTAAGCGATGCCAGTCAAGATTAAGGCGCCGTAGAAGATCAAATGGAAGGTCAAGATTAAGGCGCCGTCAGGTTGAGTGCGACATGCACAAGGGGTTCCCTTTGGAGGAACAAAGCCCTTTCTATTAGGCCATATGCAGCTTAATCCAAAGTAACGTGCTTTTTTCCCTTTTTTTTTTGTGATCTAGTCATACAAATCTTGTTCTTGCCTCAAGAGTGTAATAAAGAAGGTTTAAATGACGCCAACCAGCAATGCAAGTAAACTTAATTTTTCAATGGCTAAGAAAGCTTTGATGATATAGTTAAAAATCTCTAGAGAAGTTCAAAAAGTGTACTAGGAAAGGTTTTATATCCAATCTGAGCCGCTATTCAACATATGAAAATCAAAACTTACATATTCCTCTTGCTTTGATATACATGTCAATTCCTACATATTATATGAGACAAGATGCATTTCTAGAAGAATTAACATTTTGAGGTGGCGCTTCTTCAAACAATAATCTGCATGCTCTCCAAGTGTCAGCTTCATCAGCTTAACTACTGGATACATATCTATACAAAAATTCATATCTCATCAACAACATATCACATTCTAACCTTGTTGCTCTTCATTCACTTTTCCTTCATAAACTCTTCACAAAAAATAACCCTTTAACAAGAATATGTCCCTAATATCATCTAATCTCTTAAGGAAATACGTCCCATCATGTCCTGCAATCTATTCACTCACCACAATGCCTAAAACCAGCCCTTTTGTACCAACCATAAAACTAGCAAAAAATCCACCGCAACTGCACCTAACAACCCAACCCGAACAACACGAATTTAGTGTACCACAGGAGTTGCCATCAACACCTAATGTCCCGGATTTCGACCCTGATAAACCTTCTGATCCTCCTTCTTTATCACCAAATCCGACCCCGGAGTTCCCGGGACCAGCAAAGCCCGACCCTGAAATCCAACCTCCAGGGCCGGATATGCCGGTCCCACCAAATATGCCTCCTAGTGGTCCTGAGGTGGTCCCACCAACAGTACCTGAATGGATGCCTCCCACCCCACCAGAAAATCCATTACCTTATCCTTGATGTATCTAATCCAATAGTTTAATAAAATTAATGTCATGTAAATTGTATGTACAAATCCTTAAATCAGCATGTGTTTTTTATTCGTACACGTTTATTAATGATGCATAGCCTTTTTCAAGGCTGGAAGGGAGGAAAGTAGGATTATCTAATAATACAAGTGATCCTATATTGTTGTATCATGTTTAACATAAGTAACTTGACAGAGTTCACGAAAACAAACTGTACGAGTGTCTTGACGCAAAATGTGAACCTGAGTAATGCACATAAACAAGACGACAAGACAACTTAAATTTGGTCATTTCGATCAGTCTTATTCTCACGCTATAAAGCTCTCTTTTGAAGTTGCAGACCACATAAAATGCTAGAATCATTGAAGAGGATCACCCTGCAATACCTAACTTTAACAATAAAGGAAAACTACAAGCTGGTGAGCAATATGTTCTACAAACACAAGTGTTCATGCATCATGCGACTAGTTCTCATTCCATTACCAGCAACGACTAAACAGTAAACATGTTTCCTTGAATCGGCTTAAATGCATCACTTCTATCCCAATGTACAAAAGCGTGTCAGTGTTTGTTCCCCAACTACGTCATGTACATGTAGGCATGGATATGTACATATACTAAAGGTTTAGTTGATTTCTATTTCACTTCCTAATACCTCGGTTTAAAAGGGCTTAGGGGGAAAAAGTCTGTAAAGTTGAAATTACAGATTTGACAATAGCAGTTTGACCAATTATCCAAGTCTGTTTCCATCTCAAATAAACACAATCACCACACCCCTACTTAAAATCATGGTTTCCGAGTCCAAACCGAATACATTCTTATAAAGAGTCCAACAGTAAAAAACCAAAAACCAAATCTTTGGCATTCTATTCTTGTTTTCCCATAGCATACAACTAGTTGGTACTATGCAGAGTACAAAAACGCATAAAACGAGTTACAATAGGAAAGATCAGGCAATTAATTACCAATCAGTCTTCCTCAAGGTTAATGGACTCCTTGAATTTGGCATACAAGAGCTTCTTCAACTCTGCCATCTGAGCAAGTATCGACTCTTTCTCATCATTAAGTTTCTCCAAATGTTTGGCCGTCGTCTCTTGCATTTGTTCTATTCTGGTCTCGACTTCATCTTTGGGTACATGAGCAAATACCTCCCCTATTTGGAATCTAACCACCTCTTCATCTGTCAAGATCAATTCGTTGCTTGCGTCCTCGAAGTTTTCATTCGCTTCCTGCACAGGCCAGTTATGAGAAAATTAACATGCAAGTTCAATTTCCAGATTACAGTTTATCAAGCAAGACATGTCATGTTTAGAGAGTACTTGCGACCCATTTAAAAACAGATCACTTCAGAATATGATTCTTTCTAACTAAAGTGTATTTGAATTGCATAAAACCTTGTAAAGTCATTAAGTTCAAACAATTGAATTAATGTTGATCGTTAAGAGAAACTAATTTTTTGTTATCGTATTTCACACCACAGTTTGTTTTTTTTTTTTTTGTGACCAGATGTACTGGCAGGACAAGCCGTACAGATAGCACACCCAAATGTGTTTTTACCCGATTCTCACTTTATATTTTGACTTAGTTTCTTTTTCAAAAAGTGCTTGGTTTGCCAGCATCATTTAAATTTATGCTATTGGTTCTCGTGTCAACCCATTCAGACCTTTATAGATAATGGTGTCATATATGATAAGCTTGAAATCTATGATAGTGATGATCTTATGGATAGAAGTTCTTTGCATGGTCAGACGGATTAAATTCGACAGTACAGTTTGATTTTAATGTAAGAACTAGTAACAGGTCTATCAATTTTCTTTTTGGCTTAGGCATTGGTCTATCAGGAGGGCGACGAATATGGCGAAAGAGGACTTTGTATCCAAAGCCCTTCTCTTTTTCCTTCAAAGGGGCAATGCAATCAAACAAAAAAAACGCACTAGAAAAGAAAGGGCTTAGGCCACTCCTAATGTAATTCTCTGCTTCGTAAGCACCAGAAGCAAAAACAAAAAATGACCTACATTTTATCAAAAGCAAGCAAGGCCCGTGGCAAAAGTCCTTACAGATATGCATTCAATATACTGTGGAAAACGCAACATACCATCACTTATATAAAAGTCGTCATTTTCCTGTCCGCATTGGAGAACGTACATAATTTAATACAAAGACAGCCTTACACATATAAATCAAGTAGTTTGATATCCATGACATGATAATTTTTATTGTTTCGTTAGACTCAGGTTTATCTGGTTATAAAACATAAACATTATAATGTGGCAGGCTTCGTATAATACCAAAGCAATGACTTGCGAATCTGAAGCTATATAAACTAGGGACAGTATAACTTCTAAGACATTCCAACCAGCAAATAGTTACAAGCAAGGTTTAAAAGTACGGAAGGCGAGCCTCGAGGCGTTTTCCCTTAGCCTCAATAGATGGCGCTTTATCGAAAAGGTAAGGCGTAAGATCGTATGAATTAAAAAATATAAAAATTATATATCTAATATCTTATATTAAAAAAAAATACTTAGCATCAAATAAAGTTCATAATTAATCAAATAACATAATTTGCATCATCTCCTGAGTTATGATCTTCATGGCCCCTATGTTTTGATTTGACATTTTCGGTCCTCATGGGGAATAAAACCCCCACAACACACACATAAACACACTTTACACACATTTCATTCTCTCTCATCTCTCTAAAATTCTGCTGACCGAAACCTCCACCGCCGCTTCTCCGCCAATATTCCGCCACCCGTCACCGAGAAAATTACACCACCTATACCAAATGATAGATCGTCGAAAAGGAGATCATTTTGACATAGGGTACTGTGAAACCCACGCCCTAGATCTACATTTTAAGTTTCAGACTATGGGTTTTGTCGCTATTCCCGCCTCTTTATACCACCCTCGCTCTTCCGCCTCATACCCGCCTCATTCAACAGAGGCGACGTTCCAATATACCACCATGAAGCCGCCATATGCTTTTATGCCCTCGCCTGAGGCCAGGCCACACAGCCGCTTTTTTAAACCATGGTTACAAGAATATTATAGTAACTAGCAAAGAAATAGTGTAGAGGGATCGAACACCATTTGACGCACATAAATGTAGCTTTATCGAGCATAATGGATAAGTACAGGATGAAGGACCACATGTGAACCTGGCAACCTTACAACTAATTAGAGATAAGAATTTGTCAGGAAGATTGAGCGTAGAGATGAAACAATGACATAAGATAGAAAACTCGTTCTTATGGCACTTCTACTTTGTGAGCTACTTAAGAAACTATAATTGTGTCACTCGCACTTGCCATCAGAAGATGTCAAAAAAAATGTACTGAGAAAACCCCAAAAAATTTAAAAAATATTCAGCACCCAATAGATCAGACAACTCGGGTGAGAAAAGTGTCTACTTTGTATAACTAAACGAACCTCAATGATACAAGCACGTTCTTAATTTGCTGATACCAAAAACAAATACGTCAACAAGGCAGAGCTGGAAGTATATCCATTGCGATCTATGGCCCCTCCTAGATTTAGGCGCATACCGTGTGTTCGTTTAATAAGGCATTTATATGATACTAAATTACTGATACACTTCAACAATATAGTCGTAACTAAAAGAAATGACATGGTCTTAAAACGGTACCTTGGCAATCTTGATTTCATCTTCAAGTTCATGATAACGGTTGTTCAATCTCCCAAATTTGTTGATGTTCTGCTGATCCTCCCATGTCACTTCTGTTTCAGAACCGCTACCAGACTTGGATTTTCACAACAAAATAAAGTTACGCAAATTACCACGACAGTTAAGATAGTTCATACGTAAGAACTAAAGGTATAACTCTCACCTGCTGCATGATTGATGCTGTAAGATGACACTTGACGAGAACAAGATATAAGTTTCAGTTTTCTGGCACCTGGCACAAATGGTAGTTTCAGTGTCAGATACTCGTACAAACCATCATCTCGCTGATGTTAGTAATATCCGCTATTTTCAAAAAAACATATTTAACAATAGCAATTCACATGACATATTGGAACACGGAGAAGAACATATAATCATGTAAATGCTAATATCTTAATTTAGGATCCTAATCCATGATTCTATCTGGTATCAAACTTGATCATTTTCTAATTTACTCTTTCAAATATAACCAATCCTCCGGTACTATACAAAATATCGCAGGAATGCCATGTATGTTTTGATCTGCCAATACCTCAGACCTATGGAATTTATACTTCCATCCCAGAACTCAGTGTCCACATATCTAATTTACATGGCCAAAACTACTTTCAAACTAGCATACCAACTTCCCGATCTCATACTTAACTAGAGCAATACAGCTAATGCAATCACAAAATGAATTTATAATGCATAAAATGTCTAAAAGGAAATTCTGTCTAGAGGACGCTTATGTTGTGATGGAGAGTGTAAACCGTATTTTGTGTCATAAAACGAAGTGAATAATGCGATATGGTTTACCCTTTCAAACAAATGTACCAGTTCAAAGTGAAATTATCGGAATCCTAAGAAAGTAAAATCACAGAATCCAATTACATCACATACAACATGCTTTAAGAGACTAAGTATATATTCGAGTATTAAAATGGGTTTTACCGGGGCGTGACGGTATCTAGTGAGTTTGAAACCCTTGCTTGACCTCTTGTAAGTGCTTTACCCGCTAAATTAGGGTTGAAGTAATCGAAATGTGTGTAAATGGTGTAAATGGGTTAGCTTATTTGAAATAAGTTATTACAGTTCTACAGCTAAATTAGGGTTGTAAAGGTAAACTGTGTTATTTATTAGTACAATCTAAAATGTACTGTAATTCTAAATGTAACCAAAACAAACTGATAAGAAAGAAATGAAACTTATAATAATAATAATAATAATAATAATAATAAGATAAGCTAATTCAATCAGTAAGAAAAATAAAATCATATTACTTACTTATTTAAGATCGCCGTCACCGGAGGAGCAAAAACACAGACAGACAGAGGAGTGATGATCAAAGAAAAGGGCTTTTTTCTGAGACTGGTCATGTTTTTTCAATATCCATCCTTTACTTTAACACCTATTTTCAAAAAATACCCTCAAACTACTCTTATTTTTAATCTTTTAAGGGGTGGCTAGGGGTGTCATAAAAGCCGACCCACTATTCGGGTCGGTTTAATCGGGTTCAAATTTATATTCGGGTCAACCCAAATTGACCCGTGTTCTAAACAAGTTCGGGTTTAATATATGTATCTTACTTGGGTTCGGGTCAACCCAAGTGAACCGCGGTTTTTTTTTTTTCTTTTTTTTTTTCTAATTTTTGTGTAAACTTTGTCTGCTTTTTTTCTTTTTGAGTTAAATTCATAAATCGTCCATGTGATTTGTCGGGTTTAACGAAATTGGTCCCTTGCAAGAATTTTTAACGGATCATTTTCCTGTGGTTTTGACCCGTATCGGGTTTGGTCCCTCTGACTAACACTCGTTAAGTTATCCCGTTAAATCATGTTACGTGACCATCATGTGAGGGGTATTTATGTAATTTCATGATTGCTTGACTTATTTATATATCTTGGGGAGAACAATATGTAGTTAATATTAGAGAAAGATTTTGTAGTTGTAGAAAATAGGAGTTGAGTGTGATACCCTGCAAACATGTAGTTGCGTACCATATGGGACATGGCTAGCGATGGGTTAGAAACTGCAATACCTGAGTCTTACTGTCATCCATGTCATTGGTTAATAACATGGAAAGAGATGTATAAGTTTAAAATTAATCATGTGGATGGTCCTCACTCTTGGCCAAAATCAGATGCTCAAAATGTAATTATCCCACCAGATCCTCACAAATAGATTGGAAGGCCAAGAAAAAAGAGGAGAAAGAGTGCATCTGAACTTGTTGTGCAATGGCAAAAAATGGGAAGCCGACAAGGATAGGTAAGAGTGTGACTTGCAAGTTGTGTAAGCAGATTGGTCACAACCAAAGGAGCTGCAAATCTAAAAAGAATGTTAGTGGTTCACAACAAGGATCACAGACTATTGGTGGTGGTTCATGTAACACCCCCAATTTCGTGATATGCAGCGGAATTCAAACTGGGTATTACTTGATGGCACAACAGTCATAATAATAGAAAACGATCTCTAAAGGAGTCGTTTTAAAAAGGCTTTATCATTCAAATATATCAGAGTTTACAAAATAGGTCCCAGTTGGTTCCATTGTTTACAAAATACATCAATATAAAGTTTTTGATGTTTTGTGAATGATAAATTATTTATAGCCTTCTTGATCCTTGCCCTTCCGTTCCCGCTTCCCGACATTATAGACGACATACATGCTTAAAACTGTCAACACAAAGGTTGAGTGAAATTCATAGAGTTTGTTTGATGGTTGAACACATTATGTTGGTAGTGTGAGTTAATTAGACTCACACCAATGGTTTGAAAACAAAACAGTTATTATTAGACTAAGCATCATGCAATCAAGGCGTTAACGTGTTCCAATATTAATTGGAGAAATTGTTGGTACGAGCCCTAATAGGTAAAATTGCCATTTTACCTAATGTTACTAAATATAGTGCTTTGTTTGCCTTTAATGGGGCCGTATTAACACAAACGGGATTCATCAATCCCAATAGATCTATTCACAATATTCGCGCCCACTCTCACTAGTGATTAATGATTCATGATTTAGGGACTTATGTTTGGCAAATGCTGTAACTTAGTGCTAATAAAACAATCAGATAAGCATACAGTTTGAAAAGCAATGTGTTCGGTTTAAAATAAAGCATGTATCTCCTCCAAGGGTTTGTAAAACAATTAAGTAATAGAAAGTGGGGCTATGGACTCACCGAGAGTTAATGATGTTAAGTACTTTAACAGATGTGATGGATAAATCGGAAAACTTCTACGTGTAATCTAAAAATGAAATGTTGCGACTTAAGTTTGGAATAATGTTTTAGGAAGACATAAACCATTCTATATATATTTCTATGTTGATCATGATGTAGTCAATTATCATTTGATGTTTAAAGTAAGATCTTTAATATGTGAAAACGTATTTAGTTTATAGATATCGCATACTCGTTCGGGCCATCATAATTCGTGAGGTCATGCAAGAACGTTCAATGAGCTAGACACTTTAAATCGTAAATCCAAAGAACTCGGCCGACATGCGTTTTATTCAAATGAAACCCCTCACATGAAGCTCCCTACTATTGTAGCACTTAGTAGATACAATATATGTTTTGAGTGAAGATTGTTATATCATAAAGTTTATCATGTTTTTAGTAAATATCTAGTTTTTACAAGTTCTCATTGTTTACTAGTGATTACAACTTATTAACATGTTCAAGAATGAAGTTTTGGTAAAAATCGTCGGAAAAGGGTAAAATGGTCATTTTCCGTTACTTGTGAAAACACTATTTCAAAGATTAAATGAAGTTTTGTTAAGTTAATATGTAACTAGCTTATGAAAATAACTTGGTTTTGCTTTTAGTTGTGATAAAAGTATAGACGTGAAACTATATATAGGCGCTTCTGTTTTGAAAGATAATGGCCTATTTAAGCGTTTTCAAGGTCCGAGCTTCTTTGCTATTGAAGGAAAACGTCGTTCCGGACAACTTTCGTGTTTTAACTGTTTGATGATTCGACCAAAGTACCACTTATTTTTGGACGTAACCAGAAGTAAAGAAGCTATTTGGCGTTTCTAGGTTTCTAAGCTAACTTCTTTTGACTATAACTTTTGACTCGTTTGTCCGTTTTGGGTGATTCAAGTTGCTATGTTTACCTTTTTATCTTGTCTACCATATTATGTAAGTTATAAATTCCATATGTGACTGGTTTTAATGGTCTCAAATGTGTAGAATATGACTAGTTTACTAGTTTGTTACTTTTACGACAATATGTGAATTAAAACATGTGATTGAGTATATGTACATCATGAATCAACATAGTAAATATATATATAGCATGAAATTGTTATGATTATGAATAATAAATATGAGATGATGGTGGTGATTAGTTGTTTACAACTTTTGGCTTTCAATTAAGAAAGAAGTAATTAGTAAGGATCGGACTTTGATTGAACACTTAGGACCTTGGATTGAGCTAGCTTTCTACACCTTGGCACCCTTGCAATCTTGAAGAGTTGGTGATGAAGTACTAAGTGACTTGAGTGGATCTAAACTCAAGAAGATCACTTAAACTTGCTAGAGATTTGATGTAGTAACTTGATATTTGAAACTTCTTTGCATAAACTTGGAGTTTATAGATCAAATTATGAAAGATATGAATGTTTTATGATATGAACGACCCAAATCAGTGAATGAGGGTTTTTAGGATGTATTTCACTTGCTATTTATAGGAGGGTAAGTTTGGTTAACCATATATTGGGTTAAATATTAACCATGGTTAAGTTAGGACACATGTAATGATCTAAATGAAGCATGGTTAGGATCAAGCCACCACCAAGGTGACTCACCTCATAAGAGGCGGTCACAGTAATGTGACAAGGCTTAGATGATAAGTTTTGATATTATCTTGAGTTTAGAGCATGATTTGGTTCCGTTAAATGCCAACCGTAAGTTGTTAAGCCATAAAACGTAAAACCGGGTATCGTAAAAATACGAAACTTGCAGGAATAATGAAACTCATCATTATACTCCATTTAAAAATATAAAATGAGTGATAAGTCTCATTGGGTGCAAAAACGCTGCTTAAAGCTGGAAACACGTAAAAAACGCGTAATTCGCATTTATCGAAAATAACGATATTTCAGGGAAATGACCGTGAATTTATTTAGAGTAGACTAAAATAAGTCTATAAGTGATATGAGATGTTAAAATGTGGTTTTCGTCATACGTGGGATAACTTAACAGTATAATGTGAAGTCTAAAAGTTACGATTTAAGCAAAATGTAGAACGCATACAAGGTTAATTTCTTTATGGTTAAAGGAGGAGGGAATATGTTTGACTTTTCCAAAAAATGTAAAAGTGTCAAAAACATATTAGAAACACACAAGCATGAATGGTTAAGTCCTGATCTAAGTAGAATTGTTTAAAACGTAGTTTTAGTCTGCATCGTCCAGCTCAGGGTTTATTTGACAACATTTAAATGAAATCTTAAAATTTCTCTAATTGATTATGAGTGATCTAAAAATTAATCTGATGTGAGGAAAATTGTCGAGTTGATTTTCAAGTAGCGCGTGATGTTTAAATGGTGTTCCGACCAAAATGAAACTTTAAAACGATGTTATCTTAATAACTTTTGCGAAGATGATCTAACGATTGTCAAACTCTCAGGATATTACTAAAATAATTTAACTTACGAGAATGTGAAATAAAAATTTTACGGGATGAATAGTTAAAGTGAATAGTAAATTCTCGAAAATGAAAAGTAACCTGAAAATGCGGGTGGTTACAATTCACAAGATGTTGGTGGTGGTTCACATCATGATGGTGGTGGTTCACAAGATGTTGGTGGTGGTTCACAACATGGTCCTGATGTTGTTTCACAGTCTGGATATGATGGTGGTGGTATTGGTTCACATACTGTTGTTCTTGGTACACATGCTTCAAGTGCCCTTGCACAAAATGCCTCAGCTTCACTAAGTGCAAGAGTGAGACTACATCCTTCAATCCTAAATGCATCACCAACAAAAATGACAAAGACAAGTGCAAAGAGAATGTCCTAAAATTTTAATGTTATGTTTGTTTTTATACTTTGGTTGTTCAGTCTTTATGTTGTGTTTTATGTTGTGTCTGTGTTATTACTTATGTTGGTCAAGACTTTGGTATTTTCTGTTACTACTTTGGTATTATGTATGTGTTATCATTTTGTGTTTTGGTCAAGACTTTGGGTAATATGTACTGGACAACTGCATATGTTACTTTTATGAAAGTCAATGGTTTAAATTTGTTGGGTTTTGGTCAATATCTAGTAAATGCAAAGTGGAGTGCTTCATTTTGGACAGTCAAAGACTTCATAACTCCATATACCAAATACAGTTACATAACTCCATATACCAACCAAGAATTTAATTGCATTCACTTTTACCTTGAGTTATGTGTTGCTAGGTACTTTAAATTCACATACATACACACAACATACATCAACAAAATCTGTCAAGCCCTAAACTTTATCAAAACTTCTCAACAATGAGTTCCAAGCCAGATATCATTGACATATCCTATTATTCAACCTCATCCGATGAACTCATCTCTCCTCAACCACCTTGGAATTTACCATACAATACTGCTTGTAGCTCAGTTAAGAAAATGGAAAGGGAAAGGGTTGATGATTCAAGCTCAAACTACAACTCTGATTCCAGCTCTATTTCTAGCTATGTGTCTAGCTTTCATTCAAGCTCTGAAGATGATCAATCTCTGTCAAAAAAGGGTACAAGCTCAAACACTGCTCCTGTACAACATATGCTGGTTGAAACTCAGTCAATCCCTGGTAAAAGGATTCAAGTGTTAGGGCTTGCAGATGAGCACACTTGTGCAGCAATCAAAGACAAGATGTTTAGGAACAAAAAAACCAACTAGAACAGAACCAAGTGCAGGCACCAAAGGGAAAGTGAAAAGGAGCATGGGCTAGCTTTTTATGTTACTTCAAGTGTATGCAGTAGTTTCTAATGTAATAAAAAATAAATGCTACTTGTTTGTCAAGTTGAAACTGCTAATTTTCATTCATCTTAAAGCCAAAATACAACTTGAAAAACAATTTGAGTGTCTTGCTAAACTACACCATTCTTCCATTACCAAAATACAAGCTTCTTTCATTCATTACCTACTAATTCAATTACAGAAATATATCACTTTAAAACTAAATAAAGAACAAAAAACAGCCAACTGATAACCAACAACTTCTTGAGTCTTTTAGCTTTAACAATTTTTTCATGTAGTGCTCCTTGTAGGCGATTCATTGAATTTAATAGACCATGAATGATTTGCACAGCCCTATCACACATAGGAGGATCATACCAATCTATTATCCCACAATTTGATACCTATTAAAATTGAGAGAACTTAATAAGGTCAAATTAAGGTTTTTTTTTTCAACATACGAAATATGAAAACTTACTCTTTTACCACAACAGTTAAATCTTCTACCAGGGATTTATGGAGTCCATGATGTTTTGATGATGGCTTGTGCTCCACATGTGTTGCATCTAACCATTGTGGAAGTGAAAGTGTGGAAGTGAAAGTTAAAAGACTGAAAAAGATATATAAATAAGTCAAGCAATCATGAATTACATAAATACCCCTCACATGATGGTCACGTGAAATGATTTAACGGGATAACTTAACGAGTGTTAGTCAAAGGGACCAAACCCGATACGGGTCAAAACCACAGGGAGAGGATCCGTTAAAAATTCTTGCGAGGGACCAATTTCGTTAAACCCGACAAACCACAGGGAAGATTTACGAATTTAACTCTTTAAATTTTGAAGGAGCAGCTAAAGTGCAAGCAATGAGAGCAAAGGAGTGGGACCAATTGCCAAGCTGATGCAAGTGACTGCACGAGCACTTAATTAAGAATAAGGATCCTCTAATGTTCAAATGAACATTAGAGGTAATGTTGTGCTTGTGATAATTGTACATTGCTATTAGTGAAAAAAACATTTATTTTATTTTATCTCAAGTGTACAATTACCACAAGTATAACATTACCTCTAATGTTCAAATGAACATTAGAGGATCCTTATCCCTTAATTAATAGTAATTCATATTTGAAGGTGTGAGACTGTCAATTCATGTCGTGTAAATTATATTCCAAGTATCGATCCTGGATGATCGTTATGTATAGAGTTTTTAACATTTAAAAAGTTTATAACAATTATTTTCATTGTAAAATCTATAGGTAGCAAAACTGATATCAGAGACATAAAAAAAGTTGGGATTTCGGGGCCAGGGCCTTGCCCCGCGAGGTGTCATCTAAAAGGACAATAAGGGCTGGTGTTGTTGTAGTACTACTTTTTAGTGCTTTGACAATGAGGATGAATGTGTCACCAAGTGTAGGAAATATAAAGGAAAATGTTGCTGATGTTGCTTTTAAACACTTGCGTACGTTATAAGAATAAACGTTGTTATTAGATGACCAGCCTCCAGCTTATGTGCGCAGCCGCTTATGAACAATGTATTGTCCAACACGACTATGCTAATGCAATAACACACGAACCTCTCCTGTGTTAATTCGTACTACAACCATGTTTGGCTATTGCCTTGACAACCTTACATTTTAATTGAAATTCTATAATAAGATCTATGAGTGTTGGAAAGAAATAAGTAACCAATTTTATATGATCTATTTATGTGGAAAGAGTTTCAAATCAGAAGGTGTAGCTGTACTTTTCTTCCTTGCAAGAGAGTGAGTCTGATGAATGAATTAAGGATTGTGATACAAAAGAAGTCTAAACTAGAAAGTAAAGCTTTTTCTTTTGCAAAATACAGTTGGTATTGTTTAAAAGAAAATTCTGTACATCATACACTTGAATGTGATTAACTGTACGACTCCCGAGCCAAACATTTTCAAGCTTGTATAAAGAACTAAAATTATGAAGCAAGTTAAAATGGATGTGGAATGTTATGCATTGAGTATTAGACGCTGCACCAAAGTATTTCAAAATAGATAAATCTTGGTGACAAGTTTGTAACGACATGTATAAGTAGTTATCTTGTCTCCATTAATTTGACTTAATAACTTCAATTTTTTAGTCTAGTTTCTGTTAGACTAGTAACTGATATCTCTTTGTACAGGAATCTGCCAAAAAATGTAAACGTCAAATGTTCTGTTGAGTTAGCATCACCAATATCAACCAAGGATGAAGTTAGACATGTTGCAGGGCTTGCTGCTTCATTGGTACTTATGTCCCCAACAAAGCAGGTTGGTTGCTGATTCCTTGATAACTTGAAGCTTTTAGGTTAGCTTACATATCTATCTGTGATCGTTAAAGAATAATAGTTCAATGTGAATATTGCAACAGACTGGACAAAGTCACCAAACTCGTATAGTTTAAAAGAAATGGATATCAGTGACCTTTGGCTTTACTAGTAATAACAAAGTCTCTTTGAACCAGTGGTTTCAAGGTAGATATATATTAGTCATTATTAGAGTATGTGTGTCTTGAACGTTTCAAGTAGATGTAGCAATTATAACCCATTCGTATGAAAATAATACTTTTGGGTCACTTCTTATTGATAACAGGTCAATGGGTAGGATAGTCGAAACTACTACCTCCGTCTCAAAATTATAGTCCCTGTTTGACTTTTTCGGTCTTTCTTTTTCAACTTTGACCTTAAATATTTTTATTTGTGTTATATAATAATTGATAAAAATTATACCAATCAAAATACATTAAAAAACTCAATCAATTCATATATATTGCATTAAGTATTATATAATACAAACAAAAATACTCAAGGTCAAAGTTGTAATAGAAAGACCGAAAAAGTCAAAATGAGACTATAATTTTGGGACGGAGGGAGTAGCTATTAAGGAAATGGGTCATACGGGTTGAGCATGTCAAACGGGCCGCAATTTGCCTAAATTGTGTCAATTGCTTACAAGTTACAACCCATAGCGATTCGGGATAGCGGATCGATTTGATTATAATATTTTGGATAAGTTTCTTAAGGTGTGAATAATCAAAACTTCCTAAGATATCTAACGACTTTCCACTTGCAAAACACGGTTATAAGGACTTATGTACTAGTGAGCGTGATATAGTTTAAGTAGTGTATGGGAACACTACCATAACATTTTGGGAACACTACTATACCAAATTTGGTACGATTCATTTGGGATCGCGGGTGCTTTAGCTTTCCTGTGACTATGTTAACTTCCTAAACTATATAGTCTAAATATTACTACAGTTAGATTGGCCAACCAGTGCGACCCATTCTGATAAAGTTACTCGTTCCGACGGTCCGACCATAACCAATGTTGACTTATTACCCAACCTGCCCGTTTTACCACCTTTAGTGTCAAAAAAAGAAAAGGCATAGTTGACTATTAATTACATGTTGCTAATATTCTTCAACAAATGACACATTAAGGGACTTATGTGATCCAAAACGAGTTCCTTGTATGATGACAATAGCAAGTAACTATAGACAAGAATGTACCTTGAAAGGGAAATGTAGTTTCTATTATTAGTTACAGGAAATGAGGGAACATAAAATGGATGCCCACTTTGCAGGTTTTGGCGACCGAACTTCCACATAACAATTTATGCCAGATTGCTAGTACCTCCAACAATCTGCCAACCCTTCCTATTGATCAGAGTTCAAACACGATGATGATGATGATGATGATGCAAGGCATGCCAACAAAGAATTTTGACCCGTAAGATACTCCGGAAGATGGTATGAAGTTGCTTCACTTAAAGGTGGATTTGCTGGACAAGGTCAGGGAGATTGCCACTGCACCCAGGTAGATTCTGAGGGCAATTTCGAAGATTAAACATTTGATGGTTATATAAGTCTACAAGATTCTAATTTGCTGGGAGTATATACAATTGATGCCGCAACACCAGCAATCCAAGTGGATACCTTTTGTGTTCATGGAGGGCCTGATGGGTATATTACTGGAATACGAGGCAGGGTTCAGTGTCTCTCAGTGGAAGATACAGAGAAAACCGAAACCGACTTAGAAAGAAAAGAGATGATTAAAGAAAAGTGTTATTTTCCTACGTTGCCCTTTATTCCTAAAGAACCTTATGATGTGATTGATACTGATTATGACAATTTCGCCCTTGTTTCTGGAGCAAAAGATAAGAGCTTTATTCAAATTATGAAAAACATTTATTGATCTGTACAATGTTACACTGATGATAGAGCCTTTTTTATTTCAAATTATGAAAAACGACTCTGCCCAAAATCATATTGTTTAACATCTAGTAATGGAATTACGGCATCATAATTTGGGATTTTGTAATAGTCAGTCTCATCAGCAAGACAGCTAGCCTTTAAATTTGCTTGTCTATGACAATGTTTTACAGTTTAATTATCTATTAAGATGAATTTTATGCTGTTGCTGCATATGCTCATGTTTAAATACTTATTAGAATCCTGGTAATCATATACAGTATAAAATTGAAGGTTTGCACCACTTTCCACACCATACGTTTCTATCTATATTTTATCTGTAATTAGTAGAGGTGACGATTTCAACCCATTTGCTTGTTAGTGTATGGGCCAAATCAACAGATTTAGCTTGAAGGCTGACTGCATATCACGGGTTTCCTGAAAGTCACCCATAAGTATGTTTAAATCAAAGATTTGGATTATGACTATGATTGTAATAGTATTGTTTATAGAATTATGGTTGAAGTCTTATTTATAGAACTTTTCAAAAACTGACTGAAAATTGTTTATGGATCAACCCAGCCTTTTTCAACCCGCGCTAGAATGTGACCCATTTGGCCATTTCAACGCGAGCTGATTTTATTCATTACCCAACCCGATCAACCCAAACATATTGCCACCTTTTAGTAAGTAACTGTCTTTGTTTCTTAATTGACTGATAGATTATATTTGTATGGGTCCTCAAGATTATTTTATTTGGTAACTTAGAACATCAGCAATTAGTCCCACACTTTCTTTTTACGGATGGCCTTACCGATACTTACAAATTCCATGGTTCACGAAGTGGTCAAAGCTTATTTGATTTTAGGGGCTGCAACATATACTTATGTCTATGGGCTTAATGTTTTCAGATATACTCAAGGACACCAAATCCAGGGCCAGAATTCATAGAAAAGTACAAGCTTGTGCTGGCGTCATAAAGAAAATTGTAAAACTGATTATGAATAAAAAGTTAGTCCAGATATCAAACATATAAAGTTCTTTTTACAGATCACTTTGATTCCACATGCAAGAAAACAGTCTTCTTCATTCCAACGATACCAAGTAATATTGCTTTAAAACCATATCGTTAATGAACAGAATTTTGTGGAACATGAGCATAATGTAATGTTTATTAAATCCAGCACAAGGGTATTATACATCCACATAAGATCACACAAACACATTATTGAACAATTAAAATAGTTAGAAATCGAACCTTAGTTCATGACAGATAGGAACCGGATTGACTACTCTGGAGGATAAATTGACAGCTTAAACTCATTACTCCCCATATGTCGTTGTTGTTTCTGTTGCCTTTGCTTTTGTTGTTCAATTAACCGAGCAGACTTTATAACAGAAGGAGTATGATATAGCTTCATGGTCTGCAGTGCAGATACATCCGCCAAACCATGAGGAATAGCCAACAGGTCAGTGCATTGCTCAAGCACAATGTGTTCAAGTCTAGGAAAATGATGAGCGGAAGCCATCCACTCCTTTAAATCCGTTTTCCCAAGTTGAAACACTTTAAGCAGACGAAACCCGCCGTCAAGTGGTTCCCATTTAGGTCCCTTGAATGCGTACACTTTTAACTTTAGCACTTCAAGATATGGCAGCATGCCAATTGTAGACATATGCTTCCAATCCAATAAGGTGTCTGACAAAGTCAACTTGTTCAAATGAGGTGGAAATTTGTACAATGGTGGAAGACCTCTCAATTTACCTTCAGATGGCGGGCGTGGGAACGTGTCATTCAATAACTTCAGTTTCTCAAGGTTATCGAGCTTAGCAAGATTGTCAAACAAACTGAAACCTTTCTTTTCTTCAATCAGAACAATAAGTTTTCCACGTATTCCAAGCTTTTTAAGATTGGGAGTTCTAGCTAAGACATTCTCTGTGCAACTATCGGGTGATACAGTCGAGATGGTTTGTATGTTTCTTTGAACAAATGGATCTTCATTATCCATTCGTGTTTTGGCTTGAGGTCCATGTAGGCGACTCGGTCCGCTTGTGCGCAGATGCCTAAATTGGGACATTTTCCATATATCTACTTGAATGTCGAGGTCACGTGATGTTGTTTCAATTATTAATGATTGAAGACTCCATAATTTGGAAATTGATGGTGGAAGCACTTTAAAATTTCCAGAGAGGGAAATATACCTTAAATGCACTAGCTGTGTGATTTCAACAGGAAAGCGGGAAATATTGATGGATTTTATATCTAACACCCTGACTAACTTAAAAGCTTCATAGATGAAAGATGTATGCTCCCGAGATAACTCTTTTTCTTCCAAGGGAAAACACAAGAAAGAACGAACATGTGGACCACAAGGCTTTGAGTGAATAAAGTTCATGACATGAGAATGAACACAAAGACGCCGGTGATAATTTCCAGATGATATTAGTGAATTTGGATCTTGTAAATTTCCTTTAATTACTTGCAAAAACTTTTCTTCCGCTGCCTCTCTTAGGCATAAATCACGCAGCATATCATGAACACGACATGTTTTGATCCTTCCGTTTGAGCTCTTCGCTGCAACTAATATAAGATTTCGTTCAACAAGATCTTCCAAATACTCTTCTGCTAGATCTTCCAAGCAATCTTGGCCTTTTTGCTGTATAAACCCTTCTGCCACCCACAACATAAGTAATTTCCACACAGGTATCTCAAAATCTTCAGGAAAAGCACCAAAGTAGATGAAGCACACCTTCAAATGATCAGGCAAATGCTTGTAACTTAGTGCCAATACATCCAAACATTGCTTCGGATCTCTTGCAACATAAGAACTAACACTTTCAGCAACCTTCTTCCATAAGTCACGTGTTTTATCTTTCTTTAAAAGAAGTCCGGCAACAACTACTATAGCAAGAGGAAGCCCATAACATTTTCTAGCAATTGTTTGTCCAAGTTCAACTAACTCAGATGGACAGCTTCCTCTTCTAAAAACCTTAGTAGAAAGTAGCTCCCAACTTTCATCTTCGTTCAAAAACCGCAAATAATGAGGGGTGCTATCAGGGTTTGCAAGCTTAGCCACATCTGTGTTACGGGTAGTCAACAAGATTCTACTTCCACAGTCTTGGTTCGGAAAAGCCATTTTAAGATCATCCCATGCTTCTGGTGTCCATACATCATCTACTACAATGAGATATCTTCGACCATTTAAATGTTTGCATATTTCTTCAACCAGCATTTCTTCATTAAGTTTGTAAGCATGCTCTGAAGGTTGCATAAGGGAACTCAATATGGCCATAAGTACTTCTTGTCGGTTGTAATCTTGGGAAACATACACCCAAGCACGAACAAAAAAGTGAAATTCAATGGCAGGATCACAATAAACTTTCTTGGCAAGAGTGGTCTTTCCAAGTCCACCCATACCAACAACTGAGACAACTTCCAGTGACTCGGAGATATTAGTGAGTCGACTCACTATTTGTTTTGCTTCTTCATCAAAACCAATGACATTATCTTCCTCAACCACGGGTTTTCGTCTTTGTGATGAAGACTTATTTGATGTTTCCGCGGCGTAAAGAGCTTCAATCCCAAACATCTTAGTATCATATATGTCCTTCACTTTTTTCTTGATGGCTTCAATATCCTTTGCAACAGCTCGAAGCTTTGTTGCATGCTCAAGTCCATGGGTAAATTTTTTCAAGGTGCTTCTCTCTTTATGCATAGCCGCGTTAACTATAAATTCGTCGATTGTGTCCTCTGCTTCATAAGCTACATCTCTGATTTGTCTGACTAATTCTCTTACGTATTCATATTCACTACGTTTCTCTTTTGAATCTTTGAGAAATGCATTCATTAAACTGAGCTCTCTGTAAAGAGAATTAATTTGGCCCTTTAAATCAGATATCAAATCGGCATTGTAGAGTAGCAGTTGCTTAAGATTTTCCAAAAGAAACTCAACCACAGCATCCGCCATCAGCTAGATTTTCTTCCCTTTGTTACTGTGATTCTGTTTGACAATGTGAACTAAGAATTGACTAATCACTTTTGTGTGAATTAGTAATTCAACTCCAAATCGTAAGATAATTATATTGTGATGGAATAGAAAGCAATGATACTCTTATTCTTTCTCATAAATGGTTGAAAATTATGGTAATTTTGATCTGCCAACTGAACCTGCAACAGTAGGTGATATGATTAACGGTAATTAGAAAGATTAAAAATGGAAAAAAACTAGTACTAACACTGTTCTAATTATAAGCTACATTGTGAGTTTCAGTGGCAAAAATGATACAACAAACAAATTCAAAGTACGTTTCATGCTAATGTAGATGCACCTTGTTCTTTAAAGCCAGTTTATATCGATCTTTCCAAACAAGGGAGTACCAAAAGCGCAAAGAATTATGAAATATTCTGTACTGAAGGAGGAATAATACGAATCTAAATAGATTCTTAAGTTTAACAGAAAGTGCAAAAGAAATAATAACAACCACTTTTATGCCAGGTACCACAAATCCACAATCAAAATCATTCAAACGGTATACATTAACAAGTATGACTTATTGGCCAATAAGAATATTGCATACGCCATTTCAGCTTAGAAATCGATATTTTAAGAATTGGTTTGATAAGTTGATGTAACTTTCTAACAGATATCAACTAAAACTAAAAAGGGCTAATAGTTAAAGCAAAATCATATCAAGCTTGTAAATTCAGAGCACTTAGTTTGACCAACAATCGTCGAAGTAACCTTCCTTTGATATACATTTTTCACATGCTTGATGACTATCAGAATGACTAAATTCTACATTCAAAACTGATCTGAATTTTAACTTTTTTTTATGTCTCGTTACAACTACCAATGGAGCATTAGTCCAATGGTTGGAGCACTTGTGCTTGAGTCAATTGACCCAAGTTCAAGCCCCATCATTGGCATTTGCTTCATATAGGTACCCATCGCCGCAAAACCTATGTGCACACTGGAGAGACTTTGTGGAATAAGAGCTCAGGGGTCCGAGTTTTGGCTCGTGCTCACTCGAGTTGGTGCCCCAATAGGTCAGGAGAGTTGCCGGAGCTATTCCTTGTGGGGTGGACAATGGCCGGTGCCAAAAGGCACCCGGGTCAGGGTGTTCCCGCCAATCTACACCTTTTTGTGGAATGTCTTGTTACAACTCTATGTTATGCGACTGACATGTAGTAAAAATTTATTTAAAAAAAAAAAAAAAAAATTAGAAATGTCACCGATACTCTTTTGATATAAATAGATTTTGAGAGATAAACATAGTAAAATGTGAAACTTGATATATTATTACCTTTAAAGCGGGCAACACAAGGAGATACTATATGTTACTACAAAATTGGAAAGAAGAAAAAAGGTTGAGGTTTCTGTTCAGGTTACCGTGGCAGTGTAGTTAGCCAAATATCACAGCTAAGCTAGCTACTAACAATGCTCAAACAAGTATATCCAACATCGTTAAAAATCCAAACTAACTTCAAATATTAATTATAATAAGCAAATAGAATAAACCTGTCAAGAAATCATTTTTGGTCATGGAAGTAATCTCATCATTTTGTATGTGTGATGGAAGTGGCCTGTGTGGGAGTTTAAACCTTAATGTCGTTGACGTTGACTTTTGTAGTGAATAATATAGCAAATTCCTGTTTCTTTTTATCCAGGAGTCCGACTAATGGCCGGGTTTTAGGTTAGAAGGCAAGAACCACCCCCACTCATCTTACACCTCAGCGCTACGTTAGCTTTCTTTTTTCTCTTTCTTCCACTCACTTTCACTCATTTTTTTTATGGACAAGGCACTCACTTTAATCGCCTTAACTCTCACCTCTCTCTTCCAAAAAAACTCGCCATTCATTCAAGAAGGTGAGTAACTCACCTTAAGTTGCATAGAAGTGTGGGAGTGGCACGTGAATTAAGACATGGGGCATGGGACTTGCGCGTAAATTAAGGTGACTCAAGTTTGTTCCTTGCCTTCTAGCCTTAGTGAGTTTGGGCCGAAAGAATATCAAATCTATTGTTTAGTGTTTTTTTCTCGAGGTTGTAAATATCGCTCGGCGATACCGTGGCGGTGGACCACCGCCATATTGGCCGCCGTGGCCGATTTTTACAACACTGTTTTTTCTTTTCTTGGGTAAATTATACCGTTGGTTCTCAAAGTTGGCCGGGTTTTTATGTTTGGTCTTCAGATCTAGGGTTTTGCGAGAATAGTCCTCATGGTGGGCTTTTTCACTCATGTTTAGTCCTAAAAACTAACTGGCATTAGTTTTCATCGTTATCTCTCCCACGCGACTTGCACATAATGGCACGTGACTTGCACATAATGGGTTTTTGTAGTACTTTTATGATTTGTCACTGTTTGACAATGTTTGTGTTAAGTCTTTACATCACTCATATAATTTTCGCACACTTTCCCATTAGTCCCTAACGTCTATTCTAACACACAATTTTCACTTAGTTTACCATATTAAAAAATGGGTAAAAAACACACATATAAGAAAATGGTTGTTTGTACTTGTGGTAGGCAAGCAGTGATCAAAAACATCATGGATTGATCGGAATCGGGGAAGGCGTTCTATGGGTGTCCTACATTTGTAAGTATGATTAGTTTGAAAAATATATATCAAGTTATTATGTTCATTTATTTACACGTTTGTCTTGTTTTCATAATTTAAACTGTAACTTTCTTGGGTGGGTAGATCCACCTATGTGTCCAAGGTCTGTTGAGATTATCCATAGTTTGTTAAGGCCACGTAATGATCTTGAAGAGTTCTTTGATATGGTTGCAGAACAACAAATTAAGTTGAGGAAATATCTCATCATCAGCTAGCTTGTGTTTGAATAGAGGTAACATACTTTCTTACTTATGTGTTTTTTACAAAAAATTGATTGAACTGCTAGGACTGTTAGGAACTACTTACTATACCAACTTTGATATTGATAGTTCTGTAGAAAATGCCCATGTAATGTAATGTAAGATGTCATGTAATTAGGCCAACTCTCATCCAATATCAATATTAATGTCCAATATCATACATTTCATACTCATACATTTACATCACAAATTCACGCACCTAACTTTCAATTCTAAAGTACAAGACCTGACGTTCCAATTTCAAACGATCAAAGCACACAACTGCATGATAACTTGAATTTCTCATTTTCCCTTACAGATTTGTCATTTTTATACTTAATGTACTACTTCTTCTTAGTTGATCTTTTTGTTAAGGTTTCTAGGGTTTTAAGGTTATTTTAATGTTAAAACTTATGAAACTAATCGATCCTCAGTTTTACAAATCTACCACCAACACCATTATTTTCTCTTTTTCTCTCTATACTTTCTCTCACTAGAATACTTGTGTTATTTTACATATTTGGGAACCTACATTTATGATGAATGTTGTTGGGGGTAGGGGTTATTTTGTTGTAGTTTCCCTTTGTTTATGATGAATGTAGGTAGTATGGGTTGGGGACTTTTGGTTATTTTGTTGTTGTTGTTTCTCCTAGTTTAGTTTGATGAACGTAGATGTAGACAGGGGTTGTGGCTTCCCCTATTTTAAGATTGTATGTATGGTATGTATGGTTAATGAATGTAAAGGTCGTTTGATCCCGATTTTCTTTGTAGAATGTGTGTGTGTTTTTTTAAGATTCCCATGTCATCCTTCTTTTTAGTCCATTGTTGCTTAGGTTGCACTCTATTGTAGTGATCTTGACTAGTAGAAGTCCCCTCATTCCCATATTGCTTTCTCCCCTGCACAAATCTACCATCAACACCATTCCTTGGTCTTGGCCTTATAAATTCAGCTACTTTATTCCTAACTTCCGGTTGCTTAGCTGCTTGCATCTTTTTGATTTCCTCTTATGTTCTAGCTCTTTTTGTACGCTGCTTATACTCATGCCCAAACACACAACAATGAGTACAAACATTTGGCTTCCAATCTTACGCTACCATTACAACTTTAATCCTTTTCACATTTTGATTCTTATGTATATATTGGAATTCAACTTGATCTTTAATTCCTTCTTGGCATCCACTTCAACTAATACTCTTGCATATTCAATTCTTCCAAATTCATTTTGACAAACATTGGCAGTCATTGTATCCATGATTATTGGGATCCCAATGCTACTAGAAATTGCACTCAAGCTATCAATACTCCAAGCTTCCATAGGAACTTTAGTAAATTTAACCCAAATAGGCAATTTGTCATGCTTAAGTTTCTCAAAGCTAATATCAGGCTCCCATCTGTTGATTATTAAAGGTTTACTATTCACCATCCATGGCCCTTGTTCCAAAACTAAATTCATTCCGTCCTCATTTCTAAATTTGAACAACCAACAACCACTATCATTATCAATAACTTCTTTTAGGGCAAATTTCCCCCACATTCTTCTCAGATGGTATCTTATTTCAGATATACTCATCTTATGTCCCACAAAATAGCTATACATTGTTAATTGCCACATTGTACTCCCTATACTGACCAATTCATCATCAAATACAACCACTTCCTTTCCTACTTCAGTAAGAACTCATGTCAAACACCCCACCTCCAATATAGTCAAAACTCCCATTTAGCACTTGCATTTTGACTTTCTAAAGTCAAACTACAAATGCTAAATGGGAGTTATGTATACATTCATGCCAAATACCCCTTTTCTAATAGTTTGTGCATTTGCAGAATATCTGGAATTCATAATTGGAAATGTTAGACTAATTGATATGCATAACAGTCTAGTATGTTGCATCAACTTTATTGATGTAAATGTTGATGTTAATATAAGTTTACTTTAGCAATTTACAACCAAAACCAGTAACATAAACAACCAAAAAGTTTATTGATCATAATAGTTTTTGACAACCATTACAAATTTCTCTATCATCTAAACATACAGTTAACTAGAACCACTACTTTCCCTATCATCTCTTTCCTTCATTTCCTTCCTTTCATTTAGATGTTTAAACACAACTTCATGATTTTTAATCCTCGTTTCCAAATCATCAACCTTTGATAACCCGATATCCGTAGCCTCTTGCTTCCCTTCCTTACCACCCAACAACTCTTCACAGTAGTACTTTTGTTCCCTCAACCAATTCAAAATCTTTTCTCTCAACTCCTTAGGTATATTCCTAGACGAACCATATTCATCAATTGGTTCATCGCCAAATCCCTCAAGAACTAAATCAGAGAGAAAATAGCTATCTAAAACTTTTGCCTACTCCTTTTTATCGGACTCAATGTACAAAGCCTTCCCCTTATCATTTTTTTTACCATCGTTAGTGGTTTGGTTCGTTGGGATTATGTGTCTTTTGAGGGAAAATAGGGTTGGCATATGTGTGTGTGTGTGTGTGTGTTTTGGTTCATTTAAATAAGCGGGATAGATACGGAAATGAATAGTCTCCGTGCAATCCCTTCGGTTGCGATGTGTTTTAGGCAGGAAAGGGATGCAATGTGCAAAGATAAGTTAAGAGGTTGCAAATTTTTTCCTTAAAAAAATTTGTCATTGAACGAGAATACCCTCAGGTAGGGGTGGCAATTCGAGTCGGGTTCGGGTTGGCGGGTTCGGGTTGTCAGGTTGGGGGGTTAGAAAATCCCAACCCAAGCCTTACCCATTTAAATCATCGGGTCAGCTATGTCAACCTTAACCTGTTTAGACATAACCCGAACCTAACCCATTTAACCCATATATATACTTGAGTTGGCGGGTTAAATAGGTTACACGGGTTGAATATGTTAAACGGGTTGAATCGGTTCAGCAGGTTTCGGGTTGACCCATTTAACCCTTTTTATACACAAAAGTTGGCACATTACACGAGTTAAACATGTTATTGGGTTGACCTGTTTAACTTATTTAACCCGCACAATAAAATATAAATAATTTTGAGTTTATGAAAAAAAATCTTAAACGGGTTGGCGGGTCGACCCGCTTATTTTATTCTCAAACCGAACCTAATCTGTTTAATAAACGGGTTAGATAGGTCGACCTAAACCTGACCCGAAATCTATTTAGCACAACCCGAATATGTTAATTTTCGTGTCGGTTTCAGGTCGGGTTTCGTGTCGGGTCAAAAATTGCCACCCCTACCCTCAGGGTTGGGGACACTTAACGAGAGAACTAATGCTCGTTAGCAAACAGTGACTGTCGATGATTGTTTTGCAAAAAAAACGAAAACATGGGTGGCTGTTTTGAAACAATTTTTGTCTTAAGGTATTCTCTGTGTTTTCGAAAAACATTAGGGACATAATTTGTAATTTACCCTTTTTTCCCTTCATTTTGGTTATATTTATTTAAAAAAGTGTTGATATTCATGCCTACTAAACAAGACTAATAATAAACCTAATCATATCATTATGACACTTGTCCTATTTTTATTAGTGGATTAAATTTTCTATAATTTTCTTGCCCCTATCAAATAACTGCTTCTATCTTATTGAAACTTATTTTTGTGTGCCTGAATCGTATTCTTCCTTTCTTTCCGCTGATTCCCCATCCACATATAATTTTACATCTTTATTAATTCACCAAATTTGTAATTCACTCTTTATTGATTCGCCAAATTATAGGATAAACATTCAAAGGCCCTTTTTTCGTAAACAGGTATATGCATAATTAAACTTTAAAGACTTTTTCCACTTGTCACAACCAAGACCAACAGAATTGATACATCAATATGTATAATTTGTCTCAAGTGATTTAGATTAAAAAAAATAATAATTAAAAAAATAATTATAAAAAAAATAAATAAATAAATTGTAACGTTGGAACTTAAACCGAAATTGGAGAAAATCGTGGAGGTGGAGAAATATAAAAAATAAATCTAATTAGATTATTTATGAAGGGTATGTTAGGAATAATACAAAAAGTTTAAAAAAAAATTAAATTCACGTACAAAAGTACCTATCAGATTATGAGGTCTAATTTTATGCATGAGAATTAGGTTGTTGGATTAAGATTTCAATTTGAACATGAGAGGTTATGTTGGGACTTATGTAAGTGAAGAAAAATAATAAACAACTATTGTGGGGCATTTATTTTATCAAAAAATAAATATTCTTTTACAACATAACTAACGTCTCATGTTCACACTTGAACATGAGATGATCTAAATCCTAGACTGACATATCATTATTCTATTTAAAAATATCTATGAATTACGAATGTATCAATTGATTTTCATATCGTTTTCACGAGTGGTCATTATATTATATGACACTAAAATTCGAAGAAACCATAGATTTATAATCCCTCGTAAGGAGGTTCTTTCCATTCATGTTTATGCTAAAACGCTTCGTTTGTTTTGTTGACTTTACATCCAATATTGTTGAGAGCTTAAATTGAAAATGTTGAAAATAATTCAAAATTTACACTTTAAGAAAAATGAATGGTGTGGGAATTATAGTTTTTTGAAAAGGTTACATGCATTGTCAAAAATGTTTTATACCAATGATTTGATAAACTTCAAAACATTTGTCAAAAAAAATTTCCACGAATGATTTGATAAACTTCAAGACATTTGTCAAAAAAGTTTTCTACAAATGATTTGATAAACTTCAAAACATTTGATAAAAGGTTTTTTCCCTCCATCATTCATACTTTAATTGATATGCACGTTTATTTTTTACAAAACTTTTGAATAACTTGTTACCATCATAGTGAGAACTTTTATAAATTTTTGGTGAATAAAACATTAAAAAGATCAAAAGTCTTTTTAGAATGTAAGGTGCAACATCGAACGCGGCTCGCCAATTTAAGGTAGTCCTCGCCATTTTGCACGCCACTCTACCACCCCCACCTCACCAAAACTTTCATCAATTATTTGGCGTTCGCCAAATGAGTATTTTTATTATTTATTTTAATTGGTTTTTGTATTTTAATTGAGTATGGCGGGTCTTAAAAGTAAAGTTTTAGCTTAAGTTACTGGGATAATGTTTTTAGGTGTGTAAGTGACAGGTAAGTAAAAAAGGAAAAAGTTGAGGTGACGCTTTGGCTTATGTTACTCCTTGTGCTCTTAAGAGTTAAGACCATCTGTAGTGGCACACATCTTGGGTGCCAAGTTGGCAAATAGCACACGTCCTCCCTATTACACTTTCAATTGAAGACGCATTCAACATGGGTTTTGTTGCAAGGACTTGGTCGAATGCATGACCAGATAGTGTGAGTTCTTGTATGTGTGGGTGTTTTTATTATATGTTTTTTGCGAGGTATATTGTGTTTAAGCATGGTATATTTTTTTGGTGATTGCGGTCGCCTTATTAAACTAAATTGATTGTATAAGGAGAAAGTTGAGCTAGCACTAATGTGACAATGGTGACCACGGTTATGGGTGCTCCTTACAACATTGTCAAATGGGTTGACCCGACCCAAACCCGATAACCTTATAAGGTCGGGTTTATTCAGGTCCAACTCAGGTTATCATGTCAACCCAACCAACCCGACAGCCTTATATGGTCGGGTCAGGACTAATTTTCTAAATGTTATTGGGTTCGGGTTCAACCCGATAATATAAAGCCTTGCTAGTTTTTATTCATTTTAGGCCAAACTTTTTTTTTATAATGCCAAATGCCGGCTGCATCATGTTGTTCTTGTCTTACTAGTATGAATGAGAACCAAACAAACACTTGTTGCTAAAGTAAAGTACTGCACTCTTTTACATGTTGCCAAATTGCCCTACAGATTATGCATTCACGGATTATTGTCATGATCACTTTATCAAATAACTCGAATCATATGATACAATACATCACATATTCTTGTTATTAGCTTAGACACAATAAAATGATTTGACCCAAATATCATATGTACATTAAATATGTCTCTATAAGCCAATTTATTGAACTGTTCTATTTTAGGCTGAGGTCAAGTAAACCCGACAACCTAACCCGTTTGGACCCGAAACCTGATAACCTGATATCTTATAGGGTCAGGTATGGGTCAACTTTTGGGACACCAAAACCGAATCAACCCGACCTGGCCAACTCAATAAACCCGACAACCCGATCCGACAACACCCCTAATTGTGATGCTCTAACCTGTTAGATAGGCAAAGTAGTATCCTTTTACATAAATAGAAAAACTAGGAAGAAATTTATTTGGATTGCTCATAAGTCGTCAATTTTTCCTCCAAACCTAATTTGCAAACTTTAGGGGTTATTTTGGTTAGGTGGTCGGTATAAGTATCATTGGAGAGAGAAAAGAAACCCAACCATTTTGGCAGGTTAGAATGCCTACTTTCTCGGGTTTCATTGCTAAATTCGAAACTAAACCTACCAACCAAACACATTAACAAGTAATAAAACCCATTCCGTTGTTCCTATGCCTATAAAACAAACACATCCTTATAGCAAGCAATTATGGGTGTTACACAAAAGACAGTGCAGTAATCACCACATGTCCTGCACCACTTTCTACTCATAATCTGCTCCTATTTCTTTGTATTGTATATAACTTTATAAATACAACTAACAAAAATTTTCCAGAACACTAATCTACTCGATATATTGCCCCCCAAAATTCTGTATTTTCTCTGCAACAGGTACCTTATATTTGTTGATTACGTAAAATAAAATCACTGTGAAGAACCAATCTGGTCATATGAGCTCACCATTTTCGACATAACTTAGTGTTTTGTATTTTAATATTGCACTCCAGAGAGCAGGATCTTCACCACATCTCTTGTGAACATCTTTTAGTCTTTCTACTGACCTACAAATGCCACTGCAACTCCAATGAATGATGCAATACCGCGTTACCAGCTTCCTTCCACTCACAATCTATATCCATTCAAACAATTTAGGAACAAACTTTAGAGGATGGTCCGGAAATTCCCCTCCCCCTACGGAAAAAATGAAGACCAGGAGGTGTTCCACAACACATGTTGCGATCATCAATGTGTTCAACGTCTAGACCAATAAACCATGCACCAAGTGACACATCTTCATTTGCATACTTGTGCAAAATGGGCCTAACCATTAAATTATTAAGCCGAGGTTAATGAATAAAAAATACCGACTGTTGCCCCATGTTTGTCTTTTCAAAGTCAAACAAGCCACAATTGAAATTCAGGTTTTCATGTAAATGTATTTAGTTATTAATATAAGATTGGTGCACAAAAACCAACGAAAGAAGCACCAACTTCTATACATATACAAGAGAAATATAAGAAACAGAACGTAGAGTCTTACTGGTTGGTGGAGATGTATGCAGCAAGATCACTGGAGATAGCATAGATCTGTCCAGTTGCATGCCGAAAATACTTGTTTCCCTCCTCTCCAAACTTCCAGTATTCAGGTTCGTGGTATTTCACATTCCTAAGCAACAAAGAGTTTAATATTATCGCTAACCTCATTGGACAAGAAGAATGACATAAAGATGAAACACAAGATGAGTCAGTGGAATTTACTTCTGGGCAAGAACAGGACCGGATTTCATACATCCTGTATAAACCCTCGGTTTTGACTGATGTCGTCCAAGAGTTGCAGCTAGCATGCCTGCAAAGAAAATTTACCAAAATAATCAATTTCGATTTGCAATGAAAGTAAGAAAATGTTAGGAGCAAAGTACACCGGTACACACCTGCACCCAGAGATTTTTTTAGGTAGCACTAACGATGTAAATTATTCATGTGTGAAAATCTCAATAATTTTTGGGTACGAAACCTATCCAATTTGGCATTGATGTAAGTTCTAAAAATAGGCCGTGCGTCATAGCCACTTCTTAAATAAGGATATTTTAGCCATAATATATTCTCATAAAGAAGCCCAACTTATACCTGTTAAGGCTCTTGGCTCATCTAGCTGTGGGTTCAAAGTAATTTTTTTCTAGAATATCGTCAAATGCCTAAGGCGAACCCAAACAGATACTTAAACAAAAGCATTGAGCATTTTAAACCTAATACACACACACACACACCCTACTTTTTCCAGATTATGAAAACACGCTAAAGTTAGTTACTTCGATTATCATTTGAAAGGAAGACTTTAGATGTTAAATTCCATGTACTTATCACTATTCAAAAGAAGCCAAAACTCTGAAGCTTATATAAACAATCGTAATATCACCCAATCAAATATTTAGGAATCACTATGCCAACAACAGTTGGCTCAATGTAAATTCGAGATAGATGAAAACATCTTGATACCATTAAGAAACCGCACCTAATCAATATACACTTCTAGTGATAGTAAAAAGTGGGGTAAATAGGTAACTGAAACTAGAAAGCTTAAAGCGTGAACTTTGGATTTTTTAGATACATCCCAAAACGCCTATTGCAACTTATGCGGTAAAAGAGTAAAACAATGTACAAATTACTCGAGAAAAAAGGTAGAGAACATTGTACCAAGATTGACATGAACATCATCATCCACCTTGACATAGAATTTTGCATCCCATTTGGCATATGCTGTAGAAAAAAATATTCTTGTTTTAGCAGTCAGCTCGTGATACCCTTCAACATGTTCCTGTTACAGTGATAAGGTTAGATTCTTTCATGTTTGAAGTCAAATCCATTTACAAATTACTCGTATCTTGTTTTATGGCCTTACAAGTCTAAAGAAATCTTTATGCTGAGCTTCTTCTGAGTCGATGGCTCGGTCTAGAATGCTCTTAGATGTTGCGCTGTAAAAAAAGAACAAGTGGGTTAGATTTAAGGATCATAAAAGGAAACGTAAGTACACTTTTCTTGCTTAGATAGGCAAAAATTTCAACCAGTGGCTTGAAAATATGACTTAATGGGATGGAATTTTGAGCTAATAAAAGCAACAACTGAATTTCAAGTGTCATCCAGTTTTGCGCGCGAATAACTTTCTGCCTATAGATAAAAGACTGATAAGTACAACTCATCTATAAATATGTGTTTCAAGAGAAAAAAGAGACCCTGGTGAATGTTCCAAGCATGTTCTAGCAAATGTCATATTTTAAATCCACTTGAAGACTTGTTAAAGATAGAGCTACTTATAAACCAAATAAAGAGCATTGTCTTATCAAACATTTAGCAATAACCTTCCTTGATCGAGTGCCAAGACAACATAGTAAACTGATCTTAATAACATCCCAAGTATCTACTAAAAAGGAATACAAGAGACCCAGAATTTACGATAACAGCTGATGCAGGACCAGGGGTCTTGTAAAAGAATCACGAGCCAGATAACCATAAAACCACACCTACTTTTAGATCAGCCGAACTTGAAATATATTATTTTCTTGGTTTGGTTAACTGATCAAGAAACGAAAACGTTTCTAATTTTCAGTATACCTTCACCATCAACAAAAAGCATTACGCAGAAAGAGTGAAAAGAGGGGAGAATTTTTCATTATATCCCTAATATTATTAGAAATAACATAAAAAAGAGTCTACTAAAATATCAATGATTTGATCCTTAAATCAGTTCCAACCAGTTCCATTAGTTTGGTTTCTTTCATTTAGTAAAATTAAAATAAAGGTTGACAGATTAACCAGGTAAGCAACAGAATAACAAACGGTTCCAGAGTTGACATATTCTTTTGATTAGATTTAAATATCAGTTGCATTACCCTTCCATGATCACCCCTTAAACAAGATTAGGTGATAATAGTTTAACCTTATCATGTGAAAACGCAACTATAGCTTGCCAATTAGGAAAAAGAAAGATAGAATCACCTGTGGCCAATCATGAAACGAACAACAATGCCCTTTTCCTTCTCAAGCTGAAGTAACTTTTCACCTAGTCAAAAAAGCACAAAGACTTAGCCATTTTCAACTAAAAAAAATCAATAGATAAGAAGAAATTCAATTAAGAAAAAGCTAAAGAGAGGACTACCCCTAGGCATCCATGTTTCTCTAATCGAATCACGTCTCCTTCTGCTGCTAAAGGCAGTGTTAATCCCAATAACCATAAACGCCTTTTTCCTTTCCCCACTCTTGCCTCCATCTGTCTTGTTAGCATTCACGTCATTGCGGTTCACTTCAACTGAAGTTTGATTACCGGGATGCTCAAATCTCAAGTCAGAAATTGTGTTTTCAAGTGACCTGATAGACCTCCAAGAATCAATCAATCAATTTATATTTCAACCAAAAAAGTTTATATTATAGCACTCCAGCCTTATACAACACGAAGGAGGTTAAAACATTATATTGTTCATAGAAATGTTTAGCATAAAATCATATATTTCTCACAGTGATTTAGGGGGTGTTTGTTTAAGCTTATATGTGGCTTATGAGCTTATTTGTGTTTCGGCTTACATTTCATAAGCCTCAATTTTCCAGCTTATTTTGAGACTTGTAGATAAGTTTATTATTATATGATAAACTTATATAAGCCCAAAAGTCTTCAAATAAGCCGGATAATTGGAGCTTGTGAAATAAATGCAAAAACTCATAAGCCTCATAAGCTACATATAAGCATAAGCTTATAAGATCAATCCTTTGATAAATACCCGATCAGACATACCTATAAACATTTTGATCTACAATTCTAACGCTAAATACCCCCCGCATAGCGATTTGAAAAGAAAAAGTACTCACTGGATTGCTTGTTGGGTTTTATGTACTTCTCCCATCAATTCATTATCCTGAACCAAACATTTCAAAAATCAATAAAAACCCAAAAAAATGAAAAATACCTTTTTTGTAACACAATCATCATCAGTAACAACCTTCAACTCTTGTTCTCTCCTTCTCATAATCCTCCCATCTGATTCAAGTGGGACCCACACCCTATATATAATAATAATAATAACCAATCAAATGGGTTGTCTTGAAACATTAATATACTACTACATTAAAAAAAAAGTTACAAACCTGTTGGTAAAGACCATGCCTAAAACAAAACTGAAGATGCTGAAAATGATGATCCATTTAGGAGACACTTTCCCACCACCTACACTGCTTCTGTTGCTCTCTTCTTCTTCATTTTCGCGCCTAAATTCTATTCTAATGTAAAAAATATATATATTATTTGATGTGTATGTGTGTGTTTTTGGAGGTGTAATAAGAAAGAAGAGAAACGTGTAAAATGGTGTGTATGTATGTAAGTTACAAAAAAGTCAGTCCTGGTTGGTTGGTTTGCATTTCGAATAATTAATAGTCAAAGTTTGCACCTCTTCGTAGTTTCGATGTTGTTTGGTCGGAGATGCCTCTATTTAATTTACGATTTAGACCTTGTTAAGTGTTGTTGGAATATTTAGATAAAAATAAAGTTTTTCATTTCATCAAAATAAGATTTACCTAGGGTTGAAAGGAAAAGCAGTATGAAGTTACTTGGCCATGAATTTTAGATTGCAAACTAAAGCACAACATTTTAATACGTTATTATCTGTCACTGGTTGGGCATTTCTAACGGGGCTCCGCCCACAAGTCTGAAACAAATCAAACGAAAAGAATAAGCACGGCTGATTTTTAATGCGTGTTTTTCGTGTTTCTGGTAGGGCGGCAGCTTTTCTCACCGTAAAACTCGACTACTTAAACCCACGAGGGCTCGGTTAGATCAGCGTAGCGTGTTTTCCTCAAACCAATTCAAAAACCAAAACGTCAGCCGGTTTAAGTGTAAATGAAAATATGATTTTGTCACCAAAAGTTAACTATAGGCTTGAGTAGTCTCAAATAACTCACCGTCTACCTTCTTAATAAAAGACTCCATCATTTGCCTTAGTAGTCTCAAATAAGACACGCAGGCGTATCCCTTTTTTATAGTAGGTGATTCACTACTAAATCTAAAAGGGGTGTTTGTTTTTCAAAAAATACATTTTAAAAAGGGTGTTTTTTTTCAAAAAATACATTTTACCTCTTTATTTCTCAGAAGGTGTAGTGCCGCACGACCGTTTTTGACCAACCATATCATGCGGAATAAACACATTCCGGCACAATTGGTGGCTAGGTAATGACCAAACCGCGAAATTTCTTATTACCAAAGTCTGGTGTCTTGTAGGGTTCACGGAGGGTGACCTATATATGAAACAAATGCAAATGATGGGGCTTCAACTGCGGTAATTGACTGAAACACAAAGTCTTCCAAATTGGGTAATGGCTTGGTTGGTTTTATTGCCTCTTTATATCTGACTCGGTAAGAGGTTAGGGTGTTTCTTTTTTTCATTTTCAATAAGAGGCGGTAAGATGTATTTTCTTACTCATTAGAGATGTAGGGAGTATCTTATTGTCTCTTAATGATTTATACTTTTGTTTCTATTTATGTTTATGTCTTTTAGTTTTGTTTTTTCGTTAATTATATTTATATTTTTTTTGTTTTTCTTAATTATATATACATAGATAAGACTTTTTCTTATTTTTTGTTTCTTGTTTTACTAAAATGTAACCAAAATGTCTTACAAATTTGCGACTTACACACATATATGTATAATAAACATATATACACACTACACACATTTATCGATTTGACATAAATATATGATTGATATTGTTGAAACATTTAGCGAGGTTTTAAAAAAATAAATGCAACGTTTTTCGTATTTAAATTGCAAAATTTGACATCATTCAGACATTTTACCGTATCAAAAAACAAACAACTTTATATGATTTAAACTACCAACCATCTTATGATAAGATGATAGTCAGATGAGGCAAAACAACTTATTTATGAAACAAACGACACCTAAGAAAAGGTTTTTCGGGTGTGAGGAATAATGGTATTGAAAAACTCATTTCAGATAATTTTTATGACAATCCTTACACACACATGTCACACCACACAATGTGATTCTTCTTAAATATTGAGACTTTTTCCTGAAATGTGTCATGTTTGATCTTCCATTGTGGTACTGCTCCAACATACTTTGCAAACAATCTTCTAGCAAAGATAGTGTCTCGTTCAAAAACTTCTCAACTTCATCCAATCTCATGTATCTCAATGATCCTTCCTGATTAAGAAACATGACACCAAGTCAATGATCATATATCATATATGTTGGTGTGTCTTCTTGGACGACATATGTCTTGGTTTTCGCAAGTTGATGAGAGGTTAATTGTTTTGCTTACCCATTTGAATGTCACTCACATGTTCCAAACGAATTTGAGCTCTTATGAATCTCTTGACCGATGTCATGGAAATGGTTTATGGATGAGCACGCATCTCAGTCTTTTGAAACATCAACATGACTTTTACTATGTTGTGCAACTGTTTCTCCTTGAAACACGTAAATTACTGTGGTTAATGGAGTGGTAGCATTTAAGATGGAATATCAAACGTTTGTAAAAACCTGTTTTTCAAAATTTCACATGTGCAAAATTAACCCTTTTCACCACTCTATATAAATACTCTTCCTAAACCTAAAAAAACACACACACACACACACACACAAAATATTTGCAAACAAACTCTGCCAAAATCTCTTTTCAAAACTCAAAAACTATGTGTGTTTTGTTCAAATCTGTTGATATAAATAGGGGTGAAGCCAATATTAAAAGCAAAGCCAAAACAAGAAACCAAAAGAAACCGGAACTTAAAACCGTTAGTTCGGTTTTTACTTTCCAGAAAAATCGGTTGGTTTCGGTTTTAAGTCAAACAAGCCAAAAAACCGAAGCCAACCGGTTTTATTATATAATAATATCTAATTAATATAATATGATTAAATAAGTAAATAAATTAAATTTATAAATTCATATTCATTTTGTGAGTGAATTTATAATATATTTATCTTAAAATTTATATTTATATGTGTGTTTTGGTAGTGTGGCGTGTTTTGTGTGAATATATATACGATAATGATCATTCTACGTGTATGTTACTGTATGTGTAATAATCCGTTTATATGTTTGTAATTAAAGAATTATGCAATAAATATTATTATGTTTAGATTGAAAAAATAAAAAAGTAGTAATTTTTGTCGAAAACAAGTTTGTTGGTATAATTTGCCAGTACCCGAATATTAACGGTTAGAAATAAAAAACCGAAAAACCAGACGAAGCCGATTACAAGCCGAAAAAATCAGCATGCAACCGTGCGGTTTCGGTTTTAGGTTCTGAACCCGAACTGTTGTGGTTTCGGTTTAGTTTTAACCAACGGTAGACACTTTATACACATTTGAAGGTTTTATTGCAATCTTTGATCCTACTTCAAAAAACATCTGGTAAAACTTCTTTGATTCTCTTATCAACAGAACAAAACAACTTTTCATCTTAAAAATGGTAAGAACTCAAAGTATTATGTTTTACTTTCCCACGGTGTAGGTCTAGAAGATGTAGAATTCATAATGGCAATTTTGAATACCAATGATGTCGACTATAAGGAATCATGGACGTTTTGTTCAAGCCTTGAAAAATGCCTTTGTAAATTCACCTTATATTGTACCAAAACTACCATGGAGTTGGGCGACTTTATTGCCTTGTGACCCACTCATTGATGAGAACAAACCAAGACCCCTGAAGTTTCTCTCATCAAATTTTCGATTAAATGAGGAAAAACAACACACTTTGGACTTTAAAACTTTTTGCTCATCAACAGGGCTGGACTATAACCATGGAAAATATGTTGAACACCCTGACCCACCCGTGGTGAAATCTGAGTTAACAAAAATTGCTTTTGATCCAAAGTCACTGGACAAAACCCTTGTCACCAAGAACTCTTTTCCCGTGGCTTGGAAGATCCTATTCACTTTTGTGATTTAGCTTCGGCGGAACACTCATCCGAGCAGGATCAATTCTATTCATTGATGATGGCACATCTGCTGATGATCGATAGCGCAACGTTCGTTGGGTCAAAGGAACTTCCTGGGAGTTTTTCAACACCAGCGAGTGAACCTAATGCGTTGTAGTGTAGTATTAGGGTGAAACCGGGGTGATGCTCTACGGGGAATAGGAATGCTAGTGAGAAGTTACTACATTGGGTTAGGGTTGAGGAGAAGATTATTTTGTATCTTTTATGTTTTTTTAGGAAATGGAAAGGTCTGAATCTTGGGGTTTGGATTTGGGGTTTTGGTATTTTCTACCGTTACTCTATTATTAATTATCTAAACTAAGGTGAGGATAGTCTATGTCTATTGTTTGTGCTGTTATGATAGTTAAAGATGTGTTTACCTAGATGCTACTACTCCTTAGTTATCTCCTATTGATGGTTGAATTGTCAGGCCCTTATTCTTAGCGTTGTGTTTTCTAAGGTTAAGTAAGGTGCATTCTACAGGAAGTCACCTTTAAGTGTAAACGCAATCAGCTAAGTCATTCATAAACTAACTTTGAGGTTATCTTTAGGTTTAGCGAAATCAAATCTAAGTCATTCATAAACTATCAAAGATTTATCAAGTATTAAACACCCATAGCCTAGTCGCACTTAACCCATTAATTTAAAATGAAACAACCTAACAATAATTAACAACTAGGTTTCATATATCTAAGCAAACACACAGTAATTTAGCGGATGTGATAAATATGCAAGCATACACTATCAATCAAACATAGGATAGACATAATGATAAATTGAATATATGGATTAAGATATAATCAACAAACCATTACAAGATGTTTTGGAGTGATTGAAACCTTCAAAATTGGAAAACACCTATCTAAGCCCTGGAATAGGATTTAGGGTTTAGAGCCTACAAAAAGTGATTTTATAATGTTACTATTTATAGGTGATTTAGGGTTTAGAGCCTACCTAAAGAGTGAGCGGCGTCACGACTACTTTTCACCAAATCAGATTTTTCGTTCGGTCGCGTGGGCTTTTGAATCACCTAAATCTGAGTTAGGTATGCAAAAGTTATGGCAAAACGATTATTGCCAGCGAGCAGGTTGCGACTTACGGCGGCGTCACCTTATGGTTTGGCGGCGTAAGTCGGCTTCATCTGGGATTGAAATTGCGGCCGGGATCAAAGGCGAGGCAGCCTGCCTGCACTCTTTTAAACCTGATGCCATCACTTGTAAATGAGCAATTTGCTCTTGGGTCACAAAGAAGTGATGCTGCGGCGTCACTATAACACCTACAGCCAACCCTGATGACGAGTGTCCGATTCTTGACTTTGGCCATTTTTCTTATATCAGCGCCTTTTCAGTCCAATTAAGTGTCATTCCAACGAACGCTAAGAGACCTAAAAGTGAAAAGAGGAACTTAGGTAGTAGGATACAAAGTGATCAATTAAGGGCTTAAATGACCCCTCAAAATGATGCCTTTTAAATCCTTATCAAATATCCCTACACTTGGTATTTGCTTGTCCTCAAGCAAATATGCTTTTAGCCAATTAATTTATAAGTTGGGGTCATGAAGCATTGGTTTAAAACAATCCACAACACATATAAGCCCCGAAATCATAACAAACCCGAATTACATCTGCTTTTCGCATAGGGGGTGTTTGGTACTCATCTCGGGTGTATATGAAATACCAGTTGGAAATGGAAGATAAACACTCATTAACAGGTCCTAGTACATAGATTACCATAGGCTTGAGACTAGATCAAACCTCCATAAACTTTTAAGCGTAAGCACCTAGAAAGACTATCAAAGAGGTCTTTTAAAAGGTTTATGTGTTGACTTACTGGTAGGAAACAAAGGGTTTGGTGGGATAATTTAGTGGTGAAGTCAAAAATCTTGCTACAACGCTCTGAAGAATGGTGTTGCTAAGCCAAGACTTCGACACTCTAAACTATAGATAAGCGAAACAAACAAACATAAATTTAAATGATAGATGTAGGATGGTATCACGTTTTTTTTTTTTTTTCAACACTATTTTTTCTTTTTTCTTTTTTTTTTTCTATTTTTTTATTATTTTTTTCATACACTTTTACTCTACCATCCTCTACGGTAACATCAAAATGATAAGAATTTATAGGCACATCCCTACACTTGAGTTTTTATTACTCTAACACTAATTTGACGGTGAAAAGATCAAAAACACTTGGAGTACATTATTACACAATAAAGGGGAATTTGAATGCGTTCCTTCCAGATCATTTCATAAACTTTAACTTTTCCATGAGTCCCAATAAGTCTGGCGTATCAAAGATATGAAATTGACTTAGCAACTTATGCAAGCAACTAGATAATTGAACTAAGGGTTTTGCCTTTCAAAAAAAAAAAAAAAAAAAAAAATGAACTAAGAGGTTTTAGGGTTAACAATAATGCAAAGTGAGTGCAAAGTGGAAATAAAATGATTTAGATTGTACATTTGGGGTGGGGTGTAAACCTTTGATATTTTGGAAAAACGAAACATCACAGATCCGCTAAAGGATGAGGGTTAACTAGGGGTATCGTGTACTAAAGATGAGTACAACGCAAGGGTGTAAGGGAATTACTCAACCGATGTGGAAGAAGTAATATATTACGGGTATCAAACAAGGGTTATCCTAATGTCTCTTATCATTTAGTTATTCCTAACTACACAAGTGTAGTCTTACTAGCGATCTCGGGATGCATCACAAAACAAGTTTTAGAATCTATTATACTCTGGGTTCACACACTAAGCATTAAAGATGAATGCTTTAATTCCTACTAATCTAAGGGTGATCCTCACATTTTGGGTGGAATTTAAGTGGTAAGGGTTTTTGTATAGTCATAACTTCCTATCCGTGAGGCGCTTTTGTTAAGACTAATGGCCCACTCCTATATGTCATGAAAAATTTTTAAATTTGGTGCCAAAATTACCCTAACCGACATTTTCTCATGGTTTATTACACAAAAACAATTGGACAAAGCAAATAATCAAGGATAAGCATAGTTTCAAAGTTCCCGTTTTATTTTCCCTCCCTCCACTTAAACTGAACATTGTCCCCAATGTTCCCCGAAAGTATCAAAGTTATGATAATAGAAGGTAATAAAAAAAGAAAGAAACTAATACTCCCCTGATTAGCTCGGTAGGATCCGTTTGAAGTAGTGGTTAAATCTTTCTTCAAGAAGAATGTATGCGTGAAAAGCTCCTTCCAATCTTATGTATCTTCTTCTTGATAAATAAAACCTGCACACTTGAAGAAAACAGAAAACCCAAAGCATCAAATCGAACAAAGAAAAATCACAACAAGATGTAGTTCCAGACTTAAATAATGATATAATGCTTGTGGAATGGATGTTTGCGATTTTCGGAAAATTAAGACCTGGAAAATTCAAAATTTATAAAGTAAACGAGAGAGAAAGTAGATAAGTTGTTTACGCTCCTCCTAACGTCGTCGGTTATCATAACAGACCGTGCGATTTTGCGGAAAAATTGGAAAATTTATATCTTTAGAATCTGGAAAAATTCCTACAAAACATCCATTATGACTAGATACAAGCATTTGACTCTAACAAACACACATATATATCTTTTTCAAGAATTGTAATTCTCATGTTCACATTATTTTAAAACGTGTGTAATCCTCCTACACTTTTCCTTTTGTAAAATACCTTTATATGTAATTAAGGCGAGGTTAAAGACAAAATAAAGCATTTTCACAAATTCAAACATGAGAATAAACAATCAATGAAAAGATATATGACACAAAAACAGGCAAACAATTAAGCATGGGTTGCTTCCCGGCGCTTTTCTTTATTTATGAGTCTTGTAGCTAAACTCGAAGTCGTGCCCCTACGTGACTTCATTACCGTCCTTCTTTTCTTCCTTAAGCCTTCATCATAAGGTTGTAGACGTTGTATGCTCACCGTAAATTCTCTTCCAACATCGTCTATTATGATAACGGTTTTATTTCTTAGATTAGTTTCTTTCACCGTATAAGGTCCAAACCATCTTGGCTTATTCCTTCCCCATAATGCTTTTATTCGTGATTTATACAAAAGCACCTTTTCTCCATTCAAAAATTCCTTAGGGTTCTTTTGAGTTTGTGGTATTGTGGTATAGTTATTTCCTAACTTTTTATCACGTTTCCACAATATCGCATTTAACCCTTGAACCATGAATTCTCTAAGCCCTTTTTCCCATTCAGCCATTTTCTTAACTTGACATTATGGAGACCTGCAATTCTTATCTTTTACCTTCTCCATAATCTTCAAAGGATATCTCGGAACAATAGGTATCCTAACTTGTCCTTTTCCACTTTTGAGTATCATAATCCCTTCACCGCATTTGATGGTTGCCTTGGTGGTGGTGGGAATGGTGTTCCCATGATTAATGGCAGGTTTTATCTTCCTGTCTACAATTCGAAGTCCACCGGATAGACAATATTGGCAACCTCAATTAAGACATCCTCCGTTATTCCTATGGGATAAACATATGAATGATTTGCTAAGGAAAGTCTAAGATTGGTCTTGGTCGGTTCCTCCTTAGTCAACTTATTATAGACTGACAGCGGCATTATGTTTACATCGGATCCCTGGTCGGCCAAGGCATTTAGGTACTCTAAGTCACCTATGCTACATGGAATTACAAAGTTCGAGAGATCTCATGCTTCTTAGTTCTTGGCTTTCTCAGAATCGACTCGTACATAGGTCCAATAGGCATGATGTCATACTCTTCCTCTCCTATTTTCACAAGAGGGCTTTCCTAAGAACATCATTGCACCTAAAGTTTTTCACTTGGTTAAGGATTGTTTTCTTATTTATCTCATGCTTAAGGTAATGCTTGATGGATTTGCGTTCATCATCAGTCTGAGTCTCATTCTTATCCTTACTATCCTTGCTGCGGGTCAGCCTTCTCCAAGCTGCTCCATCCTCATCGGAAGCAATGGAAATGGCGTTAACAGACAAAGTGGGAGTGGCGTGCTCATCGTTCCTCACTAGCATCTTCTCGGGAATCTTTGTCTTAGTGTACTCTTTCACTAAGTCCATCATGTAAAACCCTAAAATCTAAAACACATGAAAAGACTATTTTGCCCCTAAAATTTAAAACTTCTAAAATGCCTAAAATACGTTAATCTCATTAAATATGTTTCTAACCTAACCCGCAAATATGTAATTTGAGTAAATAAATAAAACGACACACGCTCACATCTAAAATATGAAAAACGCGTGTATATATTTTTGCATTGGGTAGAATCTCACAAATTTTAAATCAAAGACTACACTTAAATAAAGGCCCAACTAAGCTTGGGTTTGGCCCATGTCTTTCCCCTTGGAACCGGCTAAACAAACCCACATATATCTTTTTTTTTCTTTTATGCGCTCCATTGTAACACATAAACCCTAGCACACAAAAAGAAAAACTCTCGGTACTTCTTTTCATCCATATTTTCGATCAAAGGAAGGCAACAAAGTTCCATTCGTAATCTTGGAAAGGCTGCGTGGTGGTGGGAGGATTCAAGGGCGTGGCTTCTTAGTTTGGCTCTAGGTCGTAAGTTTCCTGGTCGAGGTTGGCTTCGTATTGTAGTGGGTTATACATTGGGATCGAGGGAGGGCTGCTGTGATTCGAGGGTGACTAAATTCGACCCATACGCAACATTTGTTTCGTGTCTCTTATTTTGTTCACGCTATGAGGGTAAGCCTCTAGACCTTGTTTTCTTATTCCTATGATTGTTTTCATTCGAGTATAATATTGGTCATATTGAAATCGCCTAGAATACATGATTAAATCAAGTATACATATGTCACATGAAATAATAGAAGTAACATGATAAAAACTTGTATTGTCTTTGTTTTGACCATCCTTCGAGGTTATATGAATTGACCCATATTATCTAGCCATAATCGAACCTTTATCATGTCATCAAAAAAAAAAGTAAAACCTAGAAAACCCTAGGTATTTAATTAGGGGCTGTTTGTTTCCAAAAGGTGAGATTGGGGGCTGTTTTGAATCGACTTGGGTGATTATAGGTGCGTATAATTTTTATAAGACTGAAAATAGGGAATGGTAAACTTGCTATGATGATATTAAATCAGGTTGTGTAGCTTACATGGGTCATGGGTGCGTTTGGGTAAGTAAAACATGTGATTATAATGGTTTTAATGGACCCTAAAACTGGACAGCATCATATGTCGAATTTGTGTGTGTCATGGATCGAATTATATAAGTGCAATAATCTGGGTTTTTATTGTAAAAGTTTATTTTATGTCTTAGTTAAGTTTTCCAAGTGGTTTGGTCGAATTTGGAGTTGTCTAAGTCGTATTTTTAAATTTTACAAGATCAAGTGTCAAAGCTGAGAAAACGGGTCTGAAATTTAGTTGGATTGTTTGATTTTTCATTTTCAAACCATAAGGAATTTGGAGCCATCCTTTTACAGGAGTGACATTTATGATATAAAGGAATTTCTGGGAGTTTTGGGGATTTTTCCAAGGTGTCTAAACAGGTCCAATAAGCGTAAACTTTTAAGGTGTATTTTCTGATTACTTTCTGGACAGGTCTGGACTTATGATTTTCCATAGGCCATTTGGCATAGAGATAGAACCCACCAATTTTTGGAGACTCTTTTAAATCATATGGGAACCCCTGGGATTTTACTTGATTTCATTTGAGCTAAGTGAGTATTTTATAAAAATCGCTAAAGTCTGGTCCAAATATGAGTTTAAGAAAAAAAGATAAAAAGGATATCAATAAGTAAAACACTTACACATGCATAAGAAGCTTATAAAATGAGTATATAAGTAATATATGATATCAATTCGTGTAGATACGTTGAAGGAGATACGGCGTTGCTTCCCGGTGTAACTTTCTTGTTTGCTTTGATTTCGTTGCTAAAGTATGCGGATATTGACCTCTTAGGTTTCTCATGATTCGTATTCCATCTTTCGATATCAGCTTGAACTGTTATGCTTTAATCTAAGCCTCCTTATTAGGGCTTCCCTATAACTTTGCTATGCTCCATTTGATTGGATCTCCTATGTGAACTGTTTGATTTTGAACCTTTGATTATGAACCTCTGATATGGACTTTGATATGAACCTTTGACTTCTGAACTTTTGTTATGAACTCTGATTATGAACCTTCTGATTGTGAACCTTATGACTACGAACCTTTCTGATTATGAGCCATTGATATGAAATTTTGATTATGAACTTATGTTATGGAACTTTGATATGAATCCTTATGATATGATTATGCTTTGACCCTTCAGTTTGATACCCGAGCCAATATTTCACTAGTCATGGGGGTTCCATGTCCGTGTCAGTGATGCACCTCTGACATGACTCTAGGGCAGTAGAGTGATGTTCTGCCACGTCCCTTATCCGTTATCTGTTATTAGCTCAATTATATGTTATGGCCAATATCTGTCGTGGGGTATGGATGCATCCTAGATGCGTTACGTTATCTGATATGATATGATTTGTGCGGTGAATGATGTCGGTGTGCAATACGCGTCTTCACATTCTGGGAGTTAGCTACTCCACTGGTTACTTGAGGTCTCCCCTCCTATATGTATGGTATTAGAGTCACCCCTCGAATACAATGGTTACTTATGATATGATATGATATGATATGATATGATATGTTTCGGGCTCGTGGTAGATTTCTGACAACCCTTACACTTTTGATAGACCTATCTTGTACTTTCGTTTTCCCCAACGCACCATATTCTGTATAAATTGTTCATTTCTCAGTACCCTTATATGACTCACTCTACTACCAAGATATATATATATTCCATTGCTTTGATCTGTCACTCTCTCATTCCGTTACTCGGACTATTGTTCCAGCGTCTTAGGGTTATTATGTGTTCATTTGATTTGTTTATGCTATTTATGTTTTATGTGACTCTGATTTTCTGCTATGATGTGATTAATATGCGGTTATCCGAGTTACTGTTTTCATCGATGATATGTGATCTCACTACTATGTGAACCTCTGAATGTCTGGGTGACCATGCTTGTGTATGTCGTTAGTTTTGTCTTTTATTTTGTGTACTTCGTTCAGTTAATTCCATGGACTATGACTATTCGTTGTGTCCTTATCCGCTTATGTTTACCCTATGTTTACATTTCGTCTATGCTCTACAGTTTGATTAGGTAAATGGTTCAGCTTGTGACGTCACGGCTTGTTAATTTGTTTAATTGCCCTGCTATGTCTTTAATTCATTTAACTATATCGTTTATACTATATTCCTACTTATTGCGTGGCGCCATGTGTTGGCTGCTGTTAGTACTTCATTTGTTATGATCTGGTTATGTTTTCAACTAAGGGTTTTGACCTGTGTGAATTGTCATGCTCACTTATTAATTAATTGCTTCCGTTTGCCTTTAGATTTCTGTTTGACTTGTATGTCATCTTGTTTTCCTGAATTGATTGTATGCCATATACATGTTGAATACGATGTACTGCTATGCTTGTTATGTTTCAGTGCTTGTATGTCTAGTTTGTATGTGCTTATATTCATGTCGTCGATGCTTTGCTTGCGTTGTTTTCCTCTATTATCATTCTTTACGGATATCTGTATAAGTGTGTTCTGCAGGATCCTCAATGACTCATTAATCTCATTCCGCTGCAACTTTGTTATCCGTTTCCTTTGTTTCATTTTGCATTTCAGACTTTATTTAGTTTTCGTTTTGTTATATCTGTTCACTGGGCTTTTTAAGCTCAGCCGCATTTCTTTTCTGCTGGCAGGTTTTAGGTTTGAAGATGGGCTTCGATGGGCTGAGAGTTAGAGTATCTTAGTGGACCAACCCTAGTACCATAGTACTTATGGACTTTCTTTGAAGAGTGTTGTTTTGAGATTTCATTCATTTTGGATATTGTATTTTCCTCGTCAAACAATTGTTTATATGATTTGAAACTTCATTTTTAAGGTTTCCGTTTGTAAATATTTTATTTGTATGTTCTGATATGACACCAGAATGTGACACTTCTACCCTTGTCGGGTTGGGGTGTTACACATCATCTCCACAATTTTTTCCTGTATTTCATCCCTTTGTCCATTGAAGGCTTTTAAGAAGGTGTCGAGCTTGGTTGTCATCTCGCTTTGTCGCTGCTTGAAATCGGATTCAAGTTGCGTCAATCGAGCTTCTTGAGATGACATGAATTTGGACACCATTCCCTCAAGACTAGTGGAAGTTCCGGTGTTTGGAGAGTTGTTGTAGGATTTTCTTAAGTTATTTGGCTCGAGCTTAGGAGTCTCGTAGGAGCTCATTAGGAATTTTACTTGATCTTCAAGTTCGAGCATCCTACGATTGGAAGGTTGTGAGTCAATGGGAGGCAAAGAGACTGCCTTATCAGTTTTGGACAACTCATGGGGGTCATTCCAACATTCGTTTTCATAGAGGGCAAGGTCCTCTGTTGTACCTGATTCTTCCACGGTGAGTTTACTAAGTTTACCACCGGCCGCTTGGTCGATGGATTTCTTAGTTGAGAAGTTGACACGATCGTAAAAGATTTAGACTTGAAGCCAAAGATGGAGATCCGATGATGAGGACTCACGGAGACAAGTCCTTAAATAGAGTCCACGCCTCGTCTGAGTTTCGCCTTGACATTGTTGGAACATCAAGATGTCATTCCTAAGTTTGGTAGTTCTCTCCGGTGGGAAAAATTGGGCAAGGAAACGAGTGGTGAGATCATCCCAGAATGAGATGGATCCGTGGGGAAGTCGGTCAAGCCAATTACTAGCTTGGTCCGTAGAGAGAATGGAAGAGACGCAAGCGCGTGGTCTCGAGTGATAGCATCGAGGTCGACGAATCGACGACTTTAAAGTCCTTAAGATCTTGATTAGGATCTTCGGAACGAAGTCCATGGAATGCACATCCGTTTTGCAACAAACGGATGGTGTCGGTCATCGAGGCCGTAGTTTGGGCTTGGTCGGGAAGCTCAATGGTGTTCCTATAGCCTAGGTGGCTTGGTCTCGAGTATTCACCAAGAGTTCGGGCTCTTGGCGGGTCATTTGGTGGTAGGTTGATGAATGGTGGTTGGTTATCACCTTCCATGATGAAAAGTGATGGGATTACTAACAAAGGTCACGAAGAAGGGGAATAGACTACGAGAAAGCTAAAAATTTGAAAAAAGCTTACTTGATAGGAATCGAGCAAGGAAACCTAAACGAGGTGGACTCCTAACTAGCTATTCTATTCCCGGCGGCGGCAAAAGCACTTATGCCTTCGTCGTTAGAGTCAAAGGAACTTCCTTTTCGTCGAGCAAGTTTTTCAACACCCTAAGCAGTGAACCTAATCGTTGTAGTGTAGTATTAGGGTAAGCCACGGGAATTGATATCGTTCTCTAGGGGAATAGGAATGCTAGTGAGAAGTTACTACGCTAAGGTTGGGGTTGAGGAAGATTATTTTTGTATCTTTTTATGTTTTTTTTAGGAAATGGAAAGGTACGAATCTTGGGGTTTGGATTTGGGGGTTTTGGTATTTCTACCGATTACTCTACTTATCTAATTATCTAAACTAAGGTGAGGATAGTCTATGTCTATTGTTGTGTGCTCGTATGATAGTTAAAGATGTGTTTACCTAGATGCTACTACTCCCTAGTTATCTCCTATTGATGGTTGAATTGTCACGTCCTTATTCTTAACGCGTTGTGTTTTCTAAGGTCGTAAGGTGTGCATTCCCTAACTCTTTGAAGTCACCTTTAAGTGTAGTAAACGAAATCCACTAAGTCATTCATAAACTAACTTTGAGGTTATCTTTAGGTTTAGTGCGAAATCCACTAAGTCATTCATAAACTATCAAAGATTTATCAAGTATTAAACACAACGATAGCCTAGTCGCACTCCTAAGACAATTACAATTAATATAGAGACAACCTAATAATTAACAACTAGGTTTCATATATCTAAGCAAACACACAAGTAATTTAGCCGGACATGATAAACATGCAAGCATACACACAATCAATCAAACATAGGATAGACATAATGATAAATTGAATATATGGATTAAGATATAATCAACAAACCATTACAAGATGTTTTTGTAGTGATTGAAACCTTCAAAATTTCTAGAAAAACACCTATCTAAGCCCTGGAATAGGAGTTAGGGTTTAGAGCCTACAAAAAGTGAAGTTATAATGTTCTATTTATAGGCAGATTTTCTGTCGGCAAAGAGTGACGGCGTCACACAAAAGAGTGACGGCGTCGCGACTACTTTTCCCACCGTAGATTTTTCGTTCGGTCGCGTGGGCTTTTGAATCACCTAAATCAGGTTAGTATGCAAAAGTTATGGCCAAACGATGTCGGCTACTTCGCGCGGAGGTTGCAGCTTGCGGCGGCGTCACCTTATGGTTGTGGCGCCGTCGACTTCATCTTCGGCCGCCGTCTGGAATAAATCTAGGCCGTCTGAGTTGTGACGCCCTACTCTTTTAAAACATGAAGCCATCACTTGTAGATGAGCAATTTGGCTACTGAGCTGTCACAAAAGTGATGCGACGGCGTCGCATATAACACCTGACGTCGTCCCCTTGTGTTTCAGCAGCTTGAGTGTCTCGATTCTTGACTTTGGCCTTTTTCTTCGTATATCCAGCGCCGTCCAAATAAGTGCAATTCCGGCAATTTGCCTTCAAGAGACCTAAAAAGTGAAAAGGAACGAAATTAGGTAGTAACGGATACAAAAGTGATCAATTAAGGGCTTAAATGACCCCTCAAAATGGTACCTTTTAAATCCTTATCAATGACATGGACCACTGTCAACATAAGAGAGATCATTTACAGTGATCTCGTAACCAAGCTCCAGGGCAAGTCTAGGGGGAAATACGTTTCATACCATAGATTTGTCTCTTGTGCTTTGCAAGAGTTACTAGGATGCAACTACACTTTGGCACTTTACCTGTCATCCTGAGTGCTTCAAATTTTACAAGGATCCCATTCTTAGTCCCTGAAAAAGAATTGACGGTCCATATGGTTGTTGTAAACAACAAGAGGGATTCAGTGTCTCCAAACCCTGCTTCTAAAAAGAAAAAGGGGAAGACAGACTGGGACTAAAACCAAACCCAAGTCCCAGGGCCTTGAAGCTTCTAGAACACAGGCCAAAAGGCCAAAAAGACCCCTGACTGACAAGACACCCTTGGGTGACCAAGCAACAACACCCCCAGTGAAAATGAAGGACACTTATACATCACAGTCAGTTCCCTTGGTCCCAACTACTACTCCCCAAGATCCAGAGGGAAACAAATAACCCGCTAGCAGGGGAGCGCCTTCTACTAAGCCTGATGAGGACATTCACAAATCAAAGCTTTTTTCTAAGGGCAAAAACAACCCACTGATAGGGATCTCACTTCCACCATCCCTAGTGATGGCACTGGGAAACTCCCACCAGTGCTTGAAGGGACAACGAGGGACAAAGACTCAGAGGGAACTATACTCCCCGCTGATATGGAACTCATAACCAAACACACTGGTCCTCGTGATGACACTGGGAAACACCCATCAGTGTCTGAAGGGTCCTTGGGGGACAAAGACTCAGGGGGACAAAAATCACCTGTTAATAAAAATAAACCATAAAACCGTTTATTTATATTTTACGATCTTCTAATGTTTTGTCAATAACAAACGTAAAATCATTTTAACGAAATAAATAAAATACGTAAAAGCTTTGAGCCAATAGTTTACTAACACATTTTTACTAAACATATTTAAACCATCAAAACATGTTTAGTAAATAAGTTATATAAAATCAAAGACATTTTTATAAAACACTACCAAGTAATATTGTTTACATCTTATAGAAATGTATATGTGTAGCAAGTAATAGTGTTTACATTTTATAGAAATGTATATGTACTTTGTATATGTTGTATTGGGTAAGTAATGGGTAAAAATTAAAGTCCATAACCCATGACCCATGACCCATGACCCATAATCCATTGACTAGTGTTGTTGGGTAAAAACCAAAGTCCATAACCCATACCCATGGAGCATGATCCATCACCCATGACCCATTGCATGACATCATGAACGAAGTCATGTTGGATATTATCCATGATCCAGGACCCAAAGTCCATGACCCATGACCCAAGATCCATAACCCAATGACTAGGTACATTGCATTTTGTTGGGTATTTATAATCCAATGCCCATAACCCATGGTCAATAACCCATAACCTGGTTTGCAACCCGAAATCCGGACTAAACTTACCCAGTAGCCGGATCCCAGGACTTGCACTAGCCGGATCCCTCTAGTGAGGCATCCACGGGAACCTTGGGACAATAGACATGTTTTGTCTATAAATAGTGAGCCATTTCTCTCTTGCTCACTACCACTCTTAGATATACTTTCTCCCAGTATTCTAACATCACTAACCACAGATCCAAAGGATCATTCTGCGTAGTTTTATGTTTGTGTGATTCTCTAGGTTCCTCTTAAAGGTGAGATTACCACCTCTTGAAGACGTGCAAGCTCAAAGTCATGAGTTGCTAAGCTTCGTCATCATCAAGACCACTGAAGTTCATCTTGTTGATAGTTCTTTCCTCCCTTCATAGAAGTGTAGTGTTGAAGGCATTAATGAAAGGTGCCAAAGTCTTGTGTTGAAGGCATTAGTGAAAGGTTCCGAAGTCTTGTGTTGAAGGCATTAGTGAACCGTGCCAAAGGTGTACATTCGATATGGTGCATCGATGTACAAGTTATGTAGGTTGGGTTAGAGGATGTTGATATCCTCTCTAGTGTTGTAACAAGGAGTGTGTCTCCTTAGGGTAGTTGTGTTGTGGTGTAGTGTTGGGTAGTAGTTCCTCCTTTGTAATGGAACTCTATATCTAGCCTTGTACCGGATAAAGTGTAGGAGATGTTGTGATAGGTTTGGTTCTACCTCGTGGAAGAACTCAGTGTCTAGCCTTGTATCGAATAAAGAGTAGGCAACGTTGTGAAGGCTTCTCCGCCACATTAAGGAGCTTGTGTTGTGTAGTACTTACAAACTCTCGAGTGGGGTACTCAGAGAGTGGAGTAGGGAAAAGAAGGTGTCCTTGTAGCCGAACCATTATAAATACTTGTGTCGTAGTTTTGTGTTCCTTTACTCTTTATCTTTTACATTACTTACTTATATACTTATCTATCAATATACAACACACCAACTAGATAGATTGACATAAGTTGATCTAAATACTAAAAAACAAAGTTTTAATCGGTAAAACTATTCACCCCCCTCCTAGTTTTCCACAATTGGCATCTGAGCTTCGTTACCAAGTTTCTTAGTGTATATTGTACTTTAAAAACTTGATACGATCCGTGTATTTTTGAAAACTACAAAGAAGAAAATCTTCTAAAATAGAAACTATGTTTTAAGAATATTTTTTGTTGGATATTAACTAGATAATAGCATTATTTATTTTCTTTTCTTAAATCTCACTTTGTCTTACAAAATGCACTAACTTCTCTTGTCATTTTGTTTAGCTAATCTAAAAATAAGCAAACCATCAAGATTCTTTGGTAATAGGATAACTTTCCCCAAAAAGTTGTCTAAACATATTACCAAGTAGATCCCGAAGAAACCGGAGTTGTCCATTAATAATACTCATAAAAAAGGGACACTCAAATTGCAATAGAGGTATGACTTTCATAAGACTTATCTCTCAATAATGTTGGTAAATCATGTGTATGCTTGTATGTCACTAAATGGAAAATTATGTGTTTACTTTTTCTCACTCATATAGATATCCAAACATACTTATAAGATATACGTGGCTTCATTAGAAAAACCTTGTGCACACGTGTCATCGTTCGTCTAAACCTAGGTATATTAATATGTGTTGTCTAAACCTAATTTCTAAAAATCAAATCTTTCTAAATACAAATAAAACAAAACACAAATCTCAAAAATTCCTCATTCCCATAAAAATCTTTCCGATTGTCAAACCCTCACCAACAAATCCCATTTTTCAAATCTTCCACTAAAAAACCTCACACTAAAAGCTTCATTTTCTTCATCATCTTTGAGAAATCCAAACCAAGAAAGATCTCCGTCATCATGGTTTACATCGCCCTCATAATCATCATCATCTCGCTCATCGCTCTCACGGTATCCTATGATCAAATTCTTGCATGGAGACATGTTTTTTGTTTTATTGATCTACATTTGTATCATCTATCCGATCCTTTGTATTGCTTTAAGCATTGAAATAAAATATAAATGATGTCATAGTTTCTCTCATTTCATTCTCGCATAATGTGTTTTTATTTCTTTTTTGCACATTCAAAACCCTAACATGTTTGAAGCTATTAATATATGTTTAAGAATTAACATTGGCTAAAACACACTTCGCTTTGTAACATATGAGTTGTAAAATAGATCACATTGAAAACAAGTTTTTTTCAAAGCTGTAGATCTCAGGATCCCGATTTTTAACTAGCCGGATCCTTTCTAAAAGAAACCAGCAAAGCGGGAACTGATGAGAAAACTCATGCAACATAAAAAACATGAAAACTTACCATAAAAGGAAAACCTTACTAAAATGTCAAAAAGAAGTAAGTTAAATGTCATTGTTAATAAAAATAGAATAGACAATAAAAATATTAGGAGATGCTATCAATTTACCATAGCTCAAAAGTATGATTAAAATACTTAAAAGTATCACCAACCAAAAACGTTCTCACTCTTGAAGTTTTACTATGTACTAACATACTCATGCAAAACATTCATTTCATGTCTATAGGATTCATCATGTCTCATGAGTATGACTTCGATCATCAACTCACTTATGTGTACATTCCAAATATATCTCTTGAACCTAACACCCCTGGCAATCATGTTCGTGGGTTCAATAATCTCGAAACTCGTTACTTTCATGAAGGATGTGTTGTTGACTCACCTCTAATCTTCCAAGAATGTATCAATACTTCATTCAGTACCATAGGACTAGAAGGTCTTCTTGGGATCAACGAGAAAATTTGTCCAAGGTTTGTTTTGGAATTCTCCGTCAAGTTGAACTCGTTCGTAACGAGGATCGTTCTCTATCACTATGGTTTTGGATCAAAAACCAAAAGTTTGTTTTGACTCTTGAGCAATTTGCTCACATTCTTAGAATTCCAAATTATGGATAATGTGCTTTTACTGAAGATTGGTCTCTTGATTCTATCTTTAACTATCGTGAAGAAAACAGTCCATACTGTTCATACATACCCTCTCCTCAATAAATAACTCGCTTTCTATGCACTCCTCAATCCAATTACTCAAATCCAAACATAATTCATACACGTGAACTCCGGGATTACCTTGAACCTCTTGCAGTCATTCTACGTTAAAATGTTTGGAGTCTTATAGGAAATCGTGAGACCTTCCCGCATGTTGCGCTCACATCATTTACTGTCTCCTAACTCAACAACCATACAATCTTGCCTACTTCTTTGCAAGGCAAATTGTGAACCTCCAAGGGAACAAGAACAAACTAATACCATATGGGATGTTCTTGACACGCCTTTATCATCATGTCATGTACTATCATCCTCAATTTCAAAGTCCTCAATATTCACTTGTGAATAAAATGATGGAACCTTTGAATGCATCTCTCATCACATCATTCTTCGTTCTTGAATCATCAAATGCTCACAACCCACTTGAAGATCCATTAAACGAAAACTTATAAGCAAAAGAGTTTCTTTAGAAAAACGATCAATAGGCTTTTTCTTAATTGAAACCTAATCACGCCTATGAAATAAATCGATTGTTAATCACATTTTCTTTATACTTGATGTCTCTACATGCTACACTTGCCATGTCTTACTTGTATACATGTATAATTACTATGAAGATCATTAGTTTCAAAATTCGATACCTAGAGCAAAATATTGCTTACGTTGTTAAAATTACGTGTCAGGATGCGGATCTATGGCTTATAACTAGCCGGATCCCTCAAGTGAAGGATCAGTGGGATCCGGGCAAACAGAAGTGACTCCATTATTTTCACACATCAATCCAACCCTCCAGAACTTATTGAACTAGTTGAACATGCTTCATTAGGATCACTTAAACTGTCCTTAGGCTCAGTTGATCTCACACTCACTCATGAATGACTAAGGATCACATTCAAGGTATTTTTTGATTTATCGTTACTTTAAAACTCACCATCTTTCCGCCTCAATGTGCACACATTGTTTCTCTTAACTCAAAACACCTAGTTTGATATTTCTCTCAATTTTAGCATATTGATTTTAGTCATCTCTACCTTAAAATGATCCAAAACTAGTTTTTCATTTCTTGTTATTTTTAAGTAATTTTCTAAATTTTTCTTAGATCACCATCTGGTCTCTAGGATCATTTGACACCATTTAACACCCTCAAAATTTTTAGTGTCATCTTTGATCACCCGTTGGTGCTCATGAAAACTCCATTTCTTTCCATAAAAGACATTATTAACTACCCTCACTCATTATGCTTGATCATTTAAGTATCATATCATTTAAGACACCTAAAGAGACTAAAAATCAATCAAGATATGTAGGTACTAGACCTTACTAGAACCTCATCAATCCTTTTCTTGGCTCCTGAAAGCCGGATCCCTCAAGTGAGGGATCCGTGAAAACCGTCTACTCAGACAAATCATTCCTACTTGATATAATCATTTAAAACCATCTTTGTTAATCTAAACACTCCACATTGTCTTAAATGACTTCCTAGATCAGTACAACTCTGTAGTTGACTCTTGTGCATGCAAATCATTGCAATTTGAAGGATTTTAGTGGTTTAGGCTTTAATTCATTTGCCAAATCTCTTCCTTTATAAACCACTTGTTTTAGAACTTCCAAATCACCATTCACACACTCATTCTCAGTAGCTAAAACCTTCTCTTTGCACCTATATTTTCTACCATCTCACCATGAGGAAAGCTCCTAGTGCTAACTCATCAACCAAAGGACCTCCCAAGAAGATTGCTCGGGTTGTCCTTGAAATCTCCTCAACCGAATCATCACCCATCAAATCCTCAAACACTAGAACTCCCTCACAACCAAATCTACCAATCAAACCAACTCCCAAAAGGATTATTCCCACACGACAACCATTGCCAAACACTACTATACCCCCTAAACCAAACACCCCTACCTTCACTAAACCATCACCTCTAGTACCTAGAGTTATCTCCTTCACCACTCCACTTTCATCCCCAAACCTTTACAACTTAGAAGACTTACCACCTAGGCCCTCTCATCCACCACCATTGCCAACATTTTCCTCAATTGAGAAAATAGTGCCACAACAACCTTCTCACCAAAACTTTGGTGTTGAAACCACACTAGCACCCGTGTCCTATTCTCCTTCGCCCTCAAATGGTCCATTTTGGATTATGAGAAATCATCAAACTCAATAACCGGACCATATGGAAGTAGATAATTCTTTACCTTCACCATCAACACATATTCCACCACCTTCACTCTTAGTTGAACCACCTCCAACTTCATCAAACTTGCCTCCACAAATCCCTCCATCCTTTGTGAAACCTCCACCTTCATCATCAAACTTTCAACCTCAAACCGCTCCATTCCTACCACCACCATTCCCTATCCATGACAATGATTGCTTTGATTGTCAATATGTCGAAGGGTTAGTCCATGAAGTAGGTGACGAATTAAGTTTCATGTTCTATAACCTTCTCGAACGTTTTGATGAAGTCAACAAATCTAATCGTCTCTAAAACTTAGGAATGCAAGCACAAGTAGTGTTTTCTCTAGTCTTAGGCACAACTTAGAAATTGTTAGGAAATTTTACCACATGTTTGTATTATTTTCTTAGTTTTAGAGATATGTGTATCATTTATCTTGTTTATTAAATGAAAAATACATGTTTGTATGCATTATAGTTATGTGAATATGTCTGGTGCAACAATACATAACTCATTTTGGATGTTTACGTCACTATTTATATCTACATTGCTGCCTAGAAGATGCAGGTACACGGTTCCCAGGCTTTTTCCTAGACGGATCCCTCACAGGAAGGATCCATCATAACCGTCCAACAGAAACAAAGTTTTTAACTAACTTGAAGCTCATTTGCAGGAAAATGCACCATATACTTGTTTTCTAACCTTTGTTTTGTAGATTTTCAAAATACACAGGAAGACTTTGACACCCTCAACAAGGGGGAGTTTTTCATCAAAGTAAAGCATTGCAAAAACACTTGCAATACATTCACTTAGGCTTCCTAACTACTTGACGTCCTTATCAAAAGGGAGCACTCGTCAAGGGGGAGCATTTCGTCAAAGATGAAACCATTGCAAAAATATTTGCAATACACCTGTTTGGCTTTCCAATTACTTGACGCCCTCAACAAATGGAAGCATCCGTCAAGGGGGAGCTAAGACGAGAATTTTATTCTCTCATCTTACTACATCCTTTTACTTTTATTCTTCTAACTATTTCTCATTTGTTACTTTTCACAAGTTTTTCCCAAAACCATTTTTCCACTATGTGTTAGTTTCTTTTCTACGCTCTTTTTGTTTCGACAAAAAGAGGGAGAAGAGAAAAAAAACTCCAATTCAAATTTTTACGAATTTTATTTTCTTCTTAAAATAATCTTATATTTTGCCATCAACAAAAGGGGGATTGTTAATACAAATAAACCATAAAAACGTTTATTTATATTTTACGATATTCTAATGTTTTGTCAATAACTAACGTAAAATCATTTTAACAAAATAAATAAAATACGTAAAATCTTTGAGCCAATAGTTTACTAACACACTTTTACTAAACATGTTAAAACTATCAAAACATGTTTAGTAAATAAGTTATGTAAAATCAAAGACATTTTTATAAAACACTAATAAGTAACATTGTTTACATCTTATAGAAATATATATGTGTAGCAAGTAATAGTGTTTACATTTTATAGAAATGTAA
>OU343219.1:10083308-10253308 GCA_910596185.1 Chrysanthemum makinoi
CCTGGTACCCCTTGAACTACTTCTTCTTCATATCATTTGGTTGTGTGATTATATATGTCAATGGCTTGTGCACACATAACAGTGTACAACCCGCACTTGTAAATAAAGGACCCTGTGGTACGCGTCAGTGCCACAATCCTTATAGAAGGAGCGAAAGCTTCTTACTTTTGAGTAAAACCTATCAAACCTTTCATCTTTCAAGGTTTTGCTCAAAAGGACAAGTACTTCCCCTAATGATTTTCAAAACCTCAACCGTTTATATCACTTGTTGAGGGGGAGTATTTGATTTAAAAACTTTGTTCACAAACTGTTCTTTGTGTAATCTTCCCACAAAACTCAAAATGGTCATATTTATTCTCAACATTTCTTCAAAAATAACATTTATATGCCATTTTTGAGGGGGAGAAAAATTATGTGATAAGAAATATGTTGTGTTTTGCTAATGAATCCTCGTGCAAAAAGACTTCAACCCATGAATTGACGGGAATGAATAGTCATACATTGAAAAGATTTGTCTTCCAAGACATATCCAAGTAAATTGTACCCATTCGAGAAGCTCTTGATAGACATGAACTTTGACGGGTTTGACAACCTCTCGGGGTTGTCCACATCTTCAAGGTAGTTATTAGAGCCAGTTGTCACCTAAAAACTGACAATGTATCTCTTTAACTATACAACGTAATCGTGTCTCGCAAGGAATTGTCTATCTTGAGTCGATCAATTCAAAAGTGCGCTCTTTCCTCACCTGCAGATTTCTGTCAAAACTCTAAAGCACATGTGGAGGGAGTATTTACGAAAATCTAAAACTCTTGAAGTGTTCAAACATATTTTTCATTCACAAACACTTCGAGAGATTTTCATGAAAATGGTTTTATGGCAATGGAGTTATAAGGTGATTAAGGTTAGGAATAACCGTCCTATGATCCGCCAGAGCGGAGGGATCTACCCAAGGACACTACCAATAGTTAGAATTAGAAGTCCTTAGGTATGATTATAAAAAGGAGAAAATGAGAATCGGAGAAAGAAGGAGTTGAAGAATAAAAAGAAAAGCAAAGAAAAGGGTGAAAAGAAATAGCCCTCCAGATTATTCAACTTAGGACAGACACCGGGTTCAATTCATATGCTACTGGTTGTCACAAGATGACACCGGTATTGAAGATTAAAAGTCGTCATGGACCCAGTGACGCATGCACTAAACCTTCTTAGCCACTCAAGTTTCTCTCAACAGAAGCTTGTTTCATTCTCACAGGAAACCCTACGTAAACTATCGGCTTTCTCTTAGAGATTGCTGGTATTGAAGAAGGAGACCCTCTCCCTATTCTCCGCTCAGGAAAAACCAAAATGCACTATTGAGTCTAGAGCCACGAGATTCATCAAAAGATCTCTTAGGAACACTTGACATTTTATCACTTGTCGTTTAACAATAAGAACTTCAGTGGTACATTATCGAGTCCTACACAGATCTTAGCAATCTGTCGAGAACATTTATGAGAGGTTCACAACTGTGATCCTCAGTGATTGAATGGAAACTCCTGCCAGGGTCAACATCAAACAGCCCTGACAGCAGGTCGCTTCGGTAACTCCCCGTGGATTACGCTTAGTGGTCTCAAACGGTCTATAGTCGTGAGGTGATGCTTCGGTGTGTACTTCGGTACATCGCGTTATCTCACTTGTGGGACTCCGGGTCAGGAACGGCCTTTGTGAGAATTAGAGTTGTGTTTTCACACTATGCTGGTAACACTCTCGAAGTTCAAACTTGTAAGTGCCGGAATCCGCTTATTACTAACCTTTCTTATGTTTACTTCTTATGGAAGCTCTGGAGCGGACTGATCATGCAGATTCTTCACATGCTCATGCCAACATCACCACTAATGGAAGTTCTCTCAAAAGGCAACACAAAATTCAGAATGATTCTACGTCATCAAAGAATCTACAAAGTTTAAAGACTTAAAGAACTTCATCAGTACTGAATTCCAACGTCAAATAGTGTGTGAGCGTGTTGAAGAATGACGTGGAGACACTGGAGCAGTGAAGCAGACCTGAGGCAGACTTGATGCAGACTACAACAACATACTATCACTACCATCACAAAGAACAATGATCAAAGAACAAAGATAATGATGACGTCAAAGCAGAACTGTTTAAAGAAAACAATTTCTCTACACTGGGGAGATTGTTCAAATCAAGGCAATTCTTCTCACAAGAAAGAAGAATGTCAGAAGACGTCAAAGCACTATTACATCAGCACCCTCACCGTCAGCATTCATTCATCACCAACACTTAGGGGGAGATTCTTGGAATCACTCCTAAACCTAATTCAAGTGTTAGTGACTCAAATGTAATAGTTAGCTTAATATGGCCTTTATGTTAGTAATTAGCCTTAGGCTTATGTAGAAGGCCCATAAGCCTAGGCCTAGTCCAATAAGGAAAAGGAAGGGACTAGGAGTGTTGCCCTAGCTCCCTCTCCTATAAATACCTCTTGTAAACCCTCACTTGAGGGTTGGTTGTTCAATTTCACTCACTTTATTCTCTACGCATAACCATATCATATTCATACGTGTGTGTTTGTGTGTGTATTGTTCATCCGCCTCTCTTCTCCTCTCTATTTCTTCTATTGATACTTGTGTTGCATATTTGGGAACCTAACATCTAGCTACTTTCCTCATGTGTATCATCAACAACAACAACAACTCCATCAACAACAACAATTTTATCAACAACTACAACAACAACAACAACTTCAACAACAATTCCCTTAAGGAGCAATTCAACCACAAATGGTTCAACCACCACCTAGTCTTCAAGTACAACCTTACACAAACATTCACAATCAGCATCCATCCAGGAATACTATGAAGGAACCGTCTTGGTTTGCAAAGATGTGTGAAGCTTTAAGTAGCCAACAATCCATTCATGAGGTTGGATCACTTGATAGACCTCCAATGCTCACTCCTGGAAACTATGATCAATGGGTAATAAGGTTCTTTAGGTTTTGTGATCTAAAGAAGCCACATGGAAAGTTCTTAAAGAAGGTCATCATTGAAGGTCCTTTTCAGATGCCTACAGTCACTGTACCCGGAGATCCAAATGCTAATCCACCAAGAGGTGATGTCACCAACGTTGTCAATCTTAGTGAACTCACTACTGATCAACTTCTACAAATGGACGCCGATGAACTTGCCATGCAATATATCCTTTTGGGGTTACCCAATCCGATACTTCGTAGTGTGGATGCTCAGAAGACTGCTAAAGCAATGTGGGAGCATATTCATCTTCTCATGGAAGGCACCGAACTCAATCAAGAAGACATGGAACCAAAAATCTACTTAGCATATGAACACTTCATGATTGAACCAGGGGAGACATTAGAGTCATATCATCATCGATTATCAGACATCATTAATGACTTGGAAAAACATAACATAATTATGCCAAGAATTGTAGTCAACACTAAATTCCTGAGTAGTCTTGGTCCTGATTGGGAAAATTATGTCATTTTCATCCGTCAAGCGAAGAATCTTCATCATGCTACATACGGATTGTTGTACGACTATTTGAAGCCCCACCAAAAGGAAGTTGACAAAGAAAGGGTTATCCGTGGACTCCCTGTTTCGCCTTCACTTCCGGATAATCAAACTCTAGCTTTGTGGGCTCAAACGTGTTATCCTCAATTCCCTACTTTACAAACTGTCTTCATAAATCCTCCACAACCAACTGCAACAATCACACCATATGATCCGTCACAGCACCAATCTCAAGAAACTCAATTGGTTCCATACAACAACAACAACAATGATCAAGCACTTTACAGTGAATCTAATGAGGATACAGAAGCTTTTAATGCATTGCAACAAGGGTTTGTCATGATTGCTAGAGCCTTTGGCCGATACTCAAACAAATCCAACAATCGCATTCGTACCTCATCTAACACAAGGAATCAGGCTGTTGTTAACAATGGACGTGTTGAAGTTCAGAATCGGGGTAATGTTCGTCAGATGGGAAGTGGTCAAGAGTTTAATGCTATTGGAAGGAATAACATGGGTGCTCCACAACAACGAGCTCAAGTAGTTGATCAGGGAAATGCTCAGACAGGGGTTAATGGTCTTCATTGTTATAACTGTAATGAGAAGGGTCATCTGGCTAATGCATGCCCAAAGCCGAGGACAAGAGGCAGCGCTTATCACAAAGAGGCTTTACTTTTGGCTCTTAAGGATGAAGCTGGTGGAACTCTTACCAACAAGGAACAGAGCTTCATGGCAAATGCAGATTCTGATGATGACATAGAGGATTTGCAGGCTAATGCAGTAGTGATGCTAATGGCTAACATGCACGAACTCCACATGAGTGATACAGGCCCAGTGTATGACACTGACGGCTTGTATCAGGTACCAGATCAAACTATGTTCATTACTGATCTGATATCTCCGCCAACATCCAAACCGACAAGGATCAGAGTGTTTAACATGAGCCGTCCACATCTCATTCCGATGATAATCAAATAAATCCCGTAGTTATATTTGACGATCAAGATGACCATATGGTTACCATTGATAATCAAGTTGACTCTGTGGTTATACTTGAGGATTTGACTAATGATCATGTTGAGACTCATGTTGAACAAGTTGATACTATGTTTGATCCAGATCTTGAGCTCATGACCTTAATTAATGACCAAAAATCTCAAATGGAAAAATGCCGTAACATCAATCAGTAATTAAAGGATAAAAATGCACTATTAACTAAGGATAATGAATGCTTAAAGTATCAACTCAACATTTTTCAAACACAAGAAAAACGTGAAAAAGGTTTTGAAGTAGCTTTTGCTAAATCTTACCAAAATGAAAAATCATTAGAAAAACAGATACGTCATCTAGTCGCATCCAAAAATGCTTTGTTTTCTCAAGTAGAACAATTGAAATATGATCATAAAATACAACTTAACGCTCTCACTTTGGAAACTCAAAAAGCCAAGTCTGAGTTGTTAACTTGTCAAAAACAGTTTTGTGAGTACAAAAAGCATTCAACGAAACAAATAGATGACTATCTTGAAGAAATTTTCGACTTACAAAACAAAATCAAAGAGTTTTGAAATGTTGTTTATAAACATGGTGAGTCAATCACAACTATTCAAAAGTTTACTTTTAAACCAAATCCAAATGGATATGGACCGAATCTTGCTGATTACAAACCTAAGTTTTCAAATAGAGCATTCAAACCAACTCCTCAAGTTTACAGTGCAGAACACAGAATTGATGATTCCATTATGAGTGTTGTTGAATATAATCGTCAAGAGGAATTAGATGCAGAAGACGAGAGTCGATCAAAATTAGAAAATGTTGTTTATAACAAACCATTTAACTATTCAAAAGCCATCACTTTCGCCGTACAACAGGATAATTCTAACACACCTTGGGTTATCACGCCTATTTCTGAGTCTTCTAATGTTGGTCCCCAACCCAATACTGCACAAATTAATGGTCCTTTACCTTCACTCAGTGAAGTAAAAACAGTACCCAAACGTTGTCAAATTCTCAAATATTTTGAATCATTCCTTTCGGACATCAAACTTTTGGAAAGTGAAATTGAACTCAATTCTGAAATAAAAGTTGAACAATTTCAATTGCCTCATGCGAGAGAACAAAGAGATATTTTTCAGAAAATAATTTTACCTCATGTCCGGAATTTGAAAATGTGTGCAATATATTGGGAAAAGGATTTTCACAAGGAGCTTGGACTTATGAAAAGAGTTTTCGAGCAAACAGTAACATCGATTTCTAATACTAAACGTAAAAATAAAATGTTAAGAAAAGATGTTGATCGACTCTTGGAAGATGTTATCTGTGATGATATCAATAATGTTGTGTTATTACATTCTTTTGCATATGCATTTGATTATATCTCTGCTGATTCTGTTGATCCTGTTGAAAATATTGAGAATACTAATATTGTGTCACAAATCACGTCTTTAAAAGTTGAAAATGAATGATTGTTAAACGAACTTTCAAATGTAAAATGTCGTCTTCAATGGTGTCAAAAAGATTATCAAAATCGAGAACTCGCTTTGCAAAACAAAATCAATCAGATGCATACAAAAACTTTTAATCCAAAACTTGAGCAACTGGATGATGAAAACGTGTCTCTGAAGTGTCAAATTTCAAAATATGAACAAGAAATTTCAAAAGTTAAACAGGAATATGGTGTCATATTTGATTTACTCAAAAAGACTCGTGCTCAAGCGTCAAAAGATGTTGATGATCATCTTGCATATACCAAAGATGTTTTACGACGAGATGGACTCACTCGTTCTGAAAATCTATATTTGTTACACAAAATCCATGATCTAAAAGCAGAGTTGGTGAAACTTAAGAAAGATAGGGATAGTAACATAGCAGTAACTGCACCTAAACAGATTCAAAATGACTCTAGAACATCTAATGACAACCCACAAGAAACTAATGTGCTTCCCTCTACTGAAACAGGAATAGTTGCCTCTTTTCCCAACGCCCGCACTTCACAGCCTAGGAGTAATACAAGGAACAATAGGAAGTTGCGCCGTAAGAAAATAATAATAAAGAATGCTGAAGTAGAAGAACACCTTAGGACTTTGAATAAGACTCAAGTAGCACACACTTTAGATATTGCGTCTGACAAATGTAATAGAAAAAGTGATGTAATGAATGCTGAATCTTTAAGTACTTTAAATGTTATGTTTGAAGCCTCTTGTGTTGGTTGTCGTAAAAGCATGTTTTCTGGTTGTCATGATAATTGTGTTGCTAAGGCTATCTTGAATCGTAAGTAGAATAATAGAAAACGGAATACCTCTAGGCCCACTAATGCTTCTAAGTCTGTACTAGGTAAACCACCTTCTAGTGTTCCGGTTACAATCATTGATGTACCCATAGTACCCCCTACACCTCCTAGGAAGAACTTATCACCTAGTGCATTTACTAAGACCAAAGCTAAGACTAGTTGGAGATGGCAGAAATGGTTACATAATACACTTGGCTTTAAATGGATACCTAAAATCATTAACATGTGTGTTTCTACTATAACTGCTTCGGAACCCTCTAACTCTTCGGGGTCCACATCTACTTCTATTCCATCTGTGTCGTCTATGTGTAATGCAGGTAATACAGATCATCCTCTGGATTGTTGATAGCGGATATTCCCGACACATGACAGGCAATCTCAAACTGTTATCAAACTTTGTTGCAAAGTTTATTGGCACTGTCAGATTCGGGAATGATCACTTCGCAGCTATCATGGGCTACGGAGATTACATCAATGGCAACATCGAAATTAGCAGGGTTTATTATGTGGAAGGCCTCGGTCACAATCTCTTCTCAGTTGGTCAATTCTGTGATGCAGATTTGGAAGTTGCTTTTCGGGAGAAAACTTGTTTCATTCGTGATCTACAAGGAAACGATCTTATGTCTGGCACCCGCACATCAAGTCTTTATACAATCTCAATGCAAGACATAATTGCTTCATCTCCTATCTGTCTACTTTCAAAGGCAACATCTACAAAATCTTGGCTATGGCACCGTCGTCTCTCACATTTAAACTTTCAAACCATAACCAATCTTGCACGATACAAACTTGTTGAAGGTCTCCCAAGATTTTGATATTCTAAAGGTCACCTATGCTCAGCTTGTGAACAAGGGAAAAGCACTCGTGCTCACTTTCCTTCTAAGGTGGAACACAGCTCACAACATGTGTTTCATCTTCTTCACATGGATTTGTGTGGCCCGATGCGCGTGCAGACGATTAATGGAAAACGCTACAACTTGGTAATTGTAGATGACTACTCAAGATGGAAAACGCTTCTTCGAAATAAAGATCAAGCTCCACAGATGATCATCACCTTTCTCACGAAAATTCAAGTTGTTAGGAATTGGAAATTCCATGTTAAATTGTCGGTTACCCCAATCATGGTCTAGCATAAGTTAGCTTGTAGACATGTCGTTATTTACGTTATGTTGTAGTTAATTAGTTAGTTTGTAGCGTAGCGTAGTTTAGTTTAGTGCAACACCGTGGAGGAAGGTCGGGTCTTTACCCACTGTATACCTGATCCACAGGTCGTCAGGAGGTCGTGTAGTCTGTAAGTATAAATACCCCTTCCATCCTTGGAAGGGGTGTTGCTTCTTGAATCTAACCTTTCACTTTTTGTAAAGCAACTCTCTTTCAAGAAACATCCTCTCTACTCTCTTCATCTCTCTAATGGCTTTCTTATATCATCACAATCCTAGACCACCCGAATCATCAAACAACATAATATTCACTATCCTACAATTGGTACCAGAGACAGGTTGTGTTGTTTTGATGATTTGTATGGTGTTTTATGTGATTCGTATATGCGGTTTGGGTTGTCTTGTATGCGGTTTGATTCACGTTTTTTTTGTCTATGCATTTTGATGGGTGTTTGATTCAGTTGGCGTGATGAGTTGATTATGTGTGTTGCTGCTGTTGTTGGTTGTCAAACTTGTGTTTTATGTTGGCTTAATGGTTTAAAGAATGTCGTGCTCATATATCATTTAACATGTTCTATACCAGTCTTTTCAAGCTTGTTTTATGCAGTTTTTAAGCTTGTTTTATGCAGTTTCTAAGCTGTTTCATACAAGTTTTAATTCTGTTACTGAATCTGGTTATAAGCAGTTTGTATGCCTGTTCTACAATGCTAGTTGAGATCTGTTCTTGGATGCGAGTTGATCATGTATTAGGCGGGTTGTCTCATTTGTCCAGATACACTGTACTAACTGGTATGCGAGTTGAGTACTGGCAGGTAAGGTGCGAGTTGTGACTCTGTCCTGATTCATTGTATCTGGCTTATGCGAGTTGCACTTGCTTTTGAGCGAGTTGCTACAAAAGCGTGTTGTTTAAAGCCAAAAGCGAGTTGTCATGCTGCAAAATGATGCGAGTTGTGTATTAAAGCGAGTTGACTTTTGAGTCAACTTAAGTCATAAGCGAGTTGGGTACTTGCAAAAATGATACGGGTTGACTATTTAGTCAACTGCGAGTTGGTATGTTCAGCTGCGGTTTGTTAAGTCGCAATGTGTCTTGACCCATTGTATGATTTGGTCTAGTAAGATGCGAGTTGGGTATGATGTGAGTTGAGTAAGATAAGAGTGGGGTAAGATGCGAGTTGGGTATGATGCGAGTTGAGTACGATATGAGTGGGGTAAGATGCGAGTTGGGTAAGTTGCGAGTTGGGTATGATGAAGGAAAAGGATAAAAAGATGCGACTTGTTACCAGCTAGTATTAACGAGATGAAGAATGAAGCAAAACCATCTGATAAAAGAAAGGTAATTGAAACTTGCAACAACTTCTTCACTCTACATCTAATCACATCAATCGTCAACAACAATAAATCTCTACAACAACAACTAATCTACATCAAGACACGACTGAACTAGATTCGAAATGAAAATTAATATGAATCTCAAAAATTGTTTCGAGTATATTCAAAGCTAAAATGAAGACCCTCAATGGTCTATTATACGAAACATTTATCATCACAGGTTCATGACTCAATGCAGCATAATATCATAAGATCTCAGATTCTTTGGTTTCGTCACTGACCTTTTCAGATCCAAACATCCACAAAGAAAATCATCATAGATCTTGTCTAAAGCTTCGCTTCTACTTTTATCCGAAACCAACTAAGAAAAGAGACATAACAAACCTGTTAATCTCTTTCTTTGTTTCGATTGAAGGCATCACAAGAACGAAATAACAATTATAAATATGTAATCACATCATGATCTCAGCTTATTCTTTTTCCTGTGTTACTCAAGGTAAAACAAAGCAATGGAACTTTAAGTCCAATACACGATAAGAACATCATCATCGATCCAAATATTTGAAGTCTTTCCAAAACTGAAAAATGATGAGATAATAACAACCTTGTTATCTCTTCATCACTTGTTCGTTCACATATAAAAAACGTTAAGACATCAAAATGAGAAAATACCTACCCGTGTCCGTCCGTCTCTAGCTATCCCTGTGGCGAGGTCAATCAAATCATCATCTTAAATCCATCTCTGTGGCTTATAAAGGTATGAGATAATAAGTTTGAGGCTATGAGGCGTACAGTTAAGGTGGGCTATTATTTTTTTAGAACGTTTTGTTATAAAAGATGGAGGCGACGGTTTATGATTTGGGTTTGGCTTACCAACTGATTCTTGATTTTAGGGTTTGGTAGTATGAGGAAGTTTCGGATATGTGAATGAGTAGTGGGGGCGTATTTTTTTGGTTAAGAACGTTTAGGGTTGGTTGTGAGTATATGGTGCATTTAAATACCCCCTAACTTTTAGGGTTATCTGATTTAGATCACATAGGCCTAGTATGTATCTTAAGCTGGTGGACCGAATTTTGGTGTTACTCATGGGCTTTCAAACCAGCTGATGGACTGATATCTTTGAAGTATTTTAATATGTGTTGGGATGATATAATGAAGTAAAGAAAATGGACTTCATTCTTCTCCATACATTGAAATTGTATGGTCGTTTACAATGAATACACAAAATGTTATCCGAATATTTCTTAAAATATAGGATACAAACTTTGTAATATTAAGATTGAGTGTGCTTGATATTTCAAGTGTTAAATGATTTCGTGTGTTGATGAGTGTTGGACCGTGAGTATGAATGTTGATTGATCAGACAATAGTTTTTCTTGTTCAAGTTAATTGGATGATTAGATATTGGGCTAGGTATTATAATGATGGACTGGGTTGTTTAAATGCTAAATTGAATCGGGTCATATTTGGATATATATATTGAATGGATCGGGGTTAATATTTTCAATTGGATCGGGTTTAAAGTCACGATTGGACTTCTCAAGATTTGGATCTTATGCGACTTGAGTTAAATGAGTTTTGTTGAAGAGAATTGATAATGTGACTTGTTGGGTTATGTGAGTTGATCATGAGTTTTGATGATGAGATTTGGTATGATGATGAGATTCGTTGGTTTGTACAGTTTCACGAAGAATGTCATGTCACGGCTTGAAATTGTTTATTTGAACAAAGTTGACTATGGGGTTGTTTGGATGGTATTTCTTATTTGAATTTGAAGTGAAGTTTTCCGGGCACGTTTACTTATTTCGTCTTCTTTCTTTCTACCCTTCCGCGAAGATGACTTGTTTGGGCTTTTGTTGAGTGTGATAAAGACTTGGCTATTCAGTTACGTTTGTGATTCTTTCTCGCTTAACCCACAACGTAACTATCACTTCGGTGTCTCACGCAGTTGAGGATATGTCAAGAGGTTTTGTACATTGGGTACACCGTTTCTTTTTCACGAGGATTAGTACAAGTTTAAGTAACACATCTGGGGAATTCTACTTCATGATCAAGTTTGGGATATCGGGTTTACTTCACCAAATGGTCATTGCTATAGCCGTCACATTACGTGAATGGTGTGTTTACCAAAGTGTTGAATGGATGAGATGTGATCAGCAATTCCCATGAGATATTCTGAATGTTTAAGATACTTCACAGTCTAAGCAATTTTTTTCAAGAATCCTTAGTGTCTTTCATGACTTCTCAAGATGATTGCTTATGACAAGAACTTTTCGTGCAAATGGTTGTACACGTTATGATGCTTCCGAAAGTTCAAAACCATCATGGGGGAGAAACGTGTACCTTGGTTTACGGACAACCTTCAGGGGGAAGTAATGTATACTACTCGACTTAGTATGGTTTGTGAAGTTTTCTACATATGGGTAAAGAATTGTTGATGATGTTGTTGAAGATGGAAAATGAACCGCTGCATGTTCCCCTAAAACAGATATTCACTGAAACCGAAGTTGTCATAACACATTCAAGCTGACATTATTTACGGTTTTGTCTTGATTTTGTAAAATCCCGTGAAAGAATCTATTTCTCGGTTTAAATCATAGACTTGTAAAATCCCGTGACAATATAAACATCTTGGTATTTGTAAAGTGCATTTCCGGATCTATCTTACGGTTTACTCTTGGTTTTGTAAAATCTCGCGAAAGAAACTATTTCTCGGTTTAAACTATAGAATTGTAAAATCCCGTGATGATGGAACCATCCTGGAGAAAGGGAAAGTGTAATTCTGAATCTTATCTGATGCTGGTGCTACGGTTTCTACTTCGAAGAAGGGATAAAAGGGTGTACTTCATGAATTGGGTGATTGTTTGGATATTCTTCATGGCAGTTTGGTTATTACACGGTTTTGCGGGGTTATGTGCTTTTAACCATGGTTGGGATGAAAACCATTATCATAGTTCACTTAAAACGTTAAAGGAGGCTAGATTTGAGCTTTTAACCAGAAGATGTGACAACGGCGTTAATTCCCTATTATTTATTTGAGGTTGAAGTGAAATATCATGGGCGAGTGTACTTAGTATCTGAAGGTATCGGGGATGGTTGGATGAAGATTCTTCAATATCCTTGTTCGAGCTTATTATCAAAAATGAAGACTTGGAAATCTAGTTATTGTTGGGTGACTTTTTCCTTTTCTTTTACCACTTGGGGGAATTGGGCTCTTATCACCTCAAAATAACTATCACTTTAAGGAGTTACGTTGTAGTGCTCAGTGTCACATTCAATTGTGTATTTTCAAGAGGTGATGTACGTCTAATACTTGATGGTTGGTTGGATGAAGAGTATAGAGTACTTAGAGATTCAATGGAGGATGAAGTCTCGACACCGTTCTTTGTTAAATATGTGCAAGTTTAAGTCACGAGTTCGGGTTAGTTTACTTCGGGGTCAAATTCATCATATTGGGTTTTCTCCATTAGTTGTCACGACAAAGAGCCTAATGAATGATAATGGGGTTGATTATAAGTTTGCGAAGAGTATATGAAAAGAGAGAGATAATGACATTTGAACACAACAGTTCAAGCCTCGTACTCTAAAGAAAAGAAATGTGTGCGTTTCAGTGCGCATTATCTTCGAAAGAAGAGAAATCTTCTAATGACGTTTGAACACAACAGTTCAAGCCTCGTACCCTAAAGAAAAGAAATGTGTACGCTTAAGTCCGCATTATCTTCGGAAGAAGAGAAATCTTCTCATTAATGACCATTCTCATCAACATGCTTCATACTTTTTCCATGCGCTTTCAGTCATCAAGTGAACCGAACTACTGTTGATTGTTTTCTTATTCCACTTGCTCAATCATAATGAAGATGGCGACATCATGTGCTAATTTTACAGAGAAGAAGTGTGAATTTACTACATGGTTGATGGATATCTGAGAATAAATGGTCATACGGCTCCAAACTATTGGAAGAACCAAGCTTCTTCTTGTCGGGTCATCTTCATCATGTATTTGATAGAGAAGATCACCACTGATGGTGTATAAGTTTGTACCACGTGTTCCTCTTAAAAGTTCCACACCATCTAGTTCTCTATCAAAGCAAGAGTGTTTTCTAAAGGCCACCTCTAGATCGGAATCACAGAATTGACCAACAGAAAACAGATTATGACTACCATATTAACGAAGCAATTGTGTTCTTCTAAGAGCCGTTGGTTGACATCTTCACATGGGCAGATATGATTAAATGACAAAATGCTTCCAGTTGCGGGGCTGATTTCTTTGATGAACATCTTTCTGTTCTTGTTTGATTGGGAGGGATTTGAATCAAGGGGATTTGCTATTTACATGTTAACGGGAATGCATTTGGTGTGAAGAAGATGTTAACTGTCTATTTCCCCATTCGGACAATCTTGAAGAAGGTCGAGTCTACAGTCGGTTCTACATTTTCTGTTGTATGTTAGAAGACTAAAAGACGAATTGCATCTGATTATCTAAAGACTTCTTCTTAATCTGGGCATTTATCAAACGGATTGTTGGTTTAGGGGAGAGCACTAATTGGGGGAGAGTGAAAAGCCAGATTTAATCCCCAATTAGACTTGCTCACATTCTACTTCAGCAAGTTGATTCTCACAAGTGTTCAAGTGTTCTTCTCAACAGATTTCAAGTATTTGGGCTTATACTATGTTGTTGTTTCTGAAGTGTCAAAACCAGCAAGGGGGAAGGAGACAAGCATCTAAACGCGAGTAAACTTGATGAAATTAATTCTTCTAAGTGATTGAACATATCCCGGGAAGACAAATGTCATGACCGTAGAGAAACTCAAGGTTTTACTCATCAAGGCTTTTAGTGTTTTTATTCCAACTATGTGGGGGAAGTGATGTAAGAGAAAGTTTCTGAAGATAAAAGAGGTACACAAGTATGACATTCTCAAGGGAGATAAATGTATAACATGAGGGAGGTGTTATCAGTTATTCTTTCGATGGGAATGTGTGTACTTCAGATTCTGGAGCTTCATACACGATCATCAGGGAAGAAAAATGTGAACATTGGGGAAGTGTTTTTATTCCCCTCATGATGTGTATTCGGGAGAGTTCTTGGGTATTGGTGTGCTTCGGGTTCTTGAGCTTCATACTCGATCATCAGGGAAGAAAAATGTGAACATTGGGGAGGTGTTTTCATTCCCCTCATGATGGGTATTCGGGAGAGTTCTTGAGCATTATACAAAGAGACTGGTTGCATCAATTCAACTACTTGGGGGAATTGTTCTCTTGACACCTTTTGGAATGGATCGCTTCAGACTTCAGTGGAAAAGGAATTTGAGAAGATTATCTAAATGTGGGATGATACGTTGCTATTCTTCTATTGGATGATATAAGCTCGAACGAAGAATCACAAAGATTATTCTTAAAAAGAGCAGCAAGATCGATGATAATCGTGTGCTTCTTTGTGCACCTTGCTAAGGGAAGCTTGAAAGAAAGCTTTGAATCTGCTCAGCTATAGGATTTTAGGTTTGGGGGAAGCTGCCAAAGTCTCACTTTCAGATGGTTCAATTTCTCTCAATTCAGGAGCCTCGAAAGCTTTGGTGGTGAATGTTTAAGAGATGATGACTTCTATCTTCTACAACGGGGCTGCTCGATATCCTTATCTCGGTACTCGTATCATCATCTTCTTATACTATATCATCTAAACTATCTGTGTAAATATTTATGAAAAAGAAAATACAAAAAAATAAAACCAGCAAAAGAAAATAGAAAAATATAAAACCAACAAAAACCCATAAAAAAAATCAGAAAATTTGAAAAATACCAAAAATATGTATTTCATGACATGTCTTCTGGTATCGATAACATCTGCGGTCTTAGAAATGTCATTCAACAATGGCACGGGACCATAGATGAAGTTCGAGCAGAAGGTGTAAATATTTCTTTTCAAAAACATGTCACAAATCAAATGGCTTACAGTTATTTCAGACTGTAACCCGGGCTTCAAATGATGGCTTGCAGTTATTTCAGACTGTAACCCGTGCTTAAACTATGGCTTGCTATTATTTCAGATAGCAACCCGCTCTTCAAGGAAGGAAAGTGCTGCGCTAAACCAATTTTCAAATATTTCGTGCACTTATCCTAAAAACAAAAACAAGGAAAGCATGTCGTCAAAAAGACTGCTGTTCCTACTCAAATATTTTTCCTTCAAAAATTCTTCAGAAAAATATTTGTTTTAAAAAAATTGGTGGAAAACGAGTTGCTTTAAAAACAATCAGATTCAGAGCTTTTATAAAATTTGCAAACTCAATCAATGACTTCAGCGCTTTTAAAACTTTTCATAAAATAAGTCATTGATTGAGGGGGATAATGTTCTTCAAAGTTACATCATCTAACGGGCTTTCTTAATTATCCTACGTGCTTAATTAAAAATGATATTTGCCTATGTCGAAGGACTAGGATTTTAGGATATGATTGTTAGGATTAGATGATTAGAGTTTGATGAACACATAAATCCCATGCTTTGTATGAACTGATTCATATGTTGGATTGACTTTTATTAGTCGATTGTTGTTTGGGTGTTGTCGACCACCATATATCTATTTGTTTGTCTACTAACGTATGCAGATATCATGGATTATAAGAATGTTCCCGATCCGGATCCCACAATTGATGATTGGATGCCGAAAGGAAAGGGCAACTATATCTTGGGTCAACAAATGAAGAAACGGAGCTTAATTTGACTTCTATGGAGAGTTGCCATATAATGCAACGTAAGAGGTCTCACTACATCAGCAGATGGTTTTCTTCATCATCAAATGAAGAAACGGAGCTTAATTGGACCTCTATGAAGAGTTGGCATGAAAAAATGCAACGTAAGAGGTCTCACTGCATCAGCTGATGGTTTTCTTCTAACCCTCAGCAACAACAACAAAAGCTTCTCAACCACCTAACGTATCTTTGTGCTGGACAAGTAGTGATGATGCCATTTTTTAAACAATTTTTGAATAATATTGTTTTGAAAATGGAAAAATATTGGTTTGAAAATAAATCGGATTCAAAGTTTTGAAATCAACCGGACTTTATTTTGTCAAATCATAAGTGATTTCAAATTAAATATTTTCAAACAATATTTCTTCATAAAAGTCCGGTTTGTACAACATAAAGTGGTGATCTAAAGATTTAATGTTATGTCATGGTATGATTTTCTTTAAAACCCAAAGATCTTTCAAAATGAAATTTTTTCTGTTCTTGTTTGATTGTGAAATTGTTTTATTTTACTTAAAGATCTCTTAAAAACTATCATACCTGACACTAACAATCTTTAATGCCTAAAATTGATCCGTATCAATCATTTTTCAAAATTAAATCAAGCCACGTCTTTCCCCAAAATCTTTTAAATGATTTAAATCAATTTGGATCACAAATCTCAAAAGGTTTGAAATTTTTGATCAGGGTAGAGATCGTGATTTAAATCTCAAATTTGTTTAAATGGAATTGGTTTTAGTCCTTTAAAGGCACTCCTACCTCCATCTGCCAAACGATTTCTAATACATAATGCACATGTTGAGGGGGAGCATTTATCCAAAAAAAAGATGGGTATTTAAACCTGGCCACATTCTCTCCTATTTTTTTCTAAACCTTATTAAATCACTTGGGATCCAAAATCTCAAAGGGTTTGATATTTTTGATCGAGGAAGAATTTGTGATTTAATAATGAAACTTGATTAAAGATGATCATTTTTTGGTTCAAATGTGCATACTGCTCTCCCATATGAATTTGTGATTTAATAATGAAACTTGATTAAAGATGATCTTTTTTTGGTTCAAATGTGCATACTGCTCTCCCATATGTGCTAAATGCTTTCGAATCTCGAAGCACATATTAAGGGGGAGCATTTCAAAAGAAAACAAACTTTCAAGGTACAAAAGATTCTATGTTTCAACATAAAGTACCTTGATTGATTTTCTATATGGTTTCTTAATTGATTTTGTGATCGTGGATGTACTTCAAAAGAACTTTTTCCTCTATGTGATAAAATGATATCAAATATCCTATGCACATATTGAGGGGGAGAATTTACCAAAGAAAATCAAATGGCTTTTTCCATGGAAATTGTGATCAAGAATTTATTTCAAAAGAACTCTTGCCTCCATGTGCTAAACAATTTATAAAATCATATGCACATGTTGAGAGGGAGCATTTCTAAAAGATCAAAACAATTAAGGTACAAAATACTTTGATATTATATCACAAGTACCTTGATTGATTTTCCAAAAGATTTTTCAATTGGTTTCGAGAAGGAAATAACAATACCAAAAGACCGACCAATTTAGTTTATGCATGGAGTTATAAGGATGGTTAGGTTAGGTATTCGTTCCCACGATCCCGCCAGAGCCGGAGGGATCTACCCAGGGACAATCCACTAGATAGTGTAGAGTCCTTAGGTATGATGAAAAAAAGGAAAAAAGTGAGATATGGGAAGAGTGCGGACTGAGATAGAGCTAGAACTGGAATAAACCCAACAAGGTTCTAGTTATGAAGTCTTGGTAAGCACTGAAGGGGTTGAAGAACGAAAAAGAAATAAATGTGAAAAGGGTGAAAAGAAATAGCCCTCCAATAATTTAACCTTAGGGCAGAAACCAGGTTCAATACATATGCTACTAGTATTTACTAAGGTAACACTGGTATTGAAGACAAGACGTCATGGACCCAGTGACGCACTGCACCTAACTTCCCAAGCTACTTAAGTTCCTCTTAAAAGGACTTGTTTCATTCTCACGGGGAACCTACATAATCTATCGACTTTCTATTATAGATTGTTGATATTGAAGAAGGAGACCCTCTCCCTAGTCTCCGACATTGGAAACCAAATGTGCACAATTGAGTCTAGAGCCAAGAGATCATCCACAATATCTCATTAGGACACAAAATTAAAGAAGACTTGCTATTTCACACAATGTGGAAAGTAAATATATATTTTAAGAGTCCTACGCATTATTCTTGTGGTATTGCCAGAACATCCGAGTGATATGTTAAATATTCACGATGAAGATGGAAAGCCTTCTAGAGCCAACATCAAACAAGCTCTTGGTTGGTGACATGTGAGATCTTTTCTAAAGATCAAACTTGTGACAACTGGATAGAAATGATGGGGCGATTCATTCTTGAATCAACCTTGGTCCAGGAATGGAATTGATGAATACTTTTGGAAAAACTGTTCGATGTGCAAATCTTCTTTTCTCTAGCACAACGAATGTGTATTCATGTTTTCAAACACAAAAAGTATCTCTGATTGAAAAAATACTTTTGGAAAAACCGTTCGATGTGCGAATCTCTTCTTTTATCTAGCACATCGAATGTGTACTCTTTTCAAATACAAAAAGTATTTATAATTGAAAATTGATCTTTCTCATAAAACCTTCGTCGTATTGCAAAACTCTTTCATCTAAGCAATACGCGATTGTTTTCTAATCAATTTTTCATCAATCAGTGAATCTCAATTCGCTGGTTCACTCACTCTGTGTTGTCTTCTTTGAGACGTTCCGGTTTGAGAACGGCTAGAACAGCTGCGAAACCCTGTCAAGGAGATTCTTCGAAATTATACCTGATCACAGGCAGTACTTGTACTGATCAACGGGGAACCGTGGGCCGTGTACCTCAATTCAACGAAAGTGATCAAAGACACTTTCGTGTGTTTTATTGCTAACTGTTGTTTACAGGTACATTTGGACGGTTGCAGCTGATCAGAATTGAGGAGTCAATCCAAAGCTGCATGCTCACAACATCCACACTTAATTGAAGAAATCATGACTTGTACATATCTACAGAACCTAGCTCTGATATTTTTATACTATGTTTCTGCTACGCTGCTGCAAATATCATAAGCCAGTAAAGCTTCCGCTACTCTGATGAAAAGATGTCATGATCCAGAAAGTGTGAGCATGTCGGTCCGAAAGTCACAACTTCACATGAAGGCAACACAATAAAGGGTGATCCAGAGATTTATTGTGGCTGATGATCTCGAATAAAGCTCGAAGATCATCAAAAATGTAGATTAGTTAAAGGCCTCCACTAAAAGTACAAATCAATGCGGACTTTGAAGAATCGCTACTAAAGCACAAAGATTACGGAACTTGAAGAATAGAAGTCTACGAGCTCAGAACTAAAGACAAAGATAGAATGCTAGGATGCAAAATGTATTTCATGGGGTGACCTCCCTTAGGGGGAGATTGTTAGGAATTGGAAATTCCATGTTAAAGTGTCGGTCACCCCAATCATGGTCTAGCATAAGTTAGCTCATAGACATGTCGTTATTTACGTTATGTTGTAGTTAATTAGTTAGTTTGTAGCGTAGTTTAGTTTAGTACAACACCGTGGAGGAAGGTCGGGTCTTTACCCACTGTATACCTAATCCACAGGCCGTCAGGAGGTCGTGTAGTCTGTAAGTATAAATACCCCTTCCATCCTTGGAAGGGGTGTTGCTTCTTGAATCTAACCTTTCACTTTTTGTAAAGCAGCTCTCTTTCAAGAAACATCCTCTCTACTCTCTTCATCTCTCTAATGGCTTTCTTATATCATCACAATCCTAGACCACCCGAATCATCTAACAACATAATATTCACTATCCTACACAAGTTCAGCTCCGGAACACAGTTAGACAAATCAAACAGACAAAGGAACTGAATTTGTGAATCAAACTCTTCGTGCATATTATGTGAAAGTGGGAATTGAGCATCAAACATCTATTGCACGAACACCAGAACAAAACGGAGCTGTTGAAAGACAAAACCGTACACTAGTGGAAGCTGCAAGAACAATGTTGATTAATGCTAAACTTCCAGATTACTTGTGGGCTGAAGCCGTGTCGACTGCATGCTACACTCAGAATCGTTCAATGATTACCAAATGCCACAACAAAACACCTTACGAGCTTATCCACAACCGAAAACCGAATCTCAAACACTTTCATGTATTTGGATCCCTTTGTTACCCGAATAATGATCGTGATGACTTTGGTAAGCTCAAAGCCAAATCTGACATTGGAGTCTTTGTTGGATATTGTGAAAACTCTAAGGGTTACCGGATCTGGAATCGTCGTACAAGGGAGATTATGGAAATGATTCATGCAAATTTTGATGAGCTTACAGACATGGCTTCTAAGCATAACAGCTTGGAACCCGGACATAACCGTCTAAACTTCCCTCAAACCCCATCATCAGCTAAACCAAGCTTACAACTTACTCGCCGTCAAATGGAACAGCTATTTGCTCCTCTGTTTAGTGATGATCTTGATGAACGTGCTCCAGATGTATCAAATGTTTCCGCTGCTCAACCTGATAATAATCCAATACCTGATACACTTGCCACAACAACTACCGTTGAGGAAGCACCACCAATTGATTCTACAAAAACAGTCGAACAAACCGTATCCAATGACGCTGAATCAGCTAATGATATTCTGAACAATGAAGTACCCCCACCTGCAGATTATGATACAAATGCGTTCTTCAATCCGTTTGCTAATGAAACTGCCACACCTGATGTTGCGGAATCATCTACAAGCCATTTGAATCCTCCCAATCTGCAGAATGTATATCAACATCAACCCTCCACACATCGTTGGACGAAATACCATCCTCTTGTGAACATTATTGGAAACCCGAATCAACCAGTCGTAACTAGACAACGCCTTCAGACTGACGGTGAACATTGCATTTATGCACTTACCGTCTGCCAAGCTGAACCCAAAAATATTAAGGAAGCCATGACATATGACAACTGGATTGAATCCATGATAGAAGAACTTAATCAGTTTAAACTTCTTGAAGTATGGGAATTGGTTGAAAAACCAACTGGGTCTATGTTATTGGTCTCAAATGGATTTGGAAAAACAAGCTGGATGCTGAAGGTACGGTTATCATAAATAAGTCACGTCTGGTGGCTAAGGGTTATAGACAAGAAGAAGGGATTGACTACGAGGAATCATTCGCACCGGTTGCTAGACTTGAGGCTGTTCGGATCTTTCTGGCATTCGCGACTCACATGAACATCACGGTCTTTTAGATGGACGTCAAAATTGCTTTTCTGAATGGAAAACTGAAAGAAACTGTCTATGTTAGCTAGCCAGAAGGATTCGTTGATCCAGAGTTCCCGAATCATGTCTACAAACTGAACAAGGCTCTCTACGGTCTCAAACAAGCCCCTCGGGCATGGTATGATTAGTTATCATCCTTTCTCCTATCTCACAATTTTGTCAAAGGATCGGTCGACCCACGTTTTAATCGTTCAAATCACGGGGCACACTTTTTAATCGTTCAAATTTATGTGGATGACATCTTTTTGGGTCAACACATCTAAAATACTCAAACGCTTTTTCAAGACTTATGAAAAAACATTTTGAAATGTCCATGATGGGTGAACTTACATTCTTTCTAGGACTTCAAGTTCATCAATCACCCCGTGGTATTTTATGATAACCGTACCTTCAGCAAGATGGATGCTGAAGGTACGGTTATCATAAATAAGTCACGTCTGGTGGCTAAGGGTTATAGACAAGAAGAAGGGATTGACTACGAGGAATCATTCGCACCGGTTGCTAGACTTGAGGCTGTTCGGATCTTTCTGGCATTCGCGACTCACATGAACATCACGGTCTTTTAGATGGACGTCAAAATTGCTTTTCTGAATGGAAAACTGAAAGAAACTGTCTATGTTAGCTAGCCAGAAGGATTCGTTGATCCAGAGTTCCCGAATCATGTCTACAAACTGAACAAGGCTCTCTACGGTCTCAAACAAGCCCCTCGGGCATGGTATGATTAGTTATCATCCTTTCTCCTATCTCACAATTTTGTCAAAGGATCGGTCGACCCACGTTTTAATCGTTCAAATCACGGGGCACACTTTTTAATCGTTCAAATTTATGTGGATGACATCTTTTTGGGTCAACACATCTAAAATACTCAAACGCTTTTTCAAGACTTATGAAAAAACATTTTGAAATGTCCATGATGGGTGAACTTACATTCTTTCTAGGACTTCAAGTTCATCAATCACCCCGTGGTATTTTCTCGAGTCAGTCCAAATATGCCCTTGAAATTTTAAACAAAAATGGAATGCAAAACTGTGACACCTATGTCACTCCAATGCCACATACCAAGAAACTGGACGCTGATTTGCATGGGAAATTGGTTGACCCTACCAAATACCGAAGTATCATTGGGTCTCTCATGTATCTAACAGCCAGTAGACATGATATTGTCTTTGCTGTATATCTTTGCTCCCGTTATCAGTCGCGACCAACTGAAACTCACCTCTCTGAGGCTAAAAGAATCCTCCGATTCATCAAGGGAACCATTAACTTGAGGATCTGGTATCCGAAGGATTCTGGTTTTGAACTAATCGCTTTTTCAGATGCTGATCATGCAGGTTGCTTAGACTCTCGGAAAAGTACTTCAGGAGCTTTACAATTTCTTGGTGATAAACTGGTGTCATGGCAATCGAAGAAGCAGGATTGTACATCGTTGTCCTCAACCGAAGCAGAATATGTATCCATGTCGGCGTGTTGTGCTCAAGCCATTTGGATGAGAACACAACTCAAAGACTATGGTTTCGTATTTGACAGAATCCCGATGTACTGCGACAATCGAAGTGCTATAGCGATCTCGTGCAACTTTGTTCAACATTCGAAATCAAAGCACATCGATCTTCGATATCATTTCATCAAGGAGCATGTGGAAAAGGGTACCGTTGAATTATACTTTGTGGGTACTGAATACCAACTGGCAGATCTTCTCACCAAAGCCTTAGCTCCTACTAGGTTTACTGAGTTGGTCCACCGGATTGGTATGCGGTGTTTGACTCCAGAGGAACTAGACGAACTTTTAAAACAATCTTAAAAACAGTCAAACACCAAAACCTCTTTTGTAAATATTTTTCAAAAACAAAATACAAAAATATAAAATCTGATAAACTTCAAAAATATTCTTCTATCTCATTTCTTTTAAACATGGCAAGTACAAAACTTCAGTCAACACTTTGTTCTTTCTAACTTTTCACATTTTCCCGAACAAGTGTTGAGGGGGAGAAAGTAAATATTTTTCTGTTTCATAAAACCTTGTACTTGCATGTTACCTTATTCCGGTTGTTTCTTTGATTATGGTGGTCATATTTCTGGTTCATTGACACTCCCCGGACTCAAATTTGTAAAATTTCATTATTTCTTAAGTCAAGGGGGAGCGTCGTCAAGTTTCTTTCCAAATATCATACTTTGCGTAACCAAATTGGAAGTTATGACCTAAGGATGTAAATGGTTGAGGTGGAGGGACCAAAGTTGTCAAAATATTTAACTATTTTCAACAAAACCACTCCACCAACTTTTCTAACACATTTAATTCAAAACATTAAATTCTTCAACCACCCATCCCACGCATAATATTCATTCTGAAAATCTGTGCTTTAAACTCCTAATTTGTAAGTGTTTTAATGATCTTTGTGTTATTATAAACAATGGTTTTGATTTTTAAACAAATCCAACGGTTAGATTTTGAGTTAGGAGTGATTTTGTATTTTACGCGTATGCGTATGAACACAAAATCATCATTGGGTGTTTATAATGAAAGATATTGTGTCAAAATGCTTAAAATCAAGTGTTATAAACATTTCCAACTTCAAAATCTACCCAGAAAACGTTTTAATCGTGTTTCAAAGATTAGGGTTTATGCGTAGATTTAGGGGTTTTCTTGTGAGTGTGTTTCTGTGTAATTAATTGGTCGTAGGATGTTTGCGATATGCTTAAATGACCTAATTCTCTCTTGAATTGTTCCCAGACACATGAATTTTGTGAAAATTAAGAATTAGGGTTTATACTCGTATGAATTGGGTACTTTTGATTCAAGAGGTTTTAGATGTTAAAACTTGTTGCAAAACTATCATATAACCTCTAAGTCATCCCAGAAACAATTTGGTTCCATTTCCATGGCTAGAATCCTTACTCGTAATATTTGAATCCTAGGGTTTAAGTTTTTACGTGTATGTGTATCCTACGCGTAACTGTAAAGATTGTGACTTCATGTGAAATTGAAAGGAATTGATATATGTGTTAATAAATGTGTTATGACGAATTTCAGGTTATTGCACGTAAAAAATTCAGAATCAAGGTTAATCATGGTTTCCTACGCATAAGGATCACCTTACGCGTAGAAAGTTACACGTAAGAGTAATCTTACACGTAACCTTTACGCGTAAGGTTCTACAAGGGGACTACGCGTATCCTGTGAAGGATATGCGTAAACTTGAGTCTTATGCATAAGGTTCACTCTTACGAGTAAACCTTACGCGTAAGCTCCAACATACGCTTACGCGTAAGCCTTATGCTAAGGGCTCTTTTCCTACGCGTAAGTTAAGTTCCTATGCATAAGCTTATGCCTACGCGTATGGTTTATTGTTTACGCATAAGCTTGCAATTCCTATGCTTAAGCCTAATTTTTAACCATAATTATGAATTGTTACGCGTACAAACTTGTAAATAAATAAATCATAACGTCACGAAACCAAAATGTCACTAATAAGCTTAAATGTTTAATATGTTGTGAAAATAAGTGAAAAATTGGACTTTAAAACTCAAAATTAATAAATTCACGAAACTTATCACGACTACTTTGGACTATTGGACAAACAAGAGACGTTGGACTCGTAACATTCATCAACATAACATATTCAATAATTGAACAATAAAATCAACTTTTGACTAACATAATGTCTTTCGATATGTTGGTTCTTTTGGCTCAATATCTTTCAGATCACAATATGGACGTCACAATGGCATCGAATGTTCTCACAATGGAAGACATCTTCCCCAACGGTTACACAATGAAGATTGGGAAGAACAATCTCAGAGTCGATTTTGATAACTTCACGTGTTCTGAGTCTTCTTGTCAAATTGCTGTGGATATTCTGAAGACTCATCCTTACAAGAATATGCTCACAAACTCTGCAACTGTGCCGGTGATTTATGTTCATCAATTCTGGCATACCATGCAGAAGGTTAAAGGTCAAGATGCGGTGACAGTGACACTTAACGACAAACAAGTCACTATCACTCCAGCAGACTTAAGGGCTATTCTTCTTGTTCCTACCATTCAGCCTGCTGATTACTTTGCTACTCCTTCGGAAGAGGTCACTCTCCAGTTCATGGTCGACATCGGCTATGATGAAGCTGCTGGGATCATCACAAAACACTCATCAGTTGATCTTAAGAACATCCCCCAGCCATGGAGAACCCTCTACATCATGATTGCCAAATCAGTTTCTGGACGTGACAGTGGTTTTGAGCATCCTAAGCTCATGGAACTAAAAATATTTTGGGGCATGGTCAACATGGAGCGCATCGAATTTGTAGCTCTGATCTGGGACGACATGATGTCTTACCTTAAAAAGCCTGGCACCAAGATCCCTTATATCAGATACACAAAACTGTTGATCCAAAGGATTCTAGGGAATAATCCAGATATTCCTTTGAGACTTGATGACCCCAACCATCACTCCGTGTTGCTTGAGCCCACACTCAATGTTGTCAGACTTAAGGACTCAACAACGTAGAAACAAGGTGTGGTATTGCCAGATTGCTTTCTTACTGCTGACATCAAGGGACTTCAATCGTACAAACGTTAGCTGGAAGCAGTTGAATTGGGCAAAGTGGTATTCATTGATGAAAAGTCCTCTGGCACACCTGTTAGGAAGACCAGGAGAGGCAGTGCTGGAAGTATTGCAAGCACTGAGAGTACACGTAAATATCCAAAGAGAACTCACACACTCAAAAAGAGAGTTCCAACAAAGGGTGCCATCCCTATTCCCAAACCTGAACCAAAACTGATGGACGAGGACTCGGAGGACACCGAAATAGATGAAGAGATTATCTACTCTGAATCTGCCACAAATGATACACTAACAGTTGCAAAACCTCTAAGTCCCAAGTCTGATAAAGGGAAAACTCCAGTGCAAGAGCAGGAAGAAGAGAGCTCAGATGAAGAGCCACTGGATGAAGACAAGGATTACAGAAAGAAGCTTAAGTATCTCAGACTCCAACATGTTGCTAAAGAGTTTAACCTTCAACAAACTCGTGGCCCTGGAGGGTCAAGTGGTGGTGCACTAACCACACCAGTTTCCGATGCGGTTAATCAACTCCCTAAGGGAACTGGTACCACCACCACCCACGAATCAGAACAAAAGCAATTGGAGGATGAACTTATCTTTGACTTTGAGGAACCGAAAAAGAAGAAGGATAAGACTGAGAAAATTTCTGATGAAGATGTTGATGCTACTGCTGATGAAAAAGCAAAAGAAGAAGCTCAAGCTCAAGCAGACAAAGAAGCTAGGGTTAAGGCAGAAGAAAAGGCCAAAGCTGAAAAGGAAGCCGATGATTATCTTCTAGATAGTCCCGTATGCAGTAAGGAACAAACATCTGAGCCACCAAAGGACCCTGAGCCTCCTCATAACTCATCATCATCAGAAATCACCACCACCATCCAAAGGCACCACAAGATCAGCATCCAGATCAGTAAAGAAACCAACCGACACTTGGATATCACGGGCTAAGACAAAGATTGTCAAAGATGTCAGGCAAGTCAGGAAGAAAGACGTGACCAACAAGAAACTGAATCAACTTGCAGACATGATCAATCTTCTTCAGGACGTGATAAACGAGATGTCAGATGAAAGGGATCAGATTAAACAATTTCTTAACAGAGATATACAAGGGGAAATGAACGGGACTATCAGAGAATACACTCACAAGTTTCTTCTTGATACAGTCCCTGGAGTGACAAGAGAAATGTTCACCAGACAACTCTATCCGAATCTCATGCAATTGGTCAAGCAAACAATGCAATCTACTCCGGTAGCAATGCAAATCAACCCAATTGAGCCTGCAGTTGTCTCCGATGCAGAGTTGATTTCCAAGCTTGTAGTACAAATGTCTAAACGATCAGCAACATTTACTTCTGACGAAGCAAAATTGTTTGAGGCACTGCTGGAATATCAACTCAAGACGTCATGCAAACAGTCAGCTGAAAAGACCAACCGTCCAAGAGACGATGATGATGCGGATAAGGATAAAGAATCAAAATGCAAGAAGAAAGCTGGTGATTCATCCTCAATGCTTCCACCACCCCCAAGGACCTCCACCGAAAGAAGATCTCCCCAACATTCTCCTGCTACTGATAAACCTCAGGACTCTGAGTTACCACCACAAACTGAGAAAACCGGTGATCATTTTGAATACACTGGTGGTGACGAAGAAGAGATCCCTGAGCCCCAACAACAACCTACGTCTTCTACTACAACAAAGAAACCAGAATCATCATCGAAGCCAAAGAAGAAGAAGACTGTTGTCTCATGGCTAGATGAAGATGACACCGAGGAATATGACTGGTTTTCTAAACTTGTTGATGCTACCCCTCCGTTACCAGAAGGTCAAGAAATGGTAGATGGTCGCACAATGGAGCATGTGAAGCTTATACAGGAAAAGTTCAAAGTGAAGAAGATGACTAAGGCAGAGTTGAGGCGAATCAAGAATGATGCATTTCAACTTCTTAAAGACAGCTCAGACAGTGCAATTGAAGTCGAATATCATCTCGACAACATTGCACGGGCCATGTCTAACAACATCGATTGGCTCAACCCTGAAGCTAACAATGACTTCACCAGACAAGACAAGACTCCATATTACACATACTGGACCAAACCTCTACCTACCATTGGCCGACCGGATCAACCTAAGATTCCATACCGCTATTTCTTCCACAACGACCTGGAGTTTCTTCTACACGGTAGCGATGTTACCAGAAAATACGCTACATCACTCATACTCCCTTTCCCGACAGCAATATACTCCAACAGCATAGCCATCGAGGAAGATGCCACACACATGTTTTCTGACAAAGTGGAAAAGTATGACCTCGATGCACTATATGGGATTCATCATTGGCCAGAACGACGAAGAATCTTCTACAAAAGCTGCCAGGTTCTAAAGTCGAAAAAGGAAGTGTTCAGTGATAAATGGATCGTTGCTATTCAGCATGTTACCCTGTCGTCGAAGTGGGACTACACATTCCTTAAGAAAATAGTGGTCAAACGACAAGACGAAGAGGAATATGACTTTTGTGAAGCGGATTTTCCAAGATTGTCACTAAACGACATTGAAGATATGTATCTTGCGAAGGTACAAGGACGAATGCGACAATTCTCTACAACTATCCAACGCGAGTACATCAAGTCATTGTTAATCTTCATCAGAAGCATAGTGATCCAAGAACGTGTAGAAGATATTCAACTTGCCGTGGAATCATACCAAAAGCGTGTTAATCTCACAAAACCACAGCTAGACCTTCCCGACATAAACCAACTTGCTTAGTACACCCTTATCAGGAAACCATTTGGGGTAGTCTACCGAAGTGAACTACAACACAATTGCTTCACAAGTTTGGGGATCACACATTGAAGAAAGTTAGGGACGGATTAGCTTATCGGTTAAAGGAGATACATGACGGCATAGGGTCACCGAAGAGATGGAATTCGAGGGATAGGAGGGATGTAAAGAAGATCATCACGCGGATTGATGAAAGGTTGTTCAGAAGGGATCAAATCAGAACATTGGAGAGTTTCGTAGGTGGTCGTCCAAGCATATCTCTCACAGGCTACCAACGTCCAGAACGCACTCCTGGTGTTATTGCCGGACTACCTGGTACTCCTGATTCTCCTTGATATGTTTCCTTATCATTATTTGGATGTGTGATTTATATCGGACTATGGCTTGTGCACACATAACAGTGTACAACCCGTTCTTGTAATGAAAGGACCCTATGGTATGCATCAGTGCCACAATCCTGTAAAAGGAGCGAAAGCTTCTTACTTTTGAGTAAAACTAATCAAAACTTTCACTTTTCAAAGTTTTACTCAAAAGGACAAGTACTTCCCCTTATGTTTTTCAAAACCTCAAAAGTTAATATCACTTGTTGAGGGGGACTATTTGCTTAAAAACTTTGTTCACAAAATTGTTCTTCGTGGTAATCTTCCCACAAAACTCAAAATAGACATATTCGATATCAAAATTTCGTCAAAAATAACATTTATATGCCATTTTTGAGGGGGAGAAAAATTATGTGATAAGAAATATGTTGTGGATTGCTAATGAATCTTTGTGCTAAAGACTTAACCAATGAATTGACGAGATCTTAAATGTTAGTAACTCGAAAAGACTTGTCCGGGACGGGTAATAATTTCAAGCTAGTTCGCTAGTGATGTAAACTTGTCTCGCAAAGGACTTGTCCTAATAGAATGTACCATTCGAGAAACTCTTGGTAGACATGAACTTTGACGGGTTTGACAACCTTTCGAGGTTTGTCCACACCTTCAAGGTAGTTATTAGAGCTAGTTGTCACCTAAAAGCTGACAATGTAACTCTTTAACTATGCAACGTAACCGTGTCTCGCGGGGAATTGTATATCCTGAGTTGATCAATTCAAAAGTGCGCGCTCTTCTCTCACCGTGCAGATTTCTGTTAAAATACTTAAGCACGTGTGGAGGGGTAGTATTTCTGCAAAATACAAAACTCTCACAGTGGTACTAAATGCTTTTATTCACAACCACTTTGAGAGATTTTCATGAAAATGGTTTACGGCAACATAAGTTAGTCATGGAGTTACAAGGTGACTAAGGTTAGGAATAACCGTCCTATGATCCGCCAGAGCCAGAGGGATCTACCCAAGGACACCACCAATAGTTAGCATTTAGAAGTCCTTAGGTATGATTATAAAAAGGAGAAATTGAGAATTGGAGAAAGAAGAAGTTGAAGAATTAAAAAGAAAAGTAAAGGTAAGGGTGAAAAGAAATAGCCCTCCATATTATTCAACTTAGGGCAGACACCGGGTTCAATTCATATGCTACTGGTTGTCACTTGATGACACCGGTATTGAAGATCAAAGTCGTCATGGACCCAGTGACGCATGCACTAAACCTTCTTAGCCACTCAAGTTTCTCTCAACAGAAGCTTGTTTCATTCTCACAGGGAACCCTACGTAAACTATCGACTTTCTCTTAGAGATTGCTGGTATTGAAGAAGGAGACCCTCTCCCTAGTCTCCGCTCAGGAAAACCAAAGCAATCTGTCCTACACAGATCTTAGCAATCTGTCGAGAACATTTATGAGAGGTTCACACATGTGATCCTCAGTGATTGAATAGAAACTCCTGCCAGGGTCAACTTCAAACAGCCCTGACAGCAGGTCACTTCGGTAACTCCTTGTGGGTTACGCTTAGTGTGTCTTAAACGATCTACAGGCGTGGGGTGATGCTTCGGTGTACCTCATCGACTCATCTGAACTGTAGGTGTACCTCGGTATATCGCGTTATCTCACTTGTGGGACTCCAGTTCAGGAACAGCCTTTGTGAGAATTAGAGTCGTGTTTTCACACTATGCTGTTAACACACTCGAAGTTCAAACTTGTAAGCGCTGGATTATTTCTAACCCATGTTTTATGTTTTCTTCTTATGGATGCTCGCGGGTGGAAAAGATCGTACGGATTCTTCACATGCTCATGCCAACAACAACACCAATTGAAGTTCTCTCAAAGGCAATGCAAAGTCAGAATGATTCTTCATCAAAGTCAAAGAATCTACAAAGTATAAAGACTAAGAGAACTACATCAGTACTGAAATTCAACGTTAAAGAGCGTGTGAGCATGTTGGAGAAAGACGTGGAGACACTGAAGCAACGAAGCGGACCTGATGCAGATAACCACAACATACTATCACTACCACCACAAAGAACAAAGATCAAAGAACAAAGAAAATGAAGACGTCAAAGCTGAAAACTTCGAAGAAAACAAGATCCCTACACTGGGGAAATTGTTGGAATCAAGGCATTTCTTCTCACAAGAATGAAGAACGAGAAGAAATGCCAGAAGACGTCAAAGCTACTATTACATCAACACCTAAACTAGATTACAAGTGTTAGTAATTAATATGTAATAGTTAGCTTAATTTGGCTTTTATGTTAGTAATTATGGCAAGGCTTATGTAGAAAGCCCATAAGCCTTGGCCCAAGCCCAATAAGGAAAGGAAAGGAACTTGCATGTTGCCCTAGTTCCTTCCCTATAAATAGTCTTGTAAACCTTTTCTTGAAGGTTGGTTGTTCACTTTTCTATTTCACTCTAAGCATAAACCTTTCATTATTCATACGTGTGTTTTGGTTAAGTGTTCATCCGATCCTTCCTTCATCTCATTTCTTCATATTGATGCTTGTGCTACAAACATGGTGACCTAACAGTAAAGTTTATGATTACGGCTTTTGGGGTAGTTGAAACCTTAATGAGAATTTAATCACGTATGTCAATCCTAACTGCGCCATCATTTACATATCTGAACTTACCAATTACTGGCTTCATAATCCATTCAGTGGAGTCTCTAACTTCGTTGACATCTTCAAGAGAATCCACAATCATCCAAATAATTTCTCTTAACCGCAACACTTTACAATGGCCCTACAAGTAAGAATGTTTAGAAATGTGCTAAGATTATCTTTTCGGGGTGCTTTTGGAATAACGGGTAGGACCTGCCGACAACGCCAAGAAAACAACAACCATGTTGATCAACGGAGTATCCAGGGTGTAATGTTTTTACTTACACAAAATGTCCTTTAATAATTTTTCTAATGCCTCAAAGCAATGCATGTTAGTCATTGACCCTTCATCCCAGATAATTAGTTTACATTTTGCGCAACTATGCAGCAAGATCACTTTTAGGATTATGGAACATGTAGAGTCCTTAATCATCATTAATGTTGATGGGAATTTTAAGTCGTCAATGTGCGGTTCTCCCACAAATCATTGACAAAGATTTGATGCCGCTAGAAGCTGCGTGTAAAACTATATCAAATTTATGTCTTATCGCGACCATGAGTGTCTTCGATAAGAAAGTATCTCCAGTTCCACCGTATCCGTATAGAAAAAACACCTCCGTTACCTGTCTATATGGAGTCCATGATGGTGTCAAGAAAACCCTTATGTTCTGATGTTAAACATCTATGTAGTTACAAATACACCCTTTGCAAATCGACTAGATCATAATCTAACTCATCAGATATCAGTTGGTTACCAAAATATGATATGAACCTATCATTTGGATATGGTATGTCCCCAAATTACCAAAAAGAGCACTTTACTTTTTTTCTTTTTTTTAATATGTCGAGCATAAAAGTTTTTTTTTGAAAGATTAATGTTACCATATTATGGAGGAATCTACTTACTATAAAAGGTTGTATGCAATTAAAATATACGAAATTCATCAAAATTAACTAAGTTTTAATATTGTTCTATTAAAGTCACTCAAACTTTGTTTAGTTACATATTCCTGATAAGGATTTAAAACGTACACTTTTAAGGGGTCATTTAAGCCCTTAATCGCCCACTTTTATATCCGTTACTGCTTAATTTAGTTCCTTTTCACTTTTTAGGTCTCGTGGAAGCAAAATGCTGGAATGATGCATATTTAAAACGCATACCCTACGACCTTATGAATACAACGCGTTAAGATAAGGTGTGGCTATTCAACCGACCAATAAAAGATAACTAGGGAGTAATAGTATCTAGGTAAACACATTTTTAATCATTATACGAGCACACATCAAAATAGACATAGCTACCCATAATAATTAGATAAGTAGAGTAATCGGTAGAAGTACCACCCCCAACCAATTGCCCCGAGATATTTACCTTAGCTTTCTAAAAAACCAATAAAAAGATAAAAAAAGAATCATCCTCAACCCCCACCTTCTCGTCATACATTTCCCCTAGAGAACGATATCAATACCCGAGGCTTACCCAATACTACACTACAGCGATTAGGTTCACTGCCTAGGAGGTTTAAAACTTGCTCGACGAAAAGGAAGCTTCTTTTGACCCCGAAAGCGCTCCGTACACGCATCATTGTTGTATGTTGAAATCCCAAAACATTTTGTTCGGAACAGTCAAGATAAAATGTGGACTCGAAGAAAGCAAGGCAAAAGCATAGGTCGGATCCATCATGTTCCTCCATCTTGGGGCGAGATTTTTTATTTACGTATGCTTTTAAACAAATTTAAAGGTACAGAAGAATGAGACGACTTTAAGAAATATGATGGTGTATTATATTGTACGTATAAAGAGGCTTGCGACGCACGTGGATTGTTAGCGGATGCCAAGGAATACATCGAAGGCATAATTGAAGCAAGTCAGTGGGGAACTGGGGATTACCTTCGTAATCATTTTGTTATGTTAATACTATCAGATAGTATGTCAAGACCCAAGGTCGTTTGGGAGAAGTCGTGGAGACTTTTAGAAGACAACATTTTACATTTGGAAAGGCTATAAAGAAACCATCCGAGTATCATGCCATTTTATATTTTAAAGCATAAATAGTAATAAACGTTTATACCTGAATTATCAATTGCAAGTAGCCTTATTTGAAAGTCAGAAAACTGAAATTCATTGCTTTTGTGCAGAACTACAACTAACGGATAAACAAAGGTACAATATATATTTAACATATATTGAGGACAAGTTACTCAGCAATTCGAAAAGCCTCAAAGATATTGTTAATATGCCGTATCCGGATTCAGAGTTACAATGGATGGATACAATCGGTTGATTTATGATGAACTTGATTATAATGTTCCAGAATTGATACTCCATCATCAAGCACTATATGAAAGTTTGACAAATGATCAAAAAGGAATATATGATACTATAATAGATGCTTGTGATAATGACAAAGGAGGTATGTTTTTTGTATATGGTTATGGAGGTACAGGTAAGACTTTCCTGTACAAGAGATTGACAGCTGCGTTAAAGTCCAAGAGTCAAATAGTTCTAAACGTAGCATCAAGTGGTACAGCTTCAAGAAACTCTTGTTCCATAGTCTTCCTTATATCGTCTTCATCCATCCACTGCAAAAGTAATACATTTGCACATCAACTAGAATGTAAACACACAAGAACAATCGTTACCCAAATGACAATTAAATGAATACATGTTGCATTCTGCCATCACAATGCCTTTTTCTACCTCGAACCTTTGTTTCCTTTGTTGGTTTTGGTACTTGATCCTTGTGACAGTTAGACTTATTATGTCCAACAGTTTGACAATTGGAGCATTTAATCTGTTACGAGCTCTAGATTTACCCATTTTGATGCAATTTCACTTAATTGAGGCTTTATGTTTATGAATTCAAATTTGGGGTAAAATGTGAGAAAAAAGTGCTTCCTATAACTTAATACAAATGTGAGGACATGATAGGGGACTAAAACCTTAGTCCCCTATACTCTTAAACACTTAAACCTTAGTCCCCATAGTTCTACCAACACCCAATACAATCAAAACCGATATAACAACTATCTAAGACGAATACAACAATTAACAACAAAATTAACAAATTATAACACTAGAACATAACATATAGATTCATTAATTTCATATTAAACATTAAATATTCAGTACATATTTTTCCAAAAAAAAAGGAAAACATAACCAATTCATTTCCCTTCTCATCACTTTGTCTTCCTAAGATCATCAAGAAAGTTGTTCCTGTCAAACATCTGTGAGTATGTTTGACAGATCATCCTACTTATCTCCAACGCCTTCAAGACATTAGCCTTTTTCTTCTTCCGAAGATCCTCAAGAAACTTGTAGTTCATCACCGTAGTTCGAAAGCCTTCGAGATCAGAGATGTATTCTTGGGTTTCCTTCATACCAAGAATCAAGTCAGTCAAAGTTTGTTGGAGGCAATTAGCAATTTTGATGTCCTTATCGTTTTCTCTCTGATAAAAGAGAGAAATCGAGTCAAACATGTAGTCAGACTTCGAAACTTTGGCGAGTTCTTGAAGAAGTGGGAAGTCAGCAATTCGGAGGTTGTTGAGATTTTGTGAGAATTTGTTTTCTTTTATTGTTGGTATGCAAATGGTATATGTTATTAACCCATAAATAACAAAAACAACGGGACGTTTCAAATTCAGGGACTAATTGTGAAGTAAGTAAAAAGAGAAATAGTCAAGTTTGTGTGAGTAAAAATACGCGGGAATTTTAAGGATGTGAAGGAAGAAGAAGAAGGTGAGGTCTTGTTCAGAATCCACTGTAAAGGGTTTTTTGATTATAGCCCACTCAGGTATGAAGGAGGTTCATTAATTAATCTGTGTGCCTTTACCAGTGGAGGGATATATTTAGTTCAAGCATTGATAACGTATTATCAGAGATTAATGAACAAAAATGGGCGTTGTTTTTCTCTGATCCTAAAGAATCCCTAGAAAATGGTTTGCATTTGATTCATACTGATGATGATGTTCATACTTTATTTGCATTGACTGAAACACATGAGTCAGTTGATATCTTCGTTGCACACAAGCCCCAAAAGTTAGCACAATTTTACTTAAAAAACATCAGTTTTGAAGTTGTGGGTTGGGTAGAGCAAGATGCTAACTTTAGAATTCTTAGTCCAACACCTTTTAGGACTAGACGTAAATGGCAGGGGATAGATAAGAAAAAAATGCACGGGAGTGGAACCAAGACACCAACAGTGAAAGGTGGTGTTGTAATCAAAGAGGAACAAGGGGTTGTAGCTAAAAAAAGGGAGAAAATTAAAGGAAAAAGAAAAGGAAAGCTGGTTGAGGAAGAGCATGTTTCGCACACACAAAAAAAAAAAAAAAAAAAAAGGAAGGAAGTTGTTCAAGAATTTAAGCGAGGTTTAGAAGGGAAGGGGAAGGCTAAAATGGTTGAGTTTGCAGGGTTTGATATTGAGAACTTGCCTGGTTTTGATGGGAAGGGGAAGGCTAAAAAGGTTGGTGGTGCTGCTGCTGATGTTTCTAGCGGTGTTAAGACACCCTTTAGGAGCAAATAAAAGATTACAAACTGCGTCCTTGCACTGTTCTCCCAAAGGCCATCCTAGGTGATGTTTCAGTGATGAATACCATGTCATGTGTTTAATTCCTTTAAGCTGTAATAGTACAGTACCTAACTTATATGTTTGTTGTTTGCATACTTGTTTTTGCAGACAAGGTAGCAGTAGCATCATCACTTTAAGATTCATGTTCTGCGGGTTCAACAGTTTATGGATATCGATAAGAGATGTGTAGATTATTTGAAGGTTTAGCAGTTGAACGTTTTGAAGTGAGAACTGCATCATCTTTTATATTTTGTGAAATGTTAGTATAACCATGTATCAGACAATGACTCCGTAGTATCAGTTATTTTCCAGTTTCATCAAACATTGAACATATAGTTGACTGTTATAAGTCAACTTGCTAAGTAGTTGGTTATGTATAAATTTGTTTGTTTGTCCTAGGTAAAATTCTGTGAGGTCATATATTGTTTAGCAGTTGACTTTTATAAAGTCATATTTAACATGTCAGGTATAATTGTATAATTCGCTCAAACAATCACCCATTTATGTGTTGGTAGAATAGTCTTGGGTTAGAATTAACTAAGGTGTGGTATAAATGTGTATCGACTATAATACCCTCGACTAACTAACATAAATTAGACGTTGACCTTGACGTTAGTGGTCAAGGGACGAGTTTGACATATAAAGCCCATGTTTTAGACCTCCAACGATAATAACGCCCAAGATTATCCTATTGCGATGCGTAGAAACAAATTTAAAAACCAAACTATGTATTTTAGTCTTATTTATCTTCTTTGCACCGAATCCTACATAGTAAAAATATATTAATTAATTAGTAGTAGTAAATAATGCAGTAAAGAAATAAGTCAAAAACACACCTCCAATGATACACAACCAACTAACCCAACCACCAACCAAACAACACTTGTTTACTAAAAACACACTTCCTCCTCATTGTTCTCAGTCGACAATTCCCAAGTTAAACTCCTCACTCTTGTTCTCTCCGCCACCCTCTTTCTATATCTATCTTTCTTTCTCATCATTTTCCATTAATCATTTGAATCATAAAAAATGGCACAATCACTAAACCTGTTTGTTTCAACCTCCCATTCCTCACCTGACTTAACACATTCATCTTACTCTAAACCCATTTTCCAAACACCCTTCTTAACCCTCCCTTCAAAACCTTTCAAAAAATCACTTCTCATAGCCTCTTCGGCACCCGAAAACGTTGCGGAGTATTCGATAACCGATAACGGAAGGAATATCGCCTCACCAGCAAGTTCTGTGATAGAAGTTGATGCAGTGACTGAAGCTGAGCTGAAGGAGAATGGGTTCAGGAGTACGCGAAGGACGAAGCTCGTCTGCACGATCGGGCCAGCGACGTGTGGGTTTGATGAGCTGGAGGGGTTGGCTGTTGGTGGGATGAATGTGGCGAGGATTAATATGTGTCATGGGACGCGCGAATGGCATAAGAGTGTAATTGATAAGGTGAGGAGGTTGAATGAGGAGAAAGGCTATGCTGTTGCTATTATGATGGATACTGAAGGTAGTGAGATTCATATGGGTGATCTTGGTGGCGCTTCTTCTGCTAAAGCTGAGGTAGTATGTTTTTTCATTCTTTTTCTTAGCGGTTTGAGTTTCGTAGCTTACGATCAACTATTTGGACCCTTTTAGCTGAAACCCTTTTAGACTACGTGGAGAGAGTGTTTGGATGTGTTAAATATGTAGGAAGTCGTTATTGAAAGGTGGTTAGAATGTTTGTGCAATTGTGATTATGTGATTGATTACGTATGGGTAAATTGGGCAATGATTGCTTGTAATTGGTTTTTCTTTTATAGCTAATATTAAGTTGATTAGTTCACCTGCATATAATGTCAATCACTAGAAAGTTATTATTAAACGTTCATTATAATATGTACATCGACTTTGGTTTGAGTATAATGTAGTTGTGTAGGATCCAATTTCACACCAATTCAAGGTGTTGAATCTTAAATGTTAGGCTTAGAACAATGCTCTAAATTCATATGTCCTACCATCCCTCATTTCATATCAGCACATGCTAAACGGTTAATACTTGAGATCAGATGTGTAAAAGGCCAAATATCTGACCTTTTTTTTTTTGCATTGTTGGTAGATTGTTTCCAGGGATCTCAACAATTTAGAGTCATTTACATGTATCTATTTTTGTGTATACTTATTTGGGTGAAGAGTTGAAACAGAATTGATGACTTATTTACAGTGAATATATGCTGCCTCCGATTATTGTTACTTTTCATTTATTTATCCACTTGTTTGGCCTTCTGTTTTGCGTATGTGCCAATGAAATTTTCAGGGTCAACAAACCTATTTAACACAATCTTTAAGATATTTTTAGTTGAAAGAACCACGAAATATGTTTGATGACATCTTCTTTGCATAGAATGATTTCTTTCTTCCCTTTTTTATGGTGTGTGATTAAATGCAGGATGGAGAAGTATGGACTTTCAGTGTTCGAGCTTATGATTCCCCTCGTCCTGAGCGTGCTATCACTGTAAACTACGATGGCTTTGCTGAAGGTTAGGACATATCATTTTTAGTATTTATGTGTATCTGATAATTTCCTTTGAATTGAAAATGAATTTCTCATGAGTTCTTTACATAACAGATGTGAAAGTTGGGGATGAACTCCTTGTTGACGGTGGAATGGTGAGGTTTGAGGTCATTGAAAAAATTGGCCCAGATGTCAAGTGCTTGTGTACTGATCCAGGACTATTGTTACCTCGTGCTAACTTGACCTTTTGGCGAGATGGAAGCTTAGTTCGTGAACGTAATGCCATGCTTCCAACAATCTCCTCAAAGGTTGGTGCTTCGATATCATGATATCTATCTAGTGTGAAATATTGGATATATATGAAAAATTGGAGGGTTGGACAAATGGGTTATTCAAAATTTTGTTTAACCGGGTCGGGTTTGTCTACTACCTTAAATGACGGTACTAAAAATGTTGATAATCATTGAAGCAATATAAACATTTATGTTAAAAAGTAAATGACATTTGACTGAACTGAAATCAATCATCCCAAATATAATATGGTGCAAATAGCAAAACACCAAAAAGTTAGTTTTATTCGTTCTACGGTTAGAAATGGACAAAAAAAAAACTAATATTTTCTTAGTTTGTTGAGTGAGTTTATAGCCATCATAATGAACAGGTTTTTTAAAAACATATTACTCGATAAAATTTCAAAGTATAGTTTTATGCTAAATACATTTTTGTCCTTATTTTATACTAAAATTGTATTTTCATCACCTGATTGGATTGTGTTATACATTTGTAACCAGTGTTCAGCATTTCTTTTCGCAACATTTACCCTTTTCATAAAACTCCTACATACACCTAGCTCAAATCTGTTTGCCTTGATCTGAATATCAAAAAATTTAAATTTTTGTGCTGATACTACTATACCATATCAAGACTATTCTCATGACTAAATTAAAACTCAGCACACTGATTTCTCAGAAGAGATTCATATCTAATAGTACTAAAACCAACCAGTAACATGATAAACCAGATATTAAGACTGATGAAAACATCGAGTATCAAGAAGCAAGAGTAGAAGAGAAGATCCAAAAAAGCACCATAACTAAATTCCCATAACCCTTTTGATTAGAAGACTGCACCCTGCATACCAGTTGATGGCCATAACCAAATAACAATATATCAAACTTGATAAGTCTATTAAACAGCAATTTTGAATACTAGATCTGATCATTCTTAACCAAAAGTTCAAGAAGATGAAACTGAAATTAGCTCCATGATCAATGAAGCACATCCCTAACAAAAAAATTAAATACACAGCTTGAATAGGCCATAGGGCATTGACTAAGAAGAGCTGTCAGACTGTAACTAGAGATGGTTGGAAGAACCGAACAAGTAACTGTTTTGAGTGATATGAGATCTTACGAGTTCCGTCTTTTTGGATTTATCCAAGTACTTTGCCTTTGGAAATTGACCCAAAACTGTTTTTCATAATTTTTGTGTTAGTAGTTTACTATACTTTTGGGATTTATCCAAGGACTTGCAACCGCCCCTCAGATAGTATTTTGGCTGCTTACCTCGTTGCTTGACATTGATAGACTTTGTGTGATATATTTCTTCAAGCTAATAGTTTATGCCTTCAGGATTGGTTGGACATCGATTTTGGGATTGCGGAAGGTGTTGATTTTATTGCTGTATCATTTGTGAAGTCAGCAGAAGTGATTAATCATCTTAAAAGTTACATCAAAGCGCGGTCTCGTGATGGGTAAGAAATTGTTTACGTTCACATTTTTCTGCCCATGTACCTTATCTCTCCATTCTTGTTTGGCGAGTCCTTATAGATTTTATTCTCTATGAAAATATAGAGGTTGCAAAAGCAGGCTGAGAGGTTAAAACACACCTAATTAACCATCTGTATGTAATTAAGTTAATCAAAAAAGGAAAATGATGTGAATGAGTAGAGCCTTAAATCCCATTGTGAGTCGACATATGCAGGGACATAGCAGTAGTTGCAAAGATAGAGAGCATTGACTCATTGAAAAACTTGGAGGAAATTATTCAAGCTTCAGATGGGGCCATGGTAGCCAGAGGCGATCTGGGAGCACAAATTCCGTTAGAACAGGTTCCATTAGCTCAACAAAGGATTGTAGATGTGTGCAGACAGTTGAACAAGCCAGTAATTGTTGCTTCTCAGTTGCTTGAATCTATGATCGAGTACCCTACACCCACCAGAGCTGAAGTAGCTGATGTTTCTGAAGCAGTCAGGCAACGAGCCGATGCTCTTATGCTGTCAGGTGAGTCAGCCATGGGTCAGTTCCCCGACAAGGCTTTGACTGTCTTGAGAAGTGTCAGTTTAAGAATTGAGAAATGGTGGAGGGAAGAGAAACAACATGAAGTTATGGATCTCCCAGACATTGCTTCTTCTTTTTCGGATAGTATTTCTGAAGAGATCTGCAATTCCGCTGCCAAAATGGGTGAGAAGTCTTGATTGTTATTATTAGTACGAAAATTGCAATGAAACTTTATATTTGTTCCAAAAAGAAAAGTTTACCTTACATATGAATGGGCACACACTCAATATACACACTACACAAGCTGAGGTGGCAAAATGGGCTGTGGGCGGATGGTTTGAAACTTTGAGTAACTAGTCAAATGCTAAATTTTTTTAAATGAGTAAAATTGGGCCAGGTTGACCAGCTAACTCTATTGTATCGTCCTTTTCTTTGATCTATATAACTAAGTAATGTGTCAATTGTGATTACCAAAACTACACTATTAAAAACAATCTCAATATTTTCAATAAATTAGTTTGGAAGGTTCTAAACAGTTGGATACATTTTGGGTGACTTTTGACCCGTTTGATAGACTTGTTTGAGCTGTTTCATTTTTGGCTTAGTTTTAATGTGACCCGTTTAATGTTTTAAAGAAATAATTTACGTAGGGTCGAAAAGGCAACCTCTAATCACAAGTTTTATGTGTCCACTTGTTTTAAGGGAGACTTTGCACCAAAGCCATGTGTTAATTACAAAACAGCAATTCCATTCTTACTTTTTTAGGTTTCCGTGACAAAGTACTTGAGATATATTTGAGTGAATGTAAAATATTTCTACTAAACCATCTACAGATTTGAAAGTTATAGTTTTCATTACAGTTTGGCTCAAATGCTCTGAGGTTACGCCTTTTTGGTGGCTTCACTCAGAGCTTGGAACCGGGCATGTTCTTATTGGTCATAATTCCTAAATATCAGTTTATATATATATTTTGATGATTTTGCAGCTAATAATTTAGAGGTTGACGCTCTCTTCGTCTATACGAAAGACGGACACATGGCGTCTCTCCTCTCCCGGAGCCGGCCAGATTGCCCCATTTTTGCTTTCACGACCGACACTTCTGTGAGAAGACGCCTAAACCTACAATGGGGTCTAATACCCTTTAGATTGGGCTTCTCAGATGACATGGAAAGCAATCTCAACAAAACTTTTGCTCTACTTAAAGCCCGAGGTATGATCAAATCCGGTGACCTTGTTATTGCTGTATCTGACATGTTGCAATCGATTCAAGTCATGAATGTGCCATAAGAAAAACTTGCTTCAGCCAATTAACTAAGGCCCTTGGTGCTCCATCATAATGCCAACGACCTCATATATTGTATCCGCTAGATGGTTTTGGTATGCGTGTATTTCGTGATGTTTTGAGCTTTTTGTGAACTTCCTCCTTGATGACACAAAAGGACTGTAGCTTATGACTTATGGATTATGTAATTTGATGACTTGGTTTTGCCTTGTTTAATTTAGGTTACCTTTTCTAGTGTGAGGAGAAATTAAGAACCTTTTATACATAAGTTACCTGTACTCGGTTCTAGAGATGCACAGATGGGCTAAAGCCCGAGCCTGAGCTTAGGCCCGGCCTGGAGACCGGTCTGGCCCAACATGCCTAAATAGTCCTTATACTTTCAGCAAAGCCTGGTCTGGCCCGGGCTTGATTCGGCCTGTGCTATGCCCAAAAAAGACAAAAGCCCAAAAGCTTGGGCTTTTAAAAAACCCACTAAAAAACCTGAAAAGCTGGCAAAAAGCCTGAAAGATTAGGCTTTTGTTAAAAGCTTTTATTATGCAATTAATGTGCTTCTTCATAATGTAACTTTGTTTTGTTATCTTTAGTAATGTATTTACAAATATTTATCAAATACTTTCATATATAATAACTATATTGTTATTACAATATATATATAAAATGTCTCGAAAAAGTTTGGGCCCGGGTTGAGCTAAGCTTGGTCGGGCCCAGTTTAGACCATTAGAGCCGAAATAAGCTTAGTATCTTGGTTAGGGCCTGGGCTTTTTTGAACTATAAAAGCTTGGACTTTTTTGGCCTGGTCCAAGGTGCACCTCTACTGGGTTCTACATCAAGTCATCAACAAAAGGTCTAAAATGCTACCAATTTTATAGGTCAAAAGACACGGGAGTAGGGGTGTTCATGGGTTGGGTAATATCCGAATAAACTGAAAACCGAAACCGAACCGAACCGAAAATAACCGAACCGAACCGAATTAAATATTCGGTTTTCGGTTCGGTTATGGTTTTAGCAATCCAAACCGAAAACCGAATTTAAATAAATAAATATATATTTTTATATATTTATATATAAAAATAATAATAAAACTCTTTTAAATATAACATTTTTTAAGCTTTATTATTTTTTTCTTTTTAAAAATTTATATAAATAAATGAATAAATAATTAAATTTATGTAATTCGGGTTATTCGGTTTGGTTTTCGGTTATTCGGTTCGGTTGAATCAATTTAAGTTCGGTTCGGTTCGGTTTTCGGTTATACCCAGAAATAAAATTTAACCGAATTAACCGAACCGAAAAAACCAAATAACCCGATAACCGAACCAATGAACACCCCCACACGGGAGTCAAGTTTATAGTTCAAATCTTGCTTCTCATTTTAATTATAACATTTAAGGCTACTTTATGTATATGTGCCGTTTCTTTTGCAACTCATTTGAAAAAAATCTAGATTGAAGCCAACATAAAGAGGGAAACGACTTATATTACATCTCGGTATTGCTAAAAAAAGAAAAAAAGTATTTTAGTTCATACTCTTAGAGGGGGGTCTCATGCCCATGAGTTAAACCTTAACACATTGTCACGTCAGCGACACATCAATTTTAACTTTTTCACTTTGACCTAAAAAAAAACCCCTTATCATAACTCACCCTTAACTCACTTTAACTCAAATATTTTCAAATTAACCCCTAAACTAAAACTAATACTTCATTTAATAAAAAAAACAAAAACATTTTAAATACGAATTACATTAAACATTAAAGTTAATCACGAATTACATAGTACGATTAATACAAACTGCCACGAAAGTAATGCAAATAAAACTACAAAATAATAAAATAAATCATCTGAGTTATAACTCTCCTCACTTGAAGAGGATCTAAACTCGTCATCATAATATTTTCCTTCTATAGTGTCAAACCAGTTCTACCTAAGATATTATGCATCCCTGACTTCCTGCTCCTAACGAGCAGCTTCCTCGCGTGCCTCGTTTTCTCGTATTATCTCTAAATTTGCCTCATCCTGCTCAAATTCTTGAAGATAATCCTCAGTAAACCCAAACGGATTGTTTTGGAGGTCCACCGGTGGAGTGTTAACAGGTGGATTGTTAACCGGTGGAGTGATTTACAAATACATTTTCCGGTTGGAATACCGGAAAGACATCTTCTGGTGGAGTGTGATAAACTTCATTTTCTGGTGGAAAGGTATTTTCTGGCACTTGTTGTGGACTGGGGAATTGTTGGGAGAAGTTTTTGCGAGACATTGTTGAGAATCTGTGTGTGAGTTGTGTGTATGAGTTGTGTGTGATAAACAACTCTGGTGGAGTTGTATATATAGGCAGATTTGAATTTGAATTTGAATAAATCCCGCTCCAATTTGAAATTAAATGATCCCGGTCATATTTGAATTTTAAATTTTAAATTTGAATCTGGTTATCCCGTTCAGACTGAACCGTTTAAATTTAAATTTGAATAGGTTGAGAGGGTGCAAGTGAAAATTTGTTTTAAATGCAATGTAACCATTGAAGGGGTGAAATGATTTTTTTTTTCTTTTTTTATAGGGTTTTGCTAATGACAGCCCTAAGGGCTGTGATTAAGAATGAAAATTTTATTACATGATCACAATGAATGATTATCATTGAATGAGAATTTCGAAAAAAGTGGAGACAATCTTTAAAATTACGGATTTACAACAAACACTTGATTTTTATTGGTTCATTTTGTTTCTTACAATCAATTGTAATAAAATTTTTATTCTTAACCATAGCCTAAGGACAAGTTCGCTTATAATTTATGGATTTAACTAGAAAAAAAATAAGAAAACAAGGAAAAAGAAAACTTTTGAGTAATAGATGACACTTCGATATTGATAAAGAAAGGTATTGCTGGTCATTGATTATAAATGGACAAATGACACCCAATTATCCATTATTAATCACTTATGATGGACAAAGGATGTGGGTCACAATGTCGATTCATGAATATTCCTCTCTAATCCTCTTGAGCCACATCTTTTCAAACAAAACTACAAGTATATCGTGTACATTTAGTTCATTAACTAGTTATTAGAGCAAAGGGTAAGGGGTGTTCATGGGTCGGGTAATATACGAATAAACTGAAAACCGAAACCAAGCCGAACCGAAAATAACTGAACCGAACTCGTAACCGAACCGAAATTGCCAAAACCGAACCGAAAACCGAAATTAAATAAATATATATATTTTTTTATATATTTATATTAAAACTCTTTTATAATATATATATAATATTTTTATGCTTAAAAATTATTTTTTTTCAAAAAATATATATAAATAAATGAACCGAAAATAATATATATAAAAATTATTTATAATATATATATAATATCTTTAGGGTTGTGGTTAAGAATAAAATTTTTATTACAATTGGTTGTAAGAAACAAAATGAACCAATAAAAATAAAGTGTTTGTTGTAAATCCGTAATTTTAGGGATTGTCTCCACTTTTTTCGAAATTCTCATCCAATGATAATCATTCATTGTGATCATGTAATAAAATTTTCATTCTTAATCACAGCCCTTAGGGCTGTCATTAGCAAAACCTTTTTTTTTCAATTAAGTAACGTTGTAGGTAATTTACACATCTTATCATTTTAACTTTCAAATATGTTTTATCATCAATAATTACTAAATGTATCACAAACCACTATACTACATGTATTAATTCAAATTAATATGTATAGGTCAGGTAACACTTAGCTCTGTTATATTATTTGGCAAAAATCTTCCTATGAACAGTATCTAAATAGAAAACAGTTGATGCTTTTGTTTAACAAATTTAATTAATGTTAATATTTTTGATAATGATATTGCATATGGCATATTATCACCATCCATTATACTAAATGTATCACCAACCACTATACTAAATATATTGATCCAAATTAATGTGTATAGGTCGGGTAACATTTAGCTCCGTTATATTGTTTGACTAAAATCTTCCAATGGACATTATCTAAATAAAAAATAGTTGATCTTTTGTTTAACAAATTTAATTAATGGTAATATTTTTGATAATGATATTGCATATCGCATGTTATCACCACCCACAATACTAAATGTATCACCAACCACTATATTAAATATATTGATCCAAATTAATGTGTATAGGTCGGGTAACACTTTATGGGCAGAAAATAGAGATGATAGTTTGATAAAAACCCAATTATAATAACCCAATATAAAAAACTTAATATAACTATAATTTTACCTCTCAATCTTAACGATCCCTAAATTTTCTTCCAAAAATCATTGCTAGTTGAAGTTTACAAAGATTGAGTTTATAGTTTTATCGGTATTGATATGTCCTCCGAATATAGTTATATTTAGGTAATACGTCAACCTATCCATTTTGTTGGTATAGTTATAGTCGATAACGGGTTTGATGGTATGTTGAATTCTGATGTGACGATGTTGGATTTGATGACCATAACATTTTTATAAGAACAAAATTACATGATTTTCATGTAGACGTGATTGCTCTTCTTTCCATCCATAATCCATTGTACTAATAATTTTAGTGCTGTCTTGGCTATCTCCATGTTGCTTTTGTTTTTTGCAAGTGTTCATATGAGATTCTTTTAGTTCAAACTAAAATAAAATATGAGATTTCTTTGAAATGAGGTTGTGAGACCCTTTCGCATCACTACCGATTATTTTGAGGGCCCAGGATAAGTTTTTGTTATTTTATCGAACAATGTACGTGATGATTAGTTGCTAAAGATACGCAACATACTTTTTCAAATAAACTGGTATACGCAATGTACTTTGTAAAGTGTCAAAGCTAGCTAACATACTTTTAAATAATTGTCGATCTAACTAATATGACCGGTTGGTAATAGGTTACCAGGTCACCTTTGATAAAAAATTACACATTTAGTCCCCCAAACTGGACCAAATTCGCACAGTTAGTCCTACTTTGATAAAGACCGTTAAAAAAAAAAAATTAAAATTTTTTTTCTTAAAATCTACTTAAAATATTTTTTTTTAATTCATAATTTTTATAAAAAAATGGATAAATTTTTTATACATTTTTTTTTTCAATCGGAATTAAAAAAAAAAAAAAAAGATTTAAAAAAAAAAAAATTATTGTTTTTAATCGGAAAAAATTTAAATAGAACGTAATGATTTTTAAAAATTTTCGATATAAAAAACTTTAAAAAAGTGCATAAAAAATTTATCCATTTTTAAAAATTAAAAATTAATCGCATATTTTTAAGTTTTTTATATCGAAAATTTTTTTTTAAAAATCATTACGTTTTAAATTTTTTCCAATTAAAAAACAATTGCGTTTTTTTTAATCTATTTTTAAAAAAATCCGATTGAAAAAAAGTGTATAAAAAATTTATCCATTTTTTATAAAAATTATGAATTAAAAAAAATATTTTAAGTAGATTTTAAGAAAAAAAATTTAAAAGTTTTTTTTTAACGGTGGTTATCAAAATAGGACTAACTGTGCGAATTTGGTCTAGTTTGGGGGACCAAATGTGTAATTTTTTTTATCAAAGGTGACATGGTAACCTATTACCAACCGGTCATATTAGCTAGATCGACAATTATTTGAAAGTATGTTAGCTAATTTACAAACATGCGTGAACCATTTATTTAAAAATATTTATCTTTATTTTAAATTTATACAAAAGAAATGTTAATAATGTTAGTTATGTAGTAAAGTAATTTTATAGCGAAAAAAGTATGTATTTCTTTACTAGTTTTAGATTTTCATGCACGCATGGGATTTTAGGTTTGATTCTTGTTAGATTAAACTTTGGTTTAAATTTTATTGTACAAAATAGTTGTTTGAAGTAAAAATAGTATACAAACATTTATTTTTTTTTATTTTTTTTTTTATTTTTTTTATTTTTTTTAATATAATATCTAAGTATTATAGATATTTACCTCATTTTTTATAATATTTACGTAATTATAAATATTATTATCCTAAAAATGGGTAGAGATTTCAATTAAAAAAGAAAGAAAGTATCTTTAGATGAAAGTTTTGGTATACGAAAATAAACTAAAGGTAAAACATACAAAATTTAATTTGTACCTACTTTTTAGACAAACAACATCATGCACATGTATTATCTTGAACCCGTCAGAAATATAATATATGAACAAATGATTGTTTATCAGAAACCACTATGGTCTTAAATCAGAAACCAATCGTTCAACAAAAAACGTTTAAGAAATGGTTAAACATATTAAATTTTTATATTTATGCTATTGTTATTTTGTTGATGGTGTATAGAACTAATAAAATTATTTAGTTAGCAACGCAAAATCATCATAAACAAATAAACCAACTTATTGATAATATTAAACCGTTAGAAATACAATAAAAAGAAATTCGCCCCATCAGAATCGTTTACAAATATAAGAAGCATATTCTAGAATGTTTTAAACATTCTATATTTAAATTATTTTACGTGATAAGTTTTAAATTTATATGGTATATATCTTTTCAAAATTTGAATATGACACTTTTTCATCCAAAGAAACTTATGTGCTTTTTAAAAAATTAAATCTAACTCATTCTTAGAATAATAATATCTATAATTACGTTGTTATTAAAAAGAATAGTATACTAACATAAATTAAAGGTAAAACTTACAAAATTAGATTCATACATACTTTATAAACAAACATTATCATGCACATGTATCATCTTGACCCGTAAAAAATATACTACATGAAACATTAATTGTTTATCAGAAACAGTTTTGGCTTTAAATCAGAAATCAGTCGTTCAACAAAAAATGATTAAGAAATGGTTAAATAGATTGTATTTTTGTACTTATGTTATTTTAGTTTTCTTGATGGTGTTGCGGTCGTCTTACTATTTATTTGTTTGTGATGTGCCAAAAGATGACCTTAATATTTATGATTACCATTGACACTAACGTAAAAGAATCTATTTTTCACATGATTTTAGGTCAATGTTCTTACAACCCTCAAACTATGTCATTATTTTTTCAAACATAAAAAAACGTACTCACACAATTATACAAGTCCACGTAAATAATTTAACCTTAATTATACGTTTTAATATATTCATATATTTTTATTTTTTATTTTTTATTTTTTCAAAAGGTAAAAATATATACAAGTACATACGATACAGTTCCAGTGCTCTTGGACATTCCCAAAGTCACATTTTGAAACTGCACCAAATTCTTCAAAGTGCAACAAATCAAGCATAGTTGTCCAGTAAAGAGAACAAAGCTTTTCACCAATGCAATTGAGGATATCCAAAACTTTTAACTACATTTCCGCCAGTAGTGCCAAAACAGCTTTGATCACCAAACTGCAGCAGCCCCCCTCACAGATTAACTAAAATGACTGGTAAAATCAGGCATCATCATCAGAGTTGGATCACTTATGCAAAACTTACCAAACTTTTATTAATCTATTAGTTAAATACTACACAAAGTTATATAAGATATATTTTTTTAACATTGTGTCATAATCAAACACCACCACACTCGGTGATTATTTTCTTCTTCTTTATGTTTTGCATTTCTTCATCTTCATGTGAATCGTCAACTTTTCCTCACATGTTAATAATCTTGAATCAGTTACCATTTTGAGTTCGTTGATTATTTTTGCTTGAGTTTTATTATGATCTAGTTTCGATTTAAAGTATCATTAGAATTTCTCTTTTACTAGTTTGCTTAAATGCACTATCTGTGGAAAAAATAGGGTTACCAACCTGCCGACATTGCCTTTCTTTTTCTTAGTTATAATAATAATAATCGACATCTAAATAGGATTAGCAATAAGGTTACACCATAATTAGATCCAGAAAATAACACTTAAAGTCATGGCAATAATTCTATGCGTTTATGTGGATGGAAGATGCCAATATAAAAAGTAATCAAACGATAACAATGAGACACTCATTCTCTTGAAAGCTAGTTTCACCATTAAATGTAGCAATTACGGAAAGAAGGGGCAACTCTAGGAACAGGAAAATGAAGCTTGAAGAAGAAGATGAAAATACTTGATTACAGTTTTATTTTTTCTCTGTTTTCATTATTAGATGATAATGGATGATGATATGAATGTTGGTTTTCATTATTAGATGATAATGGATGATGATATGAATGTTGGGAGTTTAGAATTAAGCTAACCATTAACATCTACGAGTACGCAGCGGATAATTATCTAGTAATCGCAATTAGGTTAACCACGTAATAATAAACGATTAATTAATAAACAATTAATTAATAAAAGGGATAAAAGAAAACCTAACCTTGCTTGGCAATTGGACTTTAATAACGGACAATAAACCAAACGAAACTCAAGTATCTAAAATAGATACCTCTACGAGTATCACACACAAACACTTAAACCAAGTACGTTCGAATTACGCTAGTCGAGAACGTTTATCATTCAACCCCTTGAATACTTGAATAGTCACGAACAAAGAAAAAAAAACCCAAGAACCAAATTCTTCTTTTCTGCCCGAGATAAAACTGCCCGAGAAGCAGTTTGCTTTTATACCCGATATCGGATAAAACTATCCGAGAATCTCCCAAGTTCTGTCCGAGAAAAGATACAAGCAAGAACAAACTTTAACCTTATTCTTGCCATAAATTTTTGACCATGAAACATGCAAGAAACTAACCAATAGGAAACCTCACAACTTGAACATGCAAGTAAGGTTTTATTAATCAAAACAAACCAAGCTCTAATTGGTTTATTATAAAACCAATCAGATACTTTTATTTGTTAGGATAAGTCGATTATTTTAATAAGGTTGTAGGGATACATGTGATTCGTAATTTATATAGGATATATAGCACAAGGGACTCTCCAACTATATTAAAATATTCCTCCCATTTTAGTATTATCTCTTTTGTTTTTGGGCCGTATGTTTCGTCCAACACCCCGTCCAGTTAGGCCCATTCCATATTCGCATTTTATCTTCAATTAGTTTGATACTTTCATAGACTTACCACCGCTTTTTGCACCGCCTCATACCCAGAGGTTATCATCTCACCAAAAACAGATAAAGGCCTTATCTTTGCTTGAGGAAATAGCTTTTTAATCCTAATTTGTATGGTTATGTCGTGTAGTTATGTTGCTAATTTGTGTTTTTTTTGGTTTTCAGGTTATCCAACAAGAAACACCAATCAATGGCTACAGGTATGAATACTGTTTATGTTTTTTCAGTGTTAAGGGAAGAATAAAGAAGAGGAGAAGTGAACCTTAGATTTTCTGGATATACTATCGCTCCAACTTTCGGTAAGTATAATCAATGATTTTTATAATTTAACTAATCAAAACTGATTAGGTTTATTATTTTAAGAAGATTTGATGGATTTGTTTAAGTTCAAACGAATCTGAAGGCCGGTGGTATGCTTATGCGAAGGTGCGGTGGATGAGCTCAAAATAAATTAAAGGGTATGGTTCTCTAATAAGGTTAAAATATGTGTTTTTCTTTAAAAATAAGATTAGGGTTCGTTTGTGTTTTTATTTTTATGCATCGGCTACTTTGAAATTTAGGTGTATATTCATTTGGGTATGGTTCAATTGGTGTTATTTAATTTAGGACTGTGTAATTGAAAAAGGTTTTTAATTATAGGTGCGTTGGAAACATAGTCATTAAGAGATAATCACTTTCACATTTCGATGCTAAACGACCCCTTTACATGTCGAAGCGACTCATATAATGGGCCTGCTATAATTATATTGGCTGTTTACCTTTCCTACGCTAATGATTTGCAGTGATTCAGATGGCCGCGGTTGCGGCTAATCTTTGGCTTGGACGTCAGAAACGCCGGTAATTTGCCTATCAAATACTCCACCTTTTTTCACAGCTCATAATATGCTCCGTATAGATTACAGCGATGTTTAGCTATTATCTGTCTACATGTTGGTTAGGTTATTTATTAGATTTATGGCCTCTTATTAGTGATAAGAAGCTTGGGTGGTTGGACATATTAGAGACATTTTAAGTTATACCAAGTCTTTGCAAGGTCATGTGTTGTTACAGCTATTTATCATATATAAAAAGATAGTCATCATGCCACTTATGCCAATAATCAATCGAGTCATCCTATAATTAAATGCAGTCGAGCTTATTTGTGCTTACATTATTTTATTGTTGCATACAACATATAACTAACCTTTTAAGTATATTGCTGCTTTGTTGCATACAAGCTATAATTGGTAGTTTAACTTATATTAATCTTTAACAGTTGAAGAAGCTTCGAGAAAGAAATATGAGAGGAGAAGGGCTAGAAAAAGGTTGTAGCAGTTCGCAAAGGAATAATGGAAGGAAGTGCTTGACGGTAAAGGGTAAGTAAAATTATTAATTCCTGTGTGATCGTCCATAGGACGTGACAATAACCTAATCTAAACAACCCTTTACTGATCTTGGAGCGTCATTTGTTTGGTTATTGAATAATTGTTGCTTTTGTGCAGCTGGATACGAATGATGAAGACCAACCTGCCAAATGGAAGTGTCTCGGTATGTTGTAATTAGAGTGCTTCTGTTTTTTATTATACGTAATTTTCTGGATCGCACTTTTTATTATGTTTTTTTTTTTTTACATTTACAGTGCCTAAATGTTCTATCCAAGAAACATGACATGTACTGCCCTCTATATTATTGCGTGAAGCTGGTAACCATTTTGGTAAGTTGATGTCGGTTTCTTTTCTACTGTCGGGCTTCTTTGCTTCTTTTATACTGTTGCTTCCTATTATAAATATATCTTGAATATTGCTTACTTATTATTGTAGCGCACATTCGGACCGAAACTCCTTGATTTTACTAAACATGCGGCCCGTGAATTAGGTAATTTTTTTTGCTCCTGCTGTTGTATGTAACCGTATATTCCGATATTAAAAAATAGGTTTTTCCAATCAAAATAACTGACTAAGGTTTGGTCTTAAGCTGTGTTCCAGGTTCATTCGTACCGATTTTACATCGTTAGTGTATCAGCAGGCCACCACTTACACCGGAACAGCTCCGTGCTGGACATCTAAGTCTCCTGGTACATTACATCAACTGACAGGGCATCAAAACTCACTCGGTAATTTCTTTTTCTCAATGTGAAATGTCTATGCCATTTCTTTTAGCATTTGCGGACACAATACAAAATGAGAACATTTTTTTTGGGCTGCAGTTAATATGGTTACCGCCAGAGTTGTAACACCTACTGAATCTAACGAACAAACAACGCAAACCTATGAAGGTAACGCTCCCCACTATTGTTCACCTCCTTAGGAATCTACAAATTTACACCATGCTTTTATCTATGGCTTTTTATTTTTTCAATCAGATACACACGAATAGCAACCAAGGTATCTGAATGATTGTGCCACACAAGATTCTAGCATATCAGGCGGGGAAGTGTAGAAGAGTTTTCAAGTGAACAGGTTAGGACCTGCAGGCGATGGTGATGATGATTCAAGGCAAAGCAGAGCAAATACTGATGTTGCTTTCAATTTTCAGCTGATGGCTAACATTTTTGGGTGCCGAAAATCAAACTTTCGGATGCTCAAAAGGTAACATTACCTATATTGCTAAGTAATATTCAAGTTTCGGTATGTAGTGATCGAAAACATGTTCTTCTGAAACGTTTTGTAGCTAAATTGTTTCTGAGAACCGATGAGAAAAATATTTGCTAAGGTTAAAAGAAAAATCTGGCCAACAAGCTATAAGTGTAGCAGTTGAGTATTTAACCATTGTTTCGTATAATTTTGTCTATCGTTTAAGCTACGTTTCTTTAATTGCTGATATTAGCTTTTCTTTAAATTGTTATAGGTTTACTTTCTGTACTAAACATAGTTAATTTTATTTCTAATGATATTGTTTGAAAATTTTAAAGCAGCAGTGAAACATTATTAGAATCTTAACAACATACCATGTTAACATCACCTTTTCTACTGTACCCTCAAGTTGTGCCGCGCCTGTATGGTAAATGGTTCCAATTTCTTTAAAGGTGAAAAGCGTGAATGTTACCATTTAAATGGGTTAAAACCTTTGTGTTGGCCAGGCTTTTTTTATTAAATTTCAGTGTTGATCTTCTTACGGCAGCGTGAACTCAGCGTTACTAGGTCAACTGCCTTTCTCATGTGTGGACTACGGACTCAGACGTTCACAACACATCCTGAATTCGGGACCCTGTATGTACTCAGGCGCCATCAGGTAAAGGTACACCTTTCATCCCAATTTCTATTTATACTTTTAGGTCTGTAGTACTCATCCTGAGTTGGGGACCCTGTATGTACTCAGCCTCCTGAACTCGCCCATATTGCCACCTATAGTTAGATGTAGCAGATTGTGATGGCTACTTACCCAATTGAACTCTAATAGGTACTGGAATCCAGAAATAAGAGTATCAACACAACCTATGCTTGCAAAAATGCCCACAATATCGTTCTGCTCTCTGGAGTCTGTCACAAGGCTAGCATCCACCAAATTTAAGATGATACCAACAAGCGGCGCTAAAATCATTCCTCTGTTGACTTTCTCTGGAATCTGATCAGATCTTTTGGGTGTCCTGTATAGCCACAAGAGAAGTAAATATCCGAACATATGCTGGAGTATTTATCAACACAGATTGCAAAAGTAAATGTAAATGCAAGGTTGTGTCACAAGAGCTATTAAACTTTTTAGGTTGCATGTCTAGCCTATCTAGGCAAAGGCAGATAAAGGGGGCCACAATGGTCACGTACTCACGTGCCCCCCTAGCAAAAAAAATTGTAGTGTAAATTTTCGAAAATATTAGACTTCTTTTGTAATTAAGCTATTTTATATTATATTTCTGATGTAGGCTAACGAAGTGGATCTGGATGAGCTCAAGAAACTGTCAACAGATTATGGCGTGACCAACGAATTAACCACTAAAGGTCTTACGCCAGATTGCTTATGCTTATACTATCTTTACATATTTAAAATATAATTAAGCTATTTTATATTATAGTTTCTTCAACATTTCAGGTCAAACCGGCTTTTATTTTACCTGCTTGAGGACGGATCAGAGAAAGGAGGCAACACTCTTCTACCTCGAGCATGGACACCCACTTGGAGCAATGTAGATAAAGCAATATCAGTGTCCAGTAACAGGTCGTCTAGAATATTCAAAGAAATTGCGCAAAAGCTGACAATGCCACAACCTCATTCGTAGCACTTTATTCCACCATTTAAAGCAGAGAGATAGCCTACTTTCTTTGAGCGATATCATGGTCATGTAAAAACATGATTTCAGTAGTTTGATACCACACAGTGAAGTAATTTTTATAGTTTCATATTATCTTGGTTGCTTTCAATGGGTTTGTTCAGTAGGGTGGTTGTGTTGTTACATGAACATCCGTGTGTGTGTAGTAAGTATGCAAACGAGTGTCATTGCATGTTTATATACACTGAATTCTGTGACTGCAGCTGCTGCGATCTCAGTTGAATACAACACCCTTGGCGTTTTGCGGGTCTATTAATCATATCATTACAGGTTTACCTACAACATAAGGTGAAACAGGATGAGTACTTTCGGCATTGGAATGTAAATTCAAGTGATTGCTTGAATTAGTGTTAGAATGTAAACCAAAATGAAACAACATCAAAAATCCCGCCGCAGCGCGGCGGGTTACCAACACTTGTTACTGATTATTTAGGGATATCAGTAAAGTGTCTTCTATGAATGCATGTGTGAGTTTGTATATATAAGTAATATACCGACATATAACTTGGGCTGAAACAATGCGTACCAAGTTACAAAACCCAACACCACCCGATTTGTTTATGGTGGTCTAGGCCCAAGGCTCACCATCTGATCCACTTAGAAATTGTAGCAAGTCTAATGGATCACAAATAGAATCGGGTATGCATGCATGCAAGAAACGGGTCTAGTGTATTCAAGTTTAAACCGTTCGTCACGTACTCTCGTGTTTAACGTGTGTGCCCCCATAGGCTCACACACTTCTAGTCGTTTACGTGCGTTATAACTCCCACAAACCAATAGCTCCCACTTGGGAGTTGGAGTGTCGAATGACACACAAAACTAACGACGGAAACGCCTAGCAAACGCTCTCACTCGCTTTTTAACTAAAAGTGTCTGAGAGAATAGTTTCGTAAAAGTTTCTCAGTAGCATGGTTATTCAATGTCTTGCTCTAATCATCCTTTGTTATAGATACCGTTAAACCATGGATTATGGATCTCAAATCATTCCATATAGTTTAACCATTTAGAATCTCGTTATAGACTTTAATTCAGATATACCAAATGTAATCAAGAATCATCTTGCATTACCCTTTGGTCGCCAGACATTATCGATTAAATATGGAGAGGCGTCATGGTATCTTTCTGCACATATCAAGTGGAGTAACAAATCCTTTATTGACAAGTGTTGTGGATGCTGCTTCACATCACTCCGAAATATAGCTTTTATAACTACCTTATTCAGATAGCGTTTTGCTTATATTTACAAAAAATGATATCCACACATAACAGAACTTGCTTGCATCTCAAGTCTAAGGACGAAGATAACAAACCATTTTCAACATTTTACTTATGACAAGGATCCAAAAGTAAATGTTTGAAAGTTGGGGAATCCAATATGCATCTCTAGTGAATACATATGAGTTTGGTGGGAACAATCCACATTCTCGTTAGAATATAACCAACACTCACATTTGCCTTATCATAACAATATTCCCATATTGTTAACCGACAATGGACATATTTAGAACAATAAAATCATTTAAGGATTAAACATGAAAATATAGGATAACAATTATTATATGAATGAATAACAAATACCAAATATCTTTATTCATCATAAAGTAAAAATTTTCTATCAATCCCAATTATCCAAATACTAAAACAGATATGCATGAAACTCATTTAGTAAGTTGAAGCCTAATGTTTCCAACATTCTCAACCTTTCTTTTACAAGAAAAACTAAATAGTCATCTGAGTAAACTTTCCGAATACTTGTTTCAAATTTCACATATGGTTAGGGATTTGAAATATAAGATGAGTGTCTTATCTCATATGATCATACTATTGCAAGAGTTATAGTATGGAGATGTCGCCCTACTTTGCATGAGGTATTAAAAATCAACGACATACTGACAATCATCTTTACAATTTCTAAAAGTGTAAAGTATTCTCATTCATTAATGTATAATGCAACAATGCTCTATGTTGAGCACAACTAGTTAGTAGATTTATCATAAATGATAAACTCCTACTACAACTAGTATAAATAATCCTCTAGCATCATTTGTACTTATACAACACTATGCTTTATAATTCGTAAACAACTATATTAACAATAATCTAAACTCTCTGATGAGTACCTTTTTACTCATCGTTTTTACCCACCTAAGACCACAAAAATGACTAAAAACACCCAAATACGATCAAATTATGTTAAAAATATCCTCGGAGTGTGTTTTATGTCTTGCAGGTACAAAAGGATTGAAAATGTTAGCTTAAACGCAACGAGCAAAAATCAGAAAATGGCAGAATCAGTCCTTGAACTATCAGAAAATGGCAAAAATGGTCCCTACATTATTTGAGATTTACAAGTCCAGCCCTTGGATCACTTTTCAGAAATTACCTGATTGGTCCCTGGATTTTCAGATTTTACACATTGAGTCCCTACGTTTAATTTTGGATCACAAAGTTAGTCCAAAAACCATGTTTTAACTCAACCCACCCTACCCGGTCAAGAGATAATATCTGTCTTTCTTCTTCCCCCATTTTCCAACCAACACAAAACCAAACACAAACACAAACCAGACACAACCGAATAAAATAAACCCTACCCCTGACATATTCACCCTTTCACCCTACTCAACCCCTCTCATTGTACCCTCCTTCCCCACTCTCTTTTTACCCATCACAAGAACCCAAAACCAGACAAACCCTAAACCCACTTTTACCCAATTCCCAATCCCACTCACCTCATCTCCCAAGACAAAGTCACAGGATGCCATTGCCACTTTGGCAATCTTTGTGAGCACCTACATGAACCTGTGGCCCTGATTATCTCCAATTCGTACCTAACAAATTCAATGGTGAGGATTGATTGAAAGAAGCACAAGATGTGTTTTTGGTTTGTTTTCTCACACAGAAGAAGCACAAGACAGAGAAAGAGATGAAGACATTTTTTTACTTTTCCTGTATAAATAGGCTTCTTAGGATCAGTATACATTTGGTCTAGAAAATATTGTTCTAGTCCCATTTTTAATTTTCTGTCATTTACTTCTCATATAACTTTTAAATTCCAATGCACTTCTATTTCAAGTTAATCTAAATTTCCAGTTTGCAATTTATTTCATATGCAGTTGTTATTTTATTTTGCATTATTGTTGAAGATTGTTAAAATTTGGTTTATAAGTTCATGAGAGCTTGTGTTTGAGCTCTCAAAACTGTTTTCAAAGTTTTCACATATTCAGTCACAAAATTGTTTTCTGCCCAGGGGTGTTTGGATTAGCTAATTTGGTGGGTCTAAAACCCACCTTGACCCATTTTGGATTCCTAAATCTGTTTGATTCAAGCAAATGTGTTGTTAGTTTAATAGTTTAAAGTAGTTAAACAAGTGGTACAAGTTTTTCAAAAAAAAAAAAAAAAAGGTTCTGTTTTGCTGAACAACAGCCTTCATCATTTTTTTATGCTTAGAATTAGATGACTTTAGGATAGATTTAGGATTAGTTAGTCGCTGCGATTAGTAGTTGGATAGATAGTTTTCTTGTTTTCCTTGTTTCAGTTAGGATAAGAGCTTTTGAGTAGCTTATATTTGCCCTCAAACATGCCCCATCAGCACCCTTTTCTGTCCAAACAGCAGCTGCAGGTTGTTTTTGGATTGACTTCGCATTTCAATTTAGCTTATTTGGTCCCTTGTAGATTGTTGATAGTATGCATTTTATCCTTGTAGACTTGTTAGGCAATTTAGTGTAGGATTGATAGCTTATTCTTGCCACCATAACATCCCTGTTCTAATTTGTTTTGCCCTGTCCCAGTAGTGTAGCAGCCCCCTCACACCTTCTTGACAGCTTATTTATAAGCTGTCAAGGAGTCCACAGTGCCCCCATTAGTTTTTTTTAGGTCCCCTTTATCCCAGTATTTGTTTGTTCACCTAGTTTTAGGAATGAAGAAGCCCATAAGAGCTCAATTTTAAGCTCTAAAGTGGGTCTGTTTTTGTGACACCAACACGGCAAGATGCTGCATTGTTCAAAAGCTGATCATAAGCTCATTTCAGGTTCAAAATCCTCATACCTTGGTTTTATGTCATCTTTATTAGTTAATCTTTAACTTTGTTTAGTTGTCGAGAACTAGTCTCTAACTTAACTAGCTTAATTTAGTGCTTAAAGTAGGGTTGTGGTCTTTTGTGCATCAGCAGTCCTTGTTTGGTTTTTGGCTTGTTTTCGCGCTGAATAGCTTATCTAGGATTGCTTGCATATGTTAGGATAGCTTTTTGAGTTTGCCTTTAAAGTTTAGTAGCTTAGGTAGTAATTAGCTTTTAGCTTATAGCTTCTTAATTAGCTTTTCAATTTTCAATTTTGCCATTTAAATCCTTCTTGTCAGTTTCTAGCTTAATTCTCAGCTTAATACAAGTTTTCAATAAAAGTTGTTTTCATTAAAAAGTTACATTTTCATCAGCTTAATAAGTTCCAAAAGAAAATTTCAAAGAAAAAAAAAATTTTGCAAAAAGGGAGAGAGGCAGGGGTCGAACCTGAGACCTCTCCCCTTAGAAGAGACATAGTGAGTACCTGGATGCCAAGTGCCCTAGGGACTTTTTTCATTCTTTTCTTGCATCATAAATCTATTAAGTACATTTTGGTATTTAGAGCAATAAGCTATTAGAGCTTATTTCGTGGCTTATTCACGAAGCAACCAAACTGTTCTTAATTTTCTTAGGTTTAGCTTAGTTCAAAGTACTTTTAGTGATTTTTCCAGATTTTTCCCAATTAGTTTGGTATTTTTAATTATTTAATTAGTGTAAAATCGTTTTTAATTCGTAATAAATAAAAGAAGAGTCGAAAAAATTCCCGGCTTTTTTCTAAAATTATTTTTAGTCAATTAGAATGTAGGAAAATTGATATCACACCCGTAGCCCTTAAATTGCAAAAGTTTTACGTTTTTGGCTCGGGTGGTTGCTGGTTTTTAGCGTTTTTGCATGTTAGCACCCTAGGATGTAATTTAGCGTTGTTTTATTGTTTCTTAGGCTTAGTCGTATTTTATTTAGTGTTTTCTTTGTTTTACATGCTTTATTTTCATTTCCGCTCTTTAATTTGTAGTATAATCAAAATCCAAAATTCGTTTGACCATTCAAGTCCTTATCACAAAACTCAACGAATCCTTCCATTCACACCTCGTTGGGACACGACCCGGGAAATCACTTTTCCGGTATCACTTTTATCACACCCGTGAGATTTGGCACGTCAACCCTTTTCCTAAAAGGTTGATTTGTAGAGTTTTACGGTTAATTTGATATTGTTGATATTTGTGTTTTTCTCACACTCACTTCACAACGAATCAAATTTTGGCGCCGCTGCCGGGGAGGTGTGTTGCGACAATATCGTGAAGTTTTTGCAATTAGTGACTTGAAGATCCTTCCTCGTGAAGTTTCCGTTTTTCATAAAATCCGAAAATACAAAAATATTCTTCTCATTCCTCTTATTTGTTGATTCTATTTCTCTTACCCTCTTTTGCCGTTTAATTCTATTCTTCGTATCCTCTCGACCATTTGATTCTATTTCTTTAACCCTCTATATGTTTAATTCTCATGGCGACGATCGATTATCGTCGTTGTTTCCATTGCAAAAGCCGTATGGAAGAGGATCAGCTTTATTGTCTCAATCATGAATGTGTATGTAAGCGATGTGGTAGGGCCGGTGCAAGCAAATATTGCTATTGGTGCGAATTATCCGATAAAAACTCTCTCGATGATTCTCCAAGTTTTTCGGACCACCCGCCACAACCCGAGATTTGTTCTATTGTTTCTGAACCTAAACCGTCTAGATTTGATCAAAATCTTTCGCGATTTGGGTTAAGGTTAAGAGAAAAGAGCAAGAACCGGAGACCAAAACGGAAGTGGTGGAAATTGCTAGCTCTGAGAGCACACCACTTGTCCCACCTCCGGAATCTTCAAAACCTTTTTCAGACGAAATCATGAACATACTTCAAAATTGCTTGAATGAACTTCGTCAAGATTCAATTTCGGGAAATACCGTTTTACCTACCATTTGTGATGTTGTTGAGCCCTCGATTCCTACTCCCGTACCCGAGATACCTTCGTTCGATCAAGAGTATTGCTACGGTTGTGGAGACGTGTTACCGAAAGGTTTCCGTTGTTACAAATGTATGTGCGAGTGGTGTGGAACCTATCTCATTGATGGATGTTGTTCGATTTGTGCCGAGAATTCATTCGCTTATGATTCTAACCCAAACTCTTTCAATTATCCTCAAAACAATTTCAACTACCCTCCACAGAATTCATATGAACCACAACCGTACTATCAAGATTTCAATGATTCATCGTTTCAGAACTTCTCTCCCCAATACCCTCATTGTGCTAAGTGTGGGGGTCCTCATGATGATTATCAATGTCAATCGTGGAATCAAAATTACTATGGACCTGATCCTTGTTATAACACTTCCGGATTTGACCACATCCAACCCCCACAACTTCCCGTCATTGATCAATTTCCTCGTATAATTCTTGAGGAACTTTCTGAGGAACAAGCTTCTCGCAACGAAAGATTTCTAGCCGATGAGCGAGCAGCTCAAAAGCTTCTCCTATTTAACGAAGCTGCTCAACAACGTATCCTATTTAACGAAGCTTGCGTCCCTCGATGACGAGGATGAGAAGGATTGGGAGATGACAAAGGACAAAGTGCATATCTCAAGCCCACAAAGTACCGCACATGTCCACTCTCCGCCCTCATATTGCCTATCTACCATAGAACCTTCGGATGCCCTTTTAATGGGGGACGAGCATCTTAGCACTATTCGGAACGGAATCGTCTTGTGTTGAGAACCTCGTCCCAACCCCAAGTGAATCCGAGGTTATCTCTGGTGATATGTGTGATGAGCTTCTCGATGATGATTCTTCTCCTACCCCAAAAGTTTCTATTGAGGTGATCTCCGAGTCTGAAAATGACTATACGTCGTTTGATGATTCTTTATCGTGTGGAGACATCGAGTATGTGGAGGAAATTCCTTCGAGCTCCGTCGACTTAGAAGAAGTGAGAGATGTTGATCCCGATGATCTTGATATGGACACTGATCTTGATGCGGATGATGAAGATATTCTCGTCGTGTCCGAGAAACCTTTTGCTATGGCGTTCACTAATCCTCTGTTTGACTTTGATTCTGAATTCACTCTAGTTTCGGATAATCCCATCTTTGACATTCAGAATGAGGATAGTGACTTGTACCTCGTTTCATCTCTTTCTTTACCCGAAGATAAGAATAGTGGCAATCCCACTTCGACGTTAGACCTTCTCGAGGAGTTCACCGATGAACTCGCTCTCGTTGATCATTCTCCACCGGGAGATGATGATGCTCACTTCGACTTTGAAGCCGACCTTACCGAATTAGAAAATCTTCTTTACAATTGGTCTTCCGATAATTCGTCGAGTGACACTCTTATAGAAGAGGTCGACTTTCTTTCTCCGGATGACTCGATACCTTCGGGTTTTTAGAGTGACGATTATGGCTTAGGTCCATCATCCACTCGTCCGCCTGCTAAGCCGCCGGATGATGGAACCTCTTCTAAGCCTGACACGGTTGTTTTCATTGCTTCAGTGGTGGATAAGATTTCTGAACATTCTCTCAATGTTCCTCAATCTAATCTTTTACCCACCCATTCCACCCGTTGTCAACTTATTGTCACTTTGCCTTCTCCCCCTATTTCTTCTCCGTGTCTTAACTCTTACTGGAGTGAAGATACCATCTTTGACCCCGGCATTTCTCGTTCTTTTGAGCCGGTTGCATCTCATCGGAGTGGAACTTTCATCACATTCAATATTTATCCAAACCATTTGAATGAAAGTCCGATGGAGATCTTCTCTTCCACTTGCTTCCCCATGGACAAATAAATTCGGGGTCGAGTCAAGCTAGCGACTCGGTTATCAAAAAACAGTAGCATAACATGGGTTTTCACCCGTGTGTACCACCCTAGTGTGGGGGGGTTGCCCCACATGTTTTGTATATAAGTCTTCTCAAAAAAATCTTCTTTCTAAATAATGGCCGTAGTATTTCCCTTTACGTTCTTTGTTTCGGCATAACCGCCGGTACTTTGAATATTGAGGACAATATTCATTTCTAAGTGTGGGGGGGAATTCTCACGAATTTTATCATGTAATTATACCGCCTAATTCCCCCATTTTTGGCCAAAATTTTTTTATGGTTATCAGTCCGCCATGTCTAAAAAACAAAAGGATTGGCTAATCCAGGAGCAAACGGCTCTTGGTAAAGATTTATCAAATCCGTTGACGGCTTGCAATTTGCCCAAAATTGTATGGTGTTCAGCTCACCATATCTTTAATTAGTGAAGAGTTGGCTAGCCCGCAAGTTTATGGCTTGTGGTAAAGGCAGTTGGAAATCCATAATTGGTAATCGACTCACCAAAGATAATAGTGATAATTTATCTAAGAGTTGGCTAGTCCGAAGGGTACGGCTTCGGTAAAGACAAATCAAATCCGTTGGAAGTTGGTGGTTTGCTCAAAATCACATGGTTATCAGTGTACCATAGTTCTTACTTGAACTGAAACATTTGGCTACTCCAGAAGTAATGGCTTTTGGTAAAGAGATTCAAATCCATTATGTTTTCTCAAAAGATTGCTAGGGACTAGCAATTGCCTAGTGTGGGGGTATTTGATGAGTACCTTTTTACTCATCGTTTTTACCCACCTAAGACCACAAAAATGACTAAAAACACCCAAATACGATCAAATTATGTTAAAAATATCCTCGGAGTGTGTTTTATGTCTTGCAGGTACAAAAGGATTGAAAACAGAGCGAAAACCAAAAAACGAGCAAAAATCGGAAAATGGCAGAATCAGTCCTTGAACTATCAGAAAATGGCAAAAATGGTCCCTACATTATTTGAGATTTACAAGTCCAGCCCTTGGATCACTTTTCAGAAATTACCTGATTGGTCCCTGGATTTTCAGATTTTACACATTGAGTCCCTACGTTTAATTTTGGATCACAAAGTTAGTCCAAAAACCATGTTTTAACTCAACCCACCCTACCCGGTCAAGAGATAATATCTGTCTTTCTTCTTCCCCCATTTTCCAACCAACACAAAACCAAACACAAACACAAACCAGACACAACCGAATAAAATAAACCCTACCCCTGACATATTCACCCTTTCACCCTACTCAACCCCTCTCATTGTACCCTCCTTCCCCACACTCTCTTTTACCCATCGCAAGAACCCAAAACCAGATCAAACCCTAAACCCACTTTTACCCAATTCCCTATCCCACTCACCTCATCTCCCAAGACAAAGTCACAGGATGCCATTGCCACTTTGGCAATCTTTGTGAGCACCTACATGAACCTGTGGCTCTGATTATCTCCAAATTCGTACCTAACAAATTCAATGGTGAGGATTGATTGAAAGAAGCACAAGATGTGTTTTTGGTTTGTTTTCTCACACAGAAGAAGCACAAGACAGAGAAAGAGATGAAGACATTTTTTTACTTTTCCTGTATAAATAGGCTTCTTAGGATCAGTATACATTTGGTCTAGAAAATATTGTTCTAGTCCCATTTTTAATTTTCTGTCATTTACTTCTCATATAACTTTTAAATTCCAATGCACTTCTATTTCAAGTTAATCTAAATTTCCAGTTTGCAATTTATTTCATATGCAGTTGTTATTTTATTTTGCATTATTGTTGAAGATTGTTAAAATTTGGTTTATAAGTTCATGAGAGCTTGTGTTTGAGCTCTCAAAACTGTTTTCAAAGTTTTCACATATTCAGTCACAAAATTGTTTTCTGCCCAGGGGTGTTTGGATTAGCTAATTTGGTGGGTCTAAAACCCACCTTGACCCATTTTGGATTCCTAAATCTGTTTGATTCAAGCAAATGTGTTGTTAGTTTAATAGTTTAAAGTAGTTAAACAAGTGGTACAAGTTTTTCAAAAAAAAAAAAGTTCTCTTTGAACAACGTTCTCTTCATCATTTTTTATGCTTAGAATTAGATGACTTTAGGATAGATTTAGGATTAGTTAGTCATTGCGATTAGTAGTTGGATAGATAGTTTTCTTGTTTTCCTTGTTTCAGTTAGGATAAGAGCTTTTGAGTAGCTTATATTTGCCCTCAAACATGCCCCATCAGCACCCTTTTCTGTCCAAACAGCAGCTGCAGGTTGTTTTTGGATTGACTTCGCATTTCAATTTAGCTTATTTGGTCCCTTGTAGATTGTTGATAGTATGCATTTTATCCTTGTAGACTTGTTAGGCAATTTAGTGTAGGATTGATAGCTTATTCTTGCCACCATAACATCCCTGTTCTAATTTGTTTTGCCCTGTCCCAGTAGTGTAGCAGCCCCCTCACACCTTCTTGACAGCTTATTTATAAGCTGTCAAGGAGTCCACAGTGCCCCCATTAGTTTTTTTTAGGTCCCCTTTATCCCAGTATTTGTTTGTTCACCTAGTTTTAGGAATGAAGAAGCCCATAAGAGCTCAATTTTAAGCTCTAAAGTGGGCTGTTTCAGCAGACACCAACACAGCAGTCTAGCCACTGCACTTCAAAAGCTGATCATAAGCTCATTTCAGGTTCAAAATCCTCATACCTTGGTTTTATGTCATCTTTATTAGTTAATCTTTAACTTTGTTTAGTTGTCGAGAACTAGTCTCTAACTTAACTAGCTTAATTTAGTGCTTAAAGTAGGGGTTGTGGCTGTTTGTGCATCAGCAGTCCTTGTTTGGTTTTTGGCTTGTTTTATTTGAATAGCTTATCTAGGATTGCTTGCATATGTTAGGATAGCTTTTTGAGTTTGCCTTTAAAGTTTAGTAGCTTAGGTAGTAATTAGCTTTTAGCTTATAGCTTCTTAATTAGCTTTTCAATTTTCAATTTTGCCATTTAAATCCTTTACTGTCAGTTTCTAGCTTAATTCTCACTAATACAAGTTTTCAATAAAAGTTGTTTTCATTAAAAAGTTACATTTTCATCAGCTTAATAAGTTCCAAAAGAAAATTTCAAAGAAAAAAAAAATTTTGCAAAAGGGAGAGAGGCGGGTCGAACCCGAGACCTCTCCCCTTAGAAGACATAGTGAGTACCTGGATGCCAAGTGCCCTAGGGACTTTTTTCATTCTTTTCTTGCATCATAAATCTATTAAGTACATTTTGGTATTTAGAGCAATAAGCTATTAGAGCTTATTTCGTGGCTTATTCAACGGCAACCAAACTGTTCTTAATTTTCTTAGGTTTAGCTTAGTTCAAAGTACTTTTAGTGATTTTTCCAGATTTTTCCCAATTAGTTTGGTATTTTTAATTATTTAATTAGTGTAAAATCGTTTTTAATTCGTAATAAATAAAAGAAGAGTCGAAAAAATTCCGGCTTTTTCTAAAATTATTTTTAGTCAATTAGAATGTAGGAAAATTGATATCACACCCGTAGCCCTTAAATTGCAAAAGTTTTACGTTTTGGCTCGGGTGGTTCTCGGTTTTAGCGTTTTGCATGTTAGCACCCTAGGATGTAATTTAGCGTTGTTTTATTGTTTCTTAGGCTTAGTAGTATTTTATTTAGTGTTTTCTTTGTTTTACATGCTTTATTTTCATTTCCGCTCTTTAATTTGTAGTATAATCAAAATCCAAAATTCGTTTGACCATTCAAGTCCTTATCACAAAACTCAACGAATCCTTCCATTCACACCTCGTTGGGACACGACCCGGGAAATCACTTTTCCGGTATCACTTTTATCACACCCGTGAGATTTGGCACGTCAACCCTTTTCCTAAAAGGTTGATTTGTAGAGTTTTACGGTTAATTTGATATTGTTGATATTTGTGTTTTTCTCACACTCACTTCACAACGAATCACTCTCTCAATTAGATATTTTTGTTGTCAGCTCATTTTTTTCTTATACAAAAGCAACAACTAGTCTTATACACAATATAATATATACATGATGAATCCTTAGTTAAAACAACATAAGGTTTCCATCCATGTAATAAATTACTCCAAGTGAAATATACCATTTAAGACTTGCTTGAATGATATATTGCATTTGTGTTGGACTTAATTTTTAGCATTTGTTTATTCCAGATAAACATTTATTCCAAGGTTGTTTGTTTTATTCCCCTAAATTCCAAGTGAAGTTTCATTCCAAACTTAAGGATTAATATCTATCTTAATTGGAATGATATCTTCAACATGTGAATTTTAGGGAAAAACACAATGCTCCCACTCAATGTCAGATGTACTCAAGAGGTATCTTAATTCAGTTAGAATCATATTGTAATTAAATTCAAGATCTCAACTCTTAGATGCATGATTTAATCCAAAACATGGATTGCTCAAATTTTATATACTACATAAAGATAATATAGATTCATAACCCTTTTGATTACACACCGTCCTCGCAAAAGGTAATCATAAAGAAATAGTTATAAAATCTAATTGTCATATTCAACATACAAATCACATGTATGACAATTAAATATCTTTATATAATTAATGCATGTATTATATAAGAAAATTTAATCACAGTCATTTGCTTAAGTATGATTAAAAACTTCTTATTAAATGCCAAACATTAATATATATACAATTTCGTCCTTTTGAGTCTTTCTTCAAAAGAAACTCATTCCAACCTCATAGGCTAACTGTTAGGCGAAATAACAATCAAGCTCAAAACTCGATTTACCTTTTAAGGACTGCATCTTGTCATTCATAGTTCTAAAACATTTATCAGATTCAAGATGTGATAATATATTTTAGTAGTTAGCTGATTTACATTAATCTCATAACTTATATCCCTCAGGATTGATATAAAATATCACACAAGTGATGAGGCATCCTTTCGGATTTATGAATGAGGGTAATCATTATACTTTGATCAACATTTTCATGTTTAACTTTAGTATGACATTAATAAGTGGATTTTAGAAGGTTAAGTATTTTGTTCTCAAAAACTTTGAGATATGTATATACTTCCACTTACTTGTGTAAGTAGAGACAATTCTCTAAATACTAAGTATTTAAGCAACAATAAATTGTTCTTTATGGAGAACCACAAAATACATTATCTCAATATTTGTTAATAAAATGCTTCATAAGATTTTAACATATTCAGAACTTAAATCAAGACATAATGGAATTCCTTCCAACAACTCAAATTAGGGTTTATAGAAAAACTCTAATTTAGTATCACTCTTTAACCAAAAGTTCTAGCAATAGTTTTGTGTTTCGTCAAGCTAGGAAGAACACCAAAACTACAATCTTCAAGCTAGGAAGCATAGAAAAATCAAAAATCCAAAAGGATTTAGGATTCAATTGGTTTGAGTGGTAAAACCTCAAATCCCAAATAAATTTGGGTTTTCAGTTATGGGTTGTCTTGAATACCTTCTAGGTTTGAACTATATTGAGTGTATCCATGACACACGTAATTTCTAACCTTGATATGTTTTTGAGGTAGAGCAATTAAAGCTATCAAGAACCAAACTATATGAATAAGGTTTGATCCAACACATTAGACATACCATAATGAAGTGGTATCCTATGAGTTATTAGAATTGTGAAACTATCAGAATTCTATAGATAACTTAATTCTCTTTGGACCAAATACTTGTCGATTGGGTCGAGCCAAATTACATATTAAGTATTTATGAACCAAGTGCATGCAATAATGTATATTCATTGCACAATACAAGAAACTTATGTTCACGTGTTCACAAGAAGACAGAATTGTTCAAGGATTGTATGTTTATGTGTTAACAAGGAAACAGAACATTTCAATAATACATTATAAGTCTTTGAATAATTCAAAGGCCTTATGTTTATGTGTTAACGAGAAGACATAACACATTTACTATATATACTTTATGTTATAAGTCATTGATAAATTCAAGGACTTTATAATTATTTCTTAACATGCAAGCATAATTATACTAACAAAAGTAATCATGAACGCAAACTATTGAGTTCTATAGTAATTTCAAGTTAATTTTATACTTCAGAATTATGATCATTATCATATAACCATAATTATGTTGACTAAAACATGTAGTCAAATGTTGAAGTATCTATACACAATGTCATGACATTTGAATGTAGTAGGGCAACAAACATCTAGCGTGTTCAAGTCCTAGTAGAATCATTATTAGAATGTAGTAGGGCACTAAACATCTCATGTGTTTTAAGTCCTAGTAGAATTATTAGTTTCCTTTATCTTGCGGTCAAGAGATACCAATAATATTGTTGTTCCTTGCAAACACTTTGAGATTTCTCCCACTTGTGAAAGGTACAACATCATATTATGAAAACAAACAACACGTGATTGATTGTTCAAACGATATGATAATGTCATATATACCATAAGTAGTTTTAGAACCATAACCTGTAATAAGGAATTGTAGATTATTATTCTATAGATAACATTTCAGGAAGCGACAACAGGAAGGTAACGAGTTATCTGATAAAATAAAATGTAATTTTCCTTTAAGCAATGGTTGTTCATATTTGGAAAGTAATGAATTATTTCAAAGCAAGTTTAAATGATATGGGTGACTAACAAGGAAATAAATCCCGTAGCTCCCACTGAAATTGACAACATTACATGAATGATATTTCAGTTATAAAATGCAACTACTCCTACTAGATTTGTCAACATTGTAAGTGTTACATTTCCAGTAGAAAGCATATAACAGTTTATATACTTTCCTATTCTCTTCAAATGCCTACGAGTATCATGTACTTAGGTATTGAGCAGAGTATATGAAGTTCTACTTCTGTAGACAATGGACTAGCCATTCTTTTATTCAATTAACTTGAATCTTTAGCATGCAATTCCTCCTTTATCGTCTACATACCCCAAGGGTAATTAGCACTTTAGGAATAATAGGAGTCCAAGAAGATTACCTAGCAAATATGCTAGTAATTTCTTTACTCTTTGCGGTTTAAACTCATACATCGTGACAATTGCAGGATGTTATTTATTTTGGTAGCTCTAAACACAATGTTTCCAATTACACAAAATATTCTAACTTTCAATTAACTCTAGACCACAAAAGGGTAATGAAAGATCATAAATGAGTTCTTGATTTGTAATCCTATCTTAGTAAGTCAAATAAGGAGAAAAGATAGGTATAAGTCTCACTCTTCTTACTAGGAAAAGAGACTAAGTTTGTCTTTCAAAGAAAAACAAATTTGCTTACGAATTATGTTGCAATAACACAATTAATCAGAACATAAAAAGTTCAATTCTAGTATTTTCGATAATTACATTCTTAAAAGAATTAACTACCCAATTAATTACTAATTAAGACTAAGATCCATCTTGCAACCTCACTTAATTACCATAGGTCTGACCAGTGTATAAAAAAATAGGACAAGAGGTAAGCAACGAGCGTTAATTGCACAATGCAACTCTTAGATTTATGAGACTGTTTAAGGCATTAGTATCAAGTAATAATGTCAAAATCATGTTTAGTTCTCATCTTATGCCTCGGGTTCAAGGTCTGACCAAGTTAACTCGAGATAAGTCGACCAAGTATGAACGTGTAAAAATAACCATAGGTTTGACCAGTGAGAAATAATTACCATGGGTTGGAAAGGCCCTTAGGTCTGACCAGAGAAGTCAATCCAAGTGCACGTGTTCATAGTTGGATGGCATAGACTTAAAATTAACAAATAGGTATGCACATGTAAATGTGGTAAAAGTCGTGTACAAAGAAGCATGCAAAATAACTTTGTAACACTTATTTTAAAAACTTTTGGTAATGACACTGTAGTGATCATCATGGTTCACGGTAGCTCCAATCGAGCATACGAGGGAGGCAAATGACCAGGTAAGAGCTGAAGCATAACCTAGACATCCTTTCGGTGAGACTGTGCGCACCTCTTTGAACCCCCTTTTGAGTTTGTTCTAGTGGGTGAGCCGTACATCCCAAGTGTCAGTAGCGTCTAGTTTTTAAATTCTTGAAAACGTGTTTCATTAAATTAGGTCACTTTATTTTACAAAAACGATTTTTCACGAATCAAATAGCAGGTCACAATTGAGCATGTTATTTAGACGTGTAAATAAAGACCATTAATAATGTTATGGTTACGATATGTATTATTCCATATTGCATACAATTATGTGTCAAAACAAGTAATAATGCACATATAGGAATCAAAAACATACAAGCATAAACATCAATATATATATATATATATAACCACATATTGTTCCGAGTCCTCTTGCGAGTCTTCCCCAAACGGAGAGCCATAAGACCGTCACTAGGATACAATACCTCGACAAAAGCAATTGAGTGGGTCTTGTGGCCGGAAAACATATAAAAACACATGACAATCTCAATTAACAAGTAATTACGAAATTTTATGTATTTAATTAACAATATGTAATTCTAATTATCATTATAATTCTAATTAACAATTAATTAATTCTAATTAGCAAGTAATTCTAATTAACATGTAATTCTAATTAACAATTTAATTCCAATTATCAAAGTAATTCTAATTAACATGTAATTAAAATTAACAAATTAATTCTAATTATCAATATAATTAATTTGTGTGTGACTAGTTATTTTTTTATTAAAAATTGACAAGTATTGCATATAGTTGTCAAAAAAATAAAACGAATAACTAACATAGGTTTCATCTTTACTAACTTTTAAACATGTTTATTAATAAGAAACGTGTAACCCATAATCGTAAAAACGAGATGGCTCGTGATGCCACTGTTGGGATTTTAGAACTAAGTTAACCATTAACTTCTACGAGTACGCAGCGGATAAGGATCTAGTAATCGCAATTAGGTTAACCACGTAATAATAAACGATTAATTAATAAACAATTAATTAATAAAAGGGATAAAAGAAAACCTAACCTTGCTTGACAATTGGACTTTAATAACGAACAATAAACCAAACGAAACTCAAGTATCTAAAATAGATACCTCTACGATTATCACACACAAACACTTAAACCAAGTACATTCGAATTACGCTAGTCGAGAACGTTTATCAATCAACCCCTTGAATACTTGAATAGTCACGAACAAAGAAAAAAAAACCCAAGAACCAAATTCTTCTTTTCTGCCCGAGATAAAACTGCCCACGAAGCAGTTTTCTTTTATACCCGATATAGGATAAAATTATCCGAGAATCTCCCAAGTTCTGTCCGAGAAAAGATACAAGCAGGAACAAACTTTAACCTTATTCTTGCCATCAATTTTTGACCATGAAACATGCAAGAAACTAACCAATAGGAAACCTCACAACTTGAACATGCAAGTAAGGTTTTATTAATCAAAACAAACCAAGCTCTAATTGGTTTATTATAAAACAAATAGATACTTTTATTTGTTAGGATAAGTCGATTATTTTAATAAGGTTGTAGGGATACATGTGATTCGTAATTACTGATTATTTAGGGATATCAGTAAAGTGTCTTCTATGAATACATGTGTGAGTTTGTATATATAAGTAATATACAGACATATAACTTGGGCTGAAACAATGCGTACCAAGTTACAAAACCCAACACCACCCGATTTGTTTATGGTGGTCTAGGCCCAAGACTCACCATCTGATCCACTTAGAAATTGTAGCAAGTCTAATGGATCACAAATAGAATCGGGTATGCATGCATGCAAGAAACGGGTCTAGTGTATTCAAGTTTAAACCGTTCGTCACGTACTCTCGTGTTTAACGTGTGTGCCCCCATAGGCTCAACACACTTCTAGCCGTTTACGTGCATTATAACTCCCACAAACCAACAATGAAACTGCTCTCCCACTCATGGATTTGTCAAAGGAGCAGGAATTTTAAACCACGTTGGTTAAATTGGCTAGTGATCTGGTTATTGCTTGTTCATGCGTGTAATCTTTTGTAACTTCTTTTGTTTCTAGCTCATTGCTAGCCAGTTCTAATAAAGATCCTCGTTAAAAAAAAAAAAAAAAAAAAAAAAAAAAGTTGGTCCATGCTTGATTGCCACCTATGGTCCATGTATCTCTATATATTGTGCCTGAATAATAATTATAACCTACCGGAAATTGAATGTCCAATATTGTATCATGAGTGGGTCTAATTTCAAGGCCTATTCAACCATTGGCTGTGTGCCACCTCGTCAAACCCTAACTACCACCATTTGCCTCTTCTCTGTTACAAAACAAAATCTGCTAAAACCATACCCGCATACTATATATTTTGGATATAACTTTTAAAACATTTGCAGTTTATTGACGCCGTCAGCGCCAATCTCTTCGTTTTAAATTCTGCACAAACCAAACCAAGAAAACCGCCGCCCGCATCAGTGATGGCCATTTTGCAAAAAAAGCAGCTTTGCTTTTGCTTTGTTTATTTGCTTTTGCTGTTATTCTTGTTGCATAATGAAGATTAATTTGTGCTTGCTATCGGATGTCTTTCGTTATTTTCTTTTGCTACTACTTTTATCTGTTTTTTATGTGAATTTCTTTCGCTCGCAGTCAGATCTCTTCATCAAAAAATAAAATTTATTTGCTATTGCTTTATTGTTTTAAGATTTCTCTCCGGTACGAACTTTCTCGATTTCGTCGCTCGGATTGTGAGGAGTATTAGACGATAATTTTGATGGCTCAAGCCCAACTGCAGGGTATGATGCATTAGGGTTTGCTTATGCATCTCTATATATTGTGCATGAATATTAATAATAACCTATGGGGAATTCAATGTCTAACGTTCATTAGAAGGCACAATTTAGAGTGCATTATGTTGGAAAGTTGGGCCCTATGGATCGGCGTTACAATATTGCAATACGTGCAATGTGCTGCACCATCCTTATAACGTTTGTTATTCATATATTTATTTGTACTTTAAAATTTTTAAAATTCTTGCCCATTTCACACCGGCTGAAAAAACTAGTTGTTATTTGAAAAAAAGGTCCACCATTTAATGTCCCATAAATATGGTAACAAAATATATCACTAAATTAATACAGTAGTTAAATATTGTTTAATCCTGAAATTTTTATCATTTTTCATCTTTAACTCCTAAATTTTTTCTGGCAATGAATACAAATTGAACCTGTAAGTGTACGTTGCATCGAGGGTCACATTAGAAGCACAAGTTTACAAATATAATTATTTACCACTATATACCATCGTTTTGTAGGAGTATTAGTCTATTGTATAAAAATAGGTTTATGGGGTTCTTTTAATTTTTAATACTCCGTACAACATATAAATCATGTATTTGATGCAGGTTTTGTTGGAATGCATTAAAAAAGCAAAACGGGGATAGCCATTTTGATAATAAATAGATATTTGAGCATAAATAAATAAAAAGGTAAAAGAGTTACTATAGAAACTCATCTCATAATACATAACTAAAACGGTTTGTTAGGGGTATTTTGATCATTTCTTACATCTTCATCTTTTACATATATTCCTTCCGGCCAAATAAATAGATGAATCCATGACAAATAAATAGACAATAAAGCATTTAAATACTAGAAGGCGGCTAAACAGAGTGGTGCATACCCAAATTATCTCCAATCATGAGTTTGTTCCAATACAGGTTCTTGAGTACTTTACTGTAATGTCGGCCACAACGACTGTCCCTTCTTGATCCAAGCTTGTGTTTTTTCTTGTCGACACGGTTTGAAGATCCAAACCTCCAATTGTTTCAGTTGTGGCTTCACTTGAAAAAAGAGTGTAGCAATCTTTTAAGATTTTGAGTGCATCCTGGCAGCATGTCGTCTTGCACAGCATCCCACGAAATAGATCGTCGACTAACCCAAGATAAGATAAAACTCAAACAAGTTACGGAACATGAATCATAACTAAGCCAAAAAATGGCTGCAAGAAGTTCTAAAATGTCACAAATTCATTTTCACTTGATATAATTTGATTGTAATCGTTTTTTGTCAGTATAGAGTGACTTACCAAGACAACAAACAAAATCACATTGAAGATATCAATTACTCTTATGTTCTGAATCATTGATTTTCAATTGATATAATTTTAATGTTGCAAGATATAATGTTTCAGTTTTGCAATTAAAAGCCAAGCACTAAATAGTATGGCCAAAAAATCAATGGCTTGAGGAAGAAGACATAAGGCATTGAAGTCATTTCAAATGAGAGAAAGATTTGATTATGTATAATGACAACTGAGTAAGGATCAAATAAGAAATATGCATCTCCCATTAAATTCTTCTTTTACATTTGAAATTTTTGGCCGAAAACATTTCAAATTCTTCTTAGTTTTATTTTTCTTCAAGTAGATCCATTTCCAATGACAACTAATGTAAAAAATTGTTAAGTAGAATGACAATAAAAAAAGTGAAAAAAAAAATAATAATGAGTTATTATGAAAAGTATACAGAGTATTTATAGCTTTTTCCTAAAAATATTGCAGTTTTAAAACATGACAAAGGCAAGCTAATAGTATATAGTTTGGACTTTTCTTCCCCGCCATGTACGTCTCACATCCTTATCAGTTCCATTCTTTAAAAACACTCTTCGTCCCTTACAAAAACTATCAAATGCCTTCTGCTTTTACATTTAAGCAAAAACCTTTGGTTGATCTTAACCCAATATATATTCGTTAATCCTGAAATCAATATTAATCACTTCCAGTTTTCCGAGCATCTCACTAAACAACCACCACCATGGCGGATCCCACAATGCTGGATACACAGTTTCAAGAAAGTCCTAATAACTACGGACAAGAAACTCCAAATGAGATTAGCGTTTCGTTGGATGAAGTAACTAGTGAACCACGACGATCCAATGCAACTAGCTTTGGTCGTAGTGGGGAACATGTCGTGGTTTGTTCTTCAAATTCTCATTTTAGGCGAAAATCAACTTTAATGAGGATGAAAACAAAATCAAGGTTAATGGATCAACAAGAAATTCACATTAACTCACCCCATAATACGCCGAAATATGAGACACAAGGGAAAGGTTTTGGTCATACTGAAGAAGATGATATTTCAATGGTTGAAGATCTGCCGGATGAGTATAAGCAACTAAGGTATAACAAGTGGACTTTACTTCAGCTAACTGGTTTGATATTTATCATTAGTGCTTTAATTTTCACACTTGTGTCACCAAAACTAAAAAGAAAAAAGTTCTATGATCTCGAATGGTGGAAATGGGAAGTTATGATATTTGTTATCATTTGTGGGAGATTAGTTTCTGGATGGGGAATTCGAGTCTTGGTGTTTTTTACTGAACGAAGTTTTTTATTGAGAAAACGCGTTCTTTATTTTGTTTACGGGTTAAAAAGAGCAGTTCAAAATTGCATTTGGTTGGGTTTGGTTTTATTAGCTTGGCAAATTATATTCGATAAAAAGGTTGAAAGGACCATATACGGAAAAAAGGTCCTACCTTATGTTACCAGAATTTGGATTTGTCTTTTGGTGGGAACTCTTGTATGGTTATTAAAAACTTTAATTATTAAAGTTCTTGCTTCGAATTTCCATGTCAGCAAGTTTTTTGATCGGATTCAAGACTCGTTATTTAACCAATATGTGATTGAAAGACTCTCCGGCCGGCCTGTGATCGAAATTCAAAAGGAACAGGAGGAGAAAGATTGGATGATGGACGAGGTTGAGAAGCTTCAAAGTGATGGTGCGGATATACCTTATCAACTTAATGAAAATATTGTTAAGGGTTTTAGAGGTATTGGAGGATCGAGGCCTAGTACACCCCTGACGGGTAAAAAAGAAGTAAATAGTCCTCCTAAAAAGCATGACAATGGGATCACCATTGATCACTTGCATAAATTTAATCAGAAGAATATTTCCGCTTGGAATATGAACAGGATGATGAATGTTATAAACACGAGCATGTTAACTATTTCAGATGAACAATTTCTAGACATGACGGGTCATGGTGATGGTGATGGTGATGGTGATAGTGATGATGACAAGAACTCTAAACAGATAAAGAGCGAAAACCAGGCTAAATATGCAGCCAAAAAAATATTTTTCAATGTGGCACAACAAGGATCCAAGTAACTTAGCTTCATTTTTATGGTGTTTAGATTCCCTATTTACTTACAAGAATCTATATTTATGTGATTTTGTTTGTTTGAATTTTGGTTAGATATATTTATCTTGAGGATTTGATGCGCTTTTTGCGCGATGACGAAGCTTTGAGGACAATTCGACTCTTTCATGAAGCAAGTGCGACCAAAGGAATCAGTAAACGAGATTTAAAACATTGGGTGGTACGGTTATTTATGAATTTACCAATTTATTTTAATATGTTATTATTATAGAAATAATTTAATTAAAAATGTAGCTAACTTGTCTTTTTTTCGAGTTCTATACAACCTTATTTTTTTGTACCTTTATATAATCATATTTTTGAATTCCTTCTATTGTGTGTATTTTGTGACGGTCTTGCCCTCTCTTGTTAATAAGAGGTTTGACAAATGAAAAATGTAAAATGATCACAAAATACATACAGTAAACGAAATTGAAAAGTATAATTATATGAAATCACAAAAAATATGGGTGCATTAGACTCAAAAAAGTGCCAATCAGCTACAATTGTGACAATTATATCATCATTATCATAATTATGGTTTAGCATCTTATGTATCCTTCACAAGCTTAATACTATCTTTAAGCTTATAATATTTCAAAGATATCAAAGTCTGATAATAATTTGAAACTCTAAAGTACACAATGATTTGATTTAGTTGAATGCATCAAAAATTAAAATAATCAACAAAGATATTTAGCTTTTGTGCTAAATTGTGTATCTTAAACTCTGTCATTTGTTTCCTAGGTTAATGTCTTTTGTGAACGTAGTGCTCTTGTGCTAAAGTGTGTTGTAAAATAGCAAAAGAGTTATAATATTAAATTGTGTGTTTTTGTGTGACTACATAATCAAGATTGCATATGTATTTATAATACACACATAGTTTAATGAACAAGCAATACAAACCCTAACCCTAACGGACTCAAACGCAAGTTGAGCCAACCTAGTCATCTAACATGTATATCTAAAAGTTTGTCGTGCATTTTCTAGGTTAATGTCTTTCGAGAACGTAGAGCTCTTGCATTATCTCTCAACGACACAAAAACAGCCGTGCACAAGCTCCATCAGATGTTAAATATCATTGTGGCAATCATAATATTTATCCTTTGGCTTCTTATACTCAAACTAGCGACAACCCATTTCTTCATATTCCTAAGCTCACAACTAATTTTGGTAGCATTCGTGTTTGGAAACACATGCAAAACATTGTTCGAGGCTATTATTTTCCTGTTTATTATGCATCCATTTGATGTTGGTGATCGTTGCGAGATTGATGGTGTTCAGGTGAGATTTTCATTGGATTACCCGAAACTTATTTTTTTTTTTTTTCTATTTTTAACTTTTGATGGTTTTATATTGTATCCAGATGATAGTTGAGGAGATGAATATATTGACAACCACCTTTTTAAGGTATGATAATCAGAAGATAGCATACCCAAACAGTGTCTTGTCTGCTATGCCCATTGGTAATTATCAGCGTAGTCCCGATATGGGTGATTCCATTGATTTCTGCATCCATGTATCAACTCCTGCCGGAAAAATTGCTAACATGAAGGAAAGAATAACAAGGTAATTAAGTTATGCATTTTTTATGAAATTGATTATTAAATGAGTGTAATTATTCATATCCAAATGCTATCGAATCTAATAATTCATCATCACATATGTTCGGCATGCTTGGTTGCAGCTATGTTGAAAACAAGAGGGACCACTGGCAACCTGAGCCAATGATCGTGGTGAGGGATGTTGAGGACATGAATCGGCTAAAAATATCAATATGGCTTACACACCGATCGAATTTCCAGGACATGGGTGGAAGATGGAAAAGAAGAGCTCTTTTGGTTGAGAAACTGATCAAGATTTTGAAAGATCTTGACATTGAGTACCGTATGCTTCCACTTGACATCAATGTCCGCAATATACCCCCCTTGAGTTCAAATAGACTTCCTTCAAATTGGACGGTCTGTGCAAATTGATCTTTCATGGACTTGTTGATTAGCTTAGAATCATAGTTCTATATATGTATAAATGTTGTAATCAAGTCTTATGCAATCAAGTCTTGTAATCTATGTGTAATTTGAGTTACTATTGAGTCTTAATAGAGAGTGTATACTTGCAATCAAGGAGTGAATAAAGAAGCGTCATGCTACACTTAATTTCGAGTGCACAACTATTGATTCTACGCTTATTGTGGTGGTTGTTGTATATCCAATGTTATTGTCTATGTATATTATCTGATGCATATAGTAACCTAATTAACTATATTGTTCTGTATATTCTTTTGAACTTCTACTATGAATTATTGCCAGGCCAAGTCAAGATTCATTAGTGTTGCTAACAATGTAAGACTCAAGATAAATAAAACTTTATCCATAATTTAGAAAACCTAAATTGAAAAATATTATAAGGAAATGCCTTAAGTCACAAGAGAGCATACCAACAAATGAGAGAGATGATTCAATGAATGGTATTAGAAAACCTAAATTTAATGCCAAACACCTGAGCAACTCACTTCATTCTCACAAGTCGTGCAATAGGAACGAAATATGTACTCCAAACTATGAATGAGCTGCACGAGTTATATGTCAGTAAATCAAAAGATATCTTTATGAATAGGTAAATTATTGGGCTTCTCAACACGTGCTCGATCTAAACAGGTACGTACAGTTCCCACCTCAAAAATCAAGTGGTACGAAAATTTGTAACCTTTAGCATGTAAATGAAACTTACCTAGCTAAACCAAAAACCCATCATGCAAGTGCAACAATCTCTTGTCTCAAAACCCCCCATTCTATAAGCTAGCATAGACAAAGACACAATACTCATATGCCATTTACATTAAACGTCCAAAAAGCTTAGTCTTAACAACGACAGAAATAAGCTTACTATCAAAAGTTATCTCATAATTAGCCCACCAACCTAATGGGCGAACACCAGCCTACTACTCTAAATCACAAAAACCATCCCACACTGCTTGCTGTCATCATCAATAGCAACCAAAGTCTTAAGAAAAATAGTGCACCACCAAAAACTAGTTACATACCTCAAAGAAAAACACACACACAAATCCTTGTAATAACAGCGGACAACCGAAAGATTTGTATGCATGGTTCAAACACATAACTATTAATATTAACTATATTATTGGCCTATAGGGTCACACGCTTGCACGATCTATTTGTAAGTGTATATATATCATAACAACTTGGTTCATGAAGTTGTGAGATCGGGAAATTGGCCTAACAAGTTTTATGAACCGACAAGTAACCGAGAACGACGTGACTTGTGTACCAAGTCACATATAGGATTGGGAAATGAAATGAAATACTCCGTAAAAGATTATATCTTTTTGTTTAGCGCTGAGTATTTTAAAATGAGAGCTAACTATGGAAGTGATTATGACTAGTGCTTATTTAAGGACTAAGTCATTATCATTTAATGTGATTAATCACTTAACAAACTTGCTCTCTCTTTTTTCCCTTCCTCATTCCATTCGGCCGAACCCCTAAGAAGCAAGATCAAAACATTTTGATCTTCTTCTTGGTTTCTTGATCATTGTATGATCATTACCTTGTTACAAGTGTCTTGCAAACAAGGGATTCGATAAAAGAGTAAGTGTTCATCCTTTAGAGGTTGAAGCATTTGAGTCACAGGTGGTGATTATTGGAGTTTTGGTTAGAAGATCAGATCCAATCTACGTCTCCTTGATTCAAGTATGTAAGTACTCATTTACATTTACATGTTCTTTATAATTATGTAGTAATTATTTTGTCGCATGTCTTATTAGTCGAAAATTATGTAGTAATTTTCTGTGATGATTAATTAACATTTGCATGAAAGATCCTTTCTGATCACCTACCGTGGTTGAGGGACCATCTAGTTGGGTCTTAGTCTTACAGTAATTAATTTATAGGTTATAAATTATAAAAGGAAAATTTTTATTATCAAATTTACTGAATGGAACGTTGTTATATATTTGTCTTCTAATACCCAAAGCCAAAATGTAAGCAATGTGTCTTTCCGCTCTCTATTAGAGCGGAGAAGCTCGATGAGTCAAACTTCCTCGATTGGTATCGAAACTTGAGGATTGCCCTTAAGTTTGAAGGAAAGTTAACTGTCATCGAGCAGCCCTTACCTCCTCGTCCCGCTGACGATGCTGCCTCAGCTATTTCATGGAATAGGCTTAACTCTGAGCAAGAGAAAATTGCTATGCTCATGCTTGAAAGTATGACTCCTAACCTTCAAAAGTTGATGAAGAGAAATACCGCTTATGATATGCTCGAGGAGCTGAAAGGACTATTTTAGCAACGATAGGGATGAGATTGCTGAAATTCTCAAGTTGATGCATGAATGCTATATGCATGATGGAAAATCTGTCAGATTGCATGTTCTTAAGATGAAGAGTATGCTAAGCAACTTGAGAGGCTTGGAAACCCAGTGCCATACATTCTTGTGGTAGGTCTAATTTTGAGTTCGCTACCAAAGAGTTATGACCCATTTGTGATGAGTTTTTTTTGGGTAAAAGGGTTTTAAACCCCGGTAAATATATTACCCCAAAAACTATGAAATACAATTGACATGGGTGAATCCCATGCCTTTGGCCCGTTACATAGGCGATTTGACTCAACAAATGCAACTGAGCAAATCAACTGCTAAATGCAGAACAACCAATTACATTTAAATTACAATCTAAATGTAAAAACAAAGAAACCCAATTTCCCAACCCTAGCCGCACCAAATGTTGGTAGCTGCTGAGAAGAAAATTCGAGCCAAGATTCCTGAAGCTGCTGGACAAGCTAAAGCCAGAGGAAGTAAGAGGAAGAGGATAAAGAACAAGGTGTGGATACAACTTCCAACCCATCAAGTATGGGTTACAAACAAGTTAAGGTGGCTGAGGTTGATACAACTTCCAACCCATCAAGTATGTTCATTCCACAAAAAGGTGTAGATTGGCGGGATTGTGGGAGTTTATAACACGACAAAACACTAAAAGTGTGTGAGCTTATGGGGGCACACACGATAAAACACGAGAGTACGTGTCGAACGTATAATACTTGAATATATAAACCCTATTATGCATGCAACTTGACCTGATCATCTTGTATGACCCATGGGCTATTTGTAGCTTGGACTTGGGTCGAAATATGAAGCAGCCATGGGCTTTGAAGCTTCCAACTGATCGGGCAATGGGTATGAATGGGTTTTGTTTGGGTTTCAACTTGTTGACCAAGTTACAAGCTTAGCTTGTAGTCGACTTGTATCCATATATAAACAAAACACATCCTCATGTATGGAACGACTAATTTTGACTATCCCTAAACCTGTTATGTAATCGATCTATCCAACAAGCCATATACTTGATCGGATTTTAATAAATCTGATTAAGGTTTGTTTATTTGATTGAATCCTAAACTTGCATGATTTTTATTCCAAGTTTGATTTAGGTTTCATATTATATCACCCTTTTACTTGCTCCCTGTGATCACGAACTAAAAGAACTAATTGGTTCATGTTTATGGTTTCTCGGTCAATACAAGTCAAAGATATCGGACAAAGCTTGTCCGATATTGGGTGATGTTTTATTGCTATTTCTCGGACAGAAGCAAGATATGTTCTTGGTAGTTTTCTTGTTCGTGTGGTATTCAAGTGATTCAATTGTTGATTGGTTTTATACGTTCTCGACTAGCTCATTATCGAACGTATTCGCTTATCGTGTTTGTATGTGATACTCGTAGAGGTATCTAATTTTGATACTAGGGTTTCATATTGGTATTCTTGTTCGTTCACTTGCGTGCATTTATTGCCAAAGGTTAGTTTCTTAATTTACCTTTTATTCAATTATTGTTTATTAATATGTGTTAACCTAATTGCTATTACTAGATCCATATCCGCTGGGTACTCGTAGTTGTGAATTAGTTAACTTAGTTCTAAAATCCCAACAGTGGCATCATGAGCCATCTCGTTTTTTCGATTATGGGTTACACATTTTTTTTCATAAACATGTTTAAAAGGCTGCATGAAACTAATTTAGTTATTCGTTTTATTTTGTTTTGACAACTATATGCAATACTTGTCAATTATTAATAAAAAATAACAAGTCGCACACAAATTAAAATTACTTGTTAATTAGAATTAACTTGTTAATTAGAATTAATTTGTTAATTAGAATTACTTTTTAATTAGAATTAATTTATTGATTATAATTAAAGGTTAATTAGAATGAATTAATTGTTAATTAGAATTATATTGATAATTAGAATTGCATATTGTTTATTAAATACATAAATAGTGTAATTACTTGTTAATTAAGATTGCCATACTTTTTATGTGTGTTCCGGCCACAAGACCCACTCAATTGCTTTTTGAGATGTATGGGGGATCTAGGTATTGTACCTAGTGACGGTCTTATGGTTCTCCTTTTGGGAAAGACTCGCGAGAGAACTCGGAATAATATGTGTTTATGTATTGATGTTTATGCTTATATGCTTGTGGTTCCTTATGTGCATAAATTGTTACTTGTTTTTTTGACACCTAATTGTATGCAATATGGAATAATACATATCGTAACCATGACATCTATATTGGTCTTTATTTACACGCATAAATATCATGCTCATTGTAACTTGCTATTTGTTTTGTAGAAAATCGTTTTTGTTAAATAAAGTGACCTAAACTATTGAAACAAGTTTTTCATGAATTTAAAAACTAGACGCTATGGACACTTGGGATGTACAGCTCACCCAGTATAACAAACTATAAAGGGGGTTTAAAGAGGTGCGCAAAGTCACACCAAAAGGATGTCTAGGTTATTGCTTCAGCGCTTACCTGGTCCTCTGCCTCCCTGTGAGTTCGAATGGAGCTACCGTGAACCATGATGATCATTACAGTGTCATTACCAAAAGTTTTTAATTAAGTGTTACAAATTTGTTTTGCATGCTTCTTTGTACACGAACTTTTACCACATTTTTATGTGCATACCTATTTGTTAATTTTAAGTCTATGTCATCCAACTATGAACACGTGCATTTGGATTGACTTCTCTGGTCAGACCTAAGGGCCTTTCCAACTCATGGTAATTATTTCGCTTTGGTCAGACCTTTGGTTATTTTTACACGTTCATACTTGGTCGACTTATTTCAAGTTGGCTTGGTCAGACCTTGAACCTGAGGCATAAGATGAGAACTAAACATGCTTTTGACATTATTACTTGATACTAATGCCTTAAACAGTCTCATAAATCTAAGAGTTGCATTATGCAATTAACGCTCGTCGCTTACCTCTTGTCCCATTTTTTACGCCCTGGTCAGACCTTTGGTAATTAAGTGGGAGTGGAAGATGGATCTTAGTCTTAATTAGTAATTAATTGGGTAGTTAATTCTTTTAAGAATGTAATTATCGAAAATACTAGAATTGAACTTTTTATCTTCTGATTAATTATGTTATTGCAACATAATTCGTAAACAAAGTTTTTTTTCTTTGAAAGACAAACTTAGTCTCTTTTCCTATTAAGAAGAGTGAGACTTATACCTATCTTTTCTCCTTAGTTGACAAACTAAGATAGGATTACAAATTGATAAACTCATTTATGATCTTTCATTACCCTTTTGTGGTCTAGAGTTAATTGAAAGATAGAATATTTTGTGTAACTGGAAACATTGTATTTAGAGCTACCAAAATAAATAACATCATGCGCTTATCACGATGTATGAGTTTAAACCGCAAAGAGTAAAGAAGTTACTAGTAAATTTGCTAGGTAATTTTCTTGGACTCTTGTTTATTTCTAAAGTGCTAAATACCCTTGGAGCTTTGTAGACGATAAAGGAGGAATTACATGCTAAAGATTCAAGTTAATTGAATGAAAGAATGGCTAGTCCATTATCTACATAAGTAGAACTTTGTATACTCTGTTCAATACCTAAGTACATGCTACTCGTAGGCATTTGAAGAGAATTGGAAAGTATATAAAAACTACTATATGCTTTCTACTGCAAATGTAACACTTGCAATTATGACAAATCCAGTGGGAGCAATTGCATTTTATTACTGAAATAACATTCTTGTAATGTTGTTAATTTCAGTGGGAGCTACAGGATTTATTTCCTTGTTAGTCACCCATATCATTGCAAGCTTGCTTTGAAATAATTCATTACTTTCCGAATATGAACGACCATTGCTTAAAGGAAAATTGCATTTTATTTTATAAGATAACACGTTGCCTTCCTGCTGTCGCTCTCTGAAGCGTTATCTATAGAATAATAATCTACAATTCCTTATTAAAGGTTATGGTTCTAAAACTACTTATAATATCTATGACATTATCATATTGTTTACACAATCAATCACGTGTTGTTTGTTTTCATAATATGATGTTGTACCTTACACAAGTGGGAGAAATCTCAAAGTGTGTGCGAAGAACATCAATATTATTGGTATCTCTTGACCGCAAGGTAAAGGAAACTAATAATTCTACTAGGACTTAAACACATTAGATGTTTAATGCCATACTACATGTAAATAAGAATTCTACTAGGACTTAAACGTGTGAGATGTTTGTTGCCCTACTACATTCTAATAATGATTCTACTAGGACTTGAACACGCTAGATGTTTGTTGCCCTACTACATTCAAATGTCATGATATAGTGTAAAGATACTTCAACATCTGACTACATGTTTTAGTCAATATATTTACGGTTATATGATAATGATCATAATTCTGAAGTATAAAATTAACTTGAAATTACTATAGAACTCAAGGGTTTGCGTTCATGATTACTTTTGTTGGTATAATTTTGCTTACATGTTAAGACATAATTATAAAGTCCTTGAATTAATCAATGACTTATAACATAAAGTATATATAGTAAACTTGTTATGTCTTCTAGTTAATATATAAACATGAGGCTTTTGAATTATTCAAAGACTTATAATGTATTATTGAAATGTTATATTTTCTTGTAAACATATGAACGTATAATTCTTGAACAGTTCTGTCTTCTTGTGAACACGTGAACATAAGATTCTTGTATTGTGCAATGAATATACATTATTGCATGCACTTGGTTCATAAATACTTAATATGCAATTTGGCTCGACCCAATTGACAAGTATTAGGTCTAAAGAGAATTAAGTTATCTATGGAATTCTGATATAGTTTCACAATTCTAATACTCATAGAATACCATTTAATTATGGTATGTCCAATGTGATGAAACAAACCTTATTCATATTGTTTGGTTCATGATAGTTTTTAAATTGTTGTACCTCCAAAACATATCAAGGTTAGAAATTGCGTGTGTCAAGGATACACTTAATATGGTTCAAACCAAGAAGGTATTCAAGACAACCCATAACTGAAAACCCTGATTAATTAGGGATTTTAAGTTTTCCACTCAAACCAATTGAATCCTAAATCCTTTTAGATTTTTGAGTTTTCTATACTTCCTAGCTTGAAGATTGTAGTTTTGGTGTTCTTCCTAGCTTGACGAAACACAAAACTGTTGCTAGAAATTTTGGTTAAAGAGTGATATGAAATTAGAGTTTTTAGAAACCCTAATTTGAGTTGTTAGAAGAAATTCCATTATGTATTGATTTAAGTTCTAAATTTGTTAAAATCTTATGAAGCATTTTATTAACAAATCTAGAGATGAGAACTTAAAATGTATTTTATGGTTCTCAATAAAGAAAATTTTATTGTTGCTTAAATACTTAGTATTTATAGAATTGTCTCTACTTACAAAAGTAAGTGGGAGTATATATATATATATATATATATATATATATATATATATATATATATATCTCAAAGTTTTTGAGAAAAAAATACTTGACTTTCTAAAATCCACTTATTAATGTCATACTAAGGTTAAACATGTAAATGTCGACTAAAGTATAATGATTACTCTCATTCATAAATTCGAAAGGATGCCTCATCACTTGAGTGATATTTTTAATATCAATGCTGAGGGGTACAAGTTAGAAGATTGTTGTAAATCAGCTGACTACTAAAATACATTATCACATATTGAATCTGATAAATGTTTTAGAACTATGAATGATAAGATGCAATCCTTAAAAGGCAAATTAAGTTTTGAGTTTGATTGTTATTTCGCCTAACTGTTAACCTATGAGGTTGGAATGAGTTTCTTTTGAAGAAAGACTCACAAGGACAAAATTATATACATATTAATGCATGGCATTTAATAAGAAGTTTTTAATCATACTTAAGCAATTGACTATGATTAATTTTTTTTATATAATACACGCATTAATTATATAAAGATATTTAATTGTCATACATGTACCTTGTATGAGGAATATGGCAATTAGATTTTATAACTCTCTTTTTATAATTACCTTTTGCGAGGACGGTGTGTAATCAAAAGGGTTATGAATCTATATAATCTTTATGTAATATACAAATTTGAGCAATCCATGTTTTGGATTGGATCATGCATCTAGAAGCTGAGATCTTAAATTTAATTACAATATGATTCTGATTAAATTAAGACAACTCTTGAGTATATCTGACATTAAGTGGGAGCAATGTGTTTTTAATTTATATGATGAAGATATCATGCCATTTAAGCTAAATATTGATCCTTAAGCTTGGACTGAAACTTCACTTGAAATTTAGGGAATAAAACAAACAATTTTGGAATAAATGTTTATCTGAAATAAACAAATGCGGGAAAATTAAGTCTAACAAAAATGCAATATATTATTCAAGCAAGTCTTCAATGATATATTTCACTTGGAATAATTTATTACATGGATGGAAACATTATGTTGTTCTGACTAAGGATTTATCATGTATATATTATATAGTGTATAAGACTAGTTGTTGCTTTTGTACAAGAACAAGATGAGCTGACAACAACAATATATAATTGAGAGTGTTTAGATTATTGTTAATATAGATGTTTACGAATTATAAAGCATAATGCTGTATAAGTACAAATGATGCTAGAGGATTATTTATATTAGTTGTAGTAGGATTTTATCGTTTATGATAAATCTGCTAACTAGTTATGCTCAACATAGAGCATTGTTGCATTACACATTAAGGAATGAGAATACTTTACACTTTTAGAAACTGTAAAGATGACTGTCAGTATGTCGTTGACCTCTAATACCTCATGCAAGGTAGGGCGACATCTCCATACTATAACTCTTGAAATAGTATGAGCATATGAGATAAGACACTCAACTTATATTTCAAATTCCTCACTATATGTGAAATTTGAAACAAGTATTCGGAAAGTTTACTCAGATAGTTATTTATTTTTTATTGTAAAAGAAAGGTTGAGAATGTTGGAAACATTAGGCTTCAATTTACTAAATGAGTTTCATGCATATCTGTTTTAGTATTTGGATAATTGGGATTGAAAGATAATTTTTACTTTATGATGAATAAAGATACATAGTATTTGTTATTCATTCATATAATAATTGTTCTCCTATATTTGCATGTTTAATCCTTGAATGATTTTATTGTTCTAAATATGTCCATTGTCGGTTAACAAAATGGGAATATTGTTATGTAAGACAAATGTGAGTATTGGTTATATTCTAACTAGAATGTGGATTGTTCCCGCCAAACTCATGTGTATTCACTAGAGATGCATATTGGATACCCCAACTTTCAAACATTTACTTTTGGATCCTTGTCATAAGTAAAATATTGAAAATGGTTTGTTAAAATCGTTCTTAGACTTGAGATACAAGCAAGTTCTGTTATGTGTGGATATTACTTTTTGTAAGTATACGCAAAACGCTATCTGAATAAGGTAGTTATAAAGACTATATTTCGGAATGATGTGAAGCAGCATCCACAACACTTGTAGTCAATAAAGGATTTGTTACTCCACTTGATATGTGCAGAAAAATACCATGGCGCCTCTCAAGAATTAATAAGATAATTGTTCGGCCGAACCCAAAGGGTAATGCAAGATGATACTTGATTATATTTGGTATATCTAATTAAATTCTATAACGAGATTCTAAGTGGTTAAACTGTATGGAATGATTTAAGATCCATATCCATGGTTTAACGGTATCTATAACAAAGGATGATTACAACAAGACATTGAATGCTCATGCTACTGAGAAACATTTATGAAACTATTATCTCAGACACTTTTAGTTAAAAAGCGAGTGAGAGAGTTTGCTAGGCGTTTTCGTCGTTAGTTTTGTGTGCCATTCGACACACCAACTCCCAAGTGGGAGCTGTTGGTTTATGAGAGTTTAAAACATGACAAAACTCTAAAACACGAGAGTACGTGTCGAACGTATATATACTTGAATATATAACCCGTATTATGCATGCAACTTGACCCGATCATCTTGTACGACCCATGGGCTATTTGTAGCTTGGACTTGGGTCGAAATATGAAGCAGCCATGGGCTTTGAAGCTTCCAACTGATCGGGAAATGGGGATGAATGAGTTTTGTTTGGGTTTCAACTTGTTGACCAAGTTACAAGCTTAGCTTGTAGTCGACTTGCATCTTTATATAAAAAAAACACATCCTCATACATGGAACGAATAATTTTGACTATCCCTAAACCTGTTATATAATCGATCTATCCAACAAGCCATATACTTGATCGGATTTTAATAAATCTGATTAAGGTTTGTTTATTTGATTGAATCCTAAACTTGCATGATTCTTATTCCAAGTTTGATTTAGGTTTCTTATTATATCACCCTTTTACTTGCTCCCTGTGATCACGAAGTAAAAGAACTAATTGGTTCATGTTTTTGGTTTCTCGGTCAATACAAGTCAAAGATATCGGACAAAGCTTGTCCGATATCGGGTGATGTTTTATTGTTGTTTCTCGGACATTATATCTCGGGCAGAATCAAGATATGTTCTTGGTAGTTTTCTTGTTCGTATAGTATTCAAGTGATTCAATTGTTGATTGGTTTTATACGTTCTCGACTAGCTCATTATCGAATGTATTCGGTTATCGTGTTTGTGTGTGATACTCGTAGAGGTATCTAATTTTGATATTAGGGTTTCATATTGGTATTCTTGTTTGTTCACTTGCGTGCATTAATTGTCAAAGGTTAGTTTCCTAATTTACCTTTTATTTAATTATTGTTTATTAATACGTGTTAACCTAATTGCGATTACTAGATCCATATCCGCTGGGTACTCGTGGTTATTAATTGGATAACTTAGTTTTAAAATCCCAACACTAAACCTGGGTGATCTTTTCTTATTGATAATTTTTTCTAAGTAATTGTTACTAATAAAAATTTACTTTTGTAATGACGTGCGGAAAAAGTCAAGAAGAAAAAGAAGGCATGAAAGAGCACGTACCAAGGTAAAAATAACTTTGAAGATTGGCTCATACGTGATCAAGGGCATCTTTTTGAATAAGTGTTGCTTAATCAAATTTATTTTTTTGTTGGTTCTTTAAAACATTTTTATTTGTTGGTTGTAAGAGCTTGGGGTATGGTTGGCTGGTAAGCTAGTGCCAAACCACCAACCCAAATCTTCCTTTGGCTCACCGTACCAAGTTTCGTGCCAAAAAGTCTTGGCTGTTGACTACCAGCAAGTGTCATTTTTTTTTGGTTTGTATTTGTGTATTTAGTGGGGTATGTGTGGACCCAACGACACCACTTTTGCTAAGGCACCATATTTATATGAGGGAGGGGTTTTTTGTGCCGTTGAAGATCTCGTGCCATAGGAATTTTCGGTGACGTGGCAGAACGTTTTGGAAACGGCACGAGACCAACGGCTTATGCGTACCCAGTGCTCTTAGAGGCCCGGATACAGTGGCTGGTGGCTCAAGCTATTGTGCTCGGCGCGAGCATATGGCACGACAACCCACACCGGGGTTGGGCTGGTAAGGCTTGGAGCCGTGGCCACCAGCTCACGCCAAAGTTTTTTTTTTTTTGTGGGTTTGTTTCTCTTTTGTTTGTGTTTGTGTGATGTGTTTTTTCTCTCTCTCCCTCTCTTTCTCGCTTTGTTTTTCTTTTTTTCTTTTTGTAGGTTTAAGAGGAAGAAAGTTGAGAGGATGAAGAAGGGAGTATGGTTGCATGCGCTTTTAGAGTACAGGGAATGAATGAAAACAACCTAAGGTAAAAGTGTACTTATTAATTGGGCTTGGACTGTGCAATATTTTTATCTATTTAGTTGGGCTGAATTTTTGGTTTTTTGTTTAGCAATTTTTATCCGAATTTGTTTTTGTTTAATGATAACTTCGGTTGAAATTTAGCATATTAAGAGGTTAATGGTAATATTCGGGTCTCGGTTAGATTTATATTACCCTAAAACTAGTTGCTTTTATGTTTACTCACTTTTTGTATTTAATGTATTTTTTTTATGTAATGTGTTTTTTCTTAATGAAATTAAACTTTAGCTATATATATTGTTTTATTCAAAAATGAAAAAAAAAATGTACAACGGCATCACAAAAACTGGTATTATGTTAGGGAGGGGTGTTTTGGTGCCATGAAAAAAAAAGTGTTGAGGTGGCACCACTTTTTCCCATGACACCACCCACTGCACCAAACGATACCTAGCGCTCTAAGCTAATTGAATATTTGTTTTATTTCTCGTCTCTTGGTAAAGAGACGTTGGTTTCTGTTGGACATCGTTTACTCTTGTGCTTATTGTAAAACAAGGCCTACAAGGCTGATTAATCACCGCTTAGACGTTACAAGGCCATCAATCTTTTCGATTTTTGTAAATCGGTCAACCGTGATCAATGACGGTCAACGGTGGTCAAACTTTCCTGAAACCTTCAAATCTTGTCGGAAATACCTGAACTCTATTAGCATGATACATTATTAGGCATATAGTTTTATATGTACAAGCCTTTAGGCTAGTAGGTATCCAAATGTTTCATGTATTTATATTCGTATATTGCTTAATGAATGATCATGGGGAATTAACCTAATCTAATAGGCCCAGGCCCGATGTGTGGGTGTATGGCTTCTAGGGTTTATGGCAGTGTAGTAGGCACAGGAAAAAAAGGGAGAGCTTTGGGTTTTGGGTTTTTTAGGAGAGGATCTTGATAGACTCTGATACCATCTTAGATTAGGTTAATTCCCCATGATCATCATTAAGAAATATACGAATATAAATACATGAAACATTTGGATACCTACTGGGCTAAAGGCCTGTACATATAAAACTATGGGCCTAATAATGTAACATGCTAATAAATTCATCGTAAGTTTGTTTTAATAATTTGTAATCGTTGTTTATATCTATACAAGATGTTTTTTAAAGAAAAATCTTGCCGAAAATACATAAAACTTCTTTGGAAATACATAAAACTTGCCGAAAATACTCAAAACTTGTCGGGAATGCCAATCTGATTAATCAAGCCTAAATCGACTACAAGCTACAGGGGAGCTGACCGTCCGATTACCGATTTATGATTTTTGCAACCTTGCTCTTAAAAAAATGACTATTTGAGATTTATATAGTTAGATAATCTTTTATCAATAAACTTATTACATACATCATTGTCTTGCTTATACTTGATTATTTAGTCACTTGACTTGAACGCTACATTGTGATTGTACCTACTTAAACAAGTAACACATTACAAAACTCCAAAGGACGGAATTTTGAAATCATTTAACCTTGAGTTAATTAACAAATTAGTTATTTATCAAAGTAAGAAGATATCCTTGTATGCCTCTCCCTATGTGAGTGGGAGGTCTCAAGATCTTGATTGAGTAAATATTTGTTGCATGTATGATTAAATTAGAACAAAAAACAAACAATAAACCTTGCCAACTCGAAGTAAGAGGATTAGCTTAGAATACTAGAGAAGTTATACATCACCTAATGAATTATGAAATTGTTACATGAATTCACTATGTCATATGCATAAAGTGCATAAGAAGAGAAGAACTGTGATAAAACATGGTCATATTAATAGTGGATCTAGTTACTCCAAATTAATTTATGCCTAAAAGAATGTTGTGGGCATCATAAGAAAGATTCAAACAAATACATAAGAAAGATTTAAACAAATACAGAAATTATAATAGCTATAGTATGGGATGTTGCCTAAGTTGTCTTGACCTGAAGTTTTATATTTTGAAAGTTCACATAAGACTTGATACTTCAAATAACAATTTCACTTGCATATGTTGCACCCAAATGAGAACAAGTTGGTTACTCAACTTAATGATCTAAGGAGAAATCTTTAGTTGAAAAACCAAGTGGGAGCAATCTAATTCTTGAAGAAATTCAAGAGACAAGTAATGCAACACCTTAAGAAGGTGAACTAGCAAAACACGCTTTAAACAAGATGATGTGTTGAGTATATCAAATGTATTCAATAAAGTCTGAGAGTATATATTATTGTACCTGATAGATAACTTATCTCATTGATGGTGAGAGGGATCTTAATGAAGCCATTAACTGCAAGGATACTGAGATAGATTATGAATATATAAGAATGGCTGTAAATACAAGTCATGGTCTAATAACTCGTGAATTTCCCTACCTATTTTTGTGGCTATATTTTTTTTTCCTTTTCAATTACGACAAGTTACGAGTTATTTAAATCATCTTAAGCATTTTCGCGTGCGAACTTTTACTTTTATATGAATTGTGCAATCACGAGCAGCGTTGATAAACGAATGATGCGAATAAATCATTTCCTGATATTTACTGATGATCAAAGCACGTCAACGAGAGGTTATCTCGATTAACGAGTCCACACGCGTACCAGTAACACACCAGTCACGGCTTAGTTATAAAAATGAATTATCAATACCAACGACACTATTTTTATGTCAGTCTTTCGAAGGCGTGTCCAAAATTATAATTTTTATATTTTTAACTCTCCGGGATGTCGTGTTCACGGTTCTAAATAGCGGGACACGGAATAAACTATACCTTAAATCATACAAATAATAATAATAATAATAATACACCTAATATCACTTAATAAAAATGCAAAACCTAATCCTACCCTATCCTAAAACACAACCACGCCCCCTCTCTCCCATCTCTTTCCCACTTTACCTTTTTCTATCTTCCTAGATTTTGACTCCTCCTCTTCTGGAAAATAGATCACGCTTTCTGATAACGCTACACGCGTCGTTCGGGGTCAAAGGAACTTCCTTTTCGTCGAGCAAGTTTTTCAACACCCTAGGCAGTGAACCTAATCGTTGTAGTGTAGTATTTAGGGTAAGCCACGGGTATTGATATCGTTCTCTAGGGGAATAGGAATGCTAGTGAGAAGTTACTACGCTAAGGTTGGGGTTGAGGAAGATTATTTTTTATCTTTTTATGTTTTTTTAGGAAATTGAAAGGTACGAATCTCGGGGTTTGGATTTGGAGGTTGGTATTTCTACCGATTACTCTACTTATCTAATTATCTAATCTAAGGTGTATGTAGTCTATGTCTAATTATTGTGTGCTCGTATGATAGTTTAAAGATGTGTTTACTTAGGTTTTACTACTCCTTAATTATCTCCTATTGGTGGTTGAATTGTCACGTCCTTATTCTTAGTTGCGTTGTGTGTCTAAGGTTGTAGGGTATGCGTTTCTCCCTAACTCTTTGAACTTACCAAAGGGTCTCGTCTACAAAACCCACTAGGGATAATAAACTCTTACTCTAAGGCACTCTTTGGATGGTTTAGCTTACAACTACTCAAGGAGTTATATTCTAAGGTTCACAAAGATTTAATCAAGCATTAAGTACACAACGAATGACCTATCGCATTACTAGATCATTAATCAACTAAGATAAGAGACAACCAATCAATATTGAATAATTAAGTTTCATATTCCCAAAGCAAACACACAAGTAAATTAGCCGGACATGGAGAACATGCAAGCATACACACAAATAATCAAAGACATAATTGTATTAATGAAGTAAAGCACTTATCTTGATGTAAGATAGGGTTTGGAACCCTAAAATACTGTACAAGACAGCCTTGGTTCGGTTTAGGTTTTTACTCCAAAAGACTACACACCAATCCTGAAAAATTCGGATTCTATATATAAGATTACACATGCGACGGCGTCACCTTATGTTTTGTGGCGCCGTCGTGTCGCCGTCATTAGGGTTTCGTCTTGGCCACGTTAGACTTGCGGGCGTCACTGTGATTGTGACGCCGTCCTCTTCAGCTTCGGCGCCGTCTGGATTGAATCTAGGCCGTGCGAGTTGCGGCGGCCTACTCTTTTATAACTTGACGTCGTCACTTGAAAATAAGAGTTTTGGCTACCGTCCCGTCACAAAATCCTCCGGCGGCATCGCAGATAGCGATGGCGCCGTCACCTTGTATTTTCGGCATTGAGTGTCTTGATTCTTGACTTTGGCCATTTTCTTCGTATATTCGCACCTTTTCGTCCAAATAAGTGCCATTCCAGCATTTTGCCTTCAAGAGACCTAAAAGTGAAAAGGAACGATATTAAGCAATAACGGATACAAAAGTGATCAAATAAGGGCTTAAACGACCCTCAAAAAGGTACCTTTTAAAACCTTATCAAATATCCCTACACTTGGTATTTGCTTGTCCTCAAGCAAATGTGCTTTTAGCCAATTAATTTATAAGTTAGGGGTCATGAGGCATTGGTTTAAAACAGTCCACAACACATATAAACCCCGCAAAAGTCATAACAAGCACGGAAATTACATACTAGTACCTCACATGGGGTGTTTGGATACTCATATCTCTCGGGTGTATATGAAATATAACAAATTGGAAATGGAAGATAAACACTCATTAACCGGTCCTAGTACATAGATTACCATAGGCTTGAGAATAGATCAAACCTCCATTGCTTTGGCGTGAGCACCTAGGAAAGACTATCAAAGAGGTCTTTAAAGGGTTGTAACGTTAGGCTTACGGTAGGGAAACAAAGGGTTTGGTGGAATAGGCTATTTAGTGGTGGCAAGTCAAAAATCTCTTATGTTACAAGCATACGAAGAATGGCGTTGCTAAGTCAAGACTCGACACTATAGACTCTAGCTAACTGAAATAAACAAACATAAATTAAAAGGATAGATGTAGGATGGTAGCCCGTTTTTTTTTTTTTTTTTTTTTTTCACTCTATTTTTTATTTTATTTTTTTTTTTTTTTACACTTTTACTCTACCATCCTCTACGGTAACATCAAAATGATAGGGATTTATAGGCACATCCCTACACTTGAGTTTTTATTACTCTAACACTAATTTGACCAATTGAAAAAATCAAAACACTTGGGGTACATTATTACGCAAACAAAGGGAATTTGAATTTAACGTTCCCTTCCCGTCATTTCATAAACTTTAACTTTTCCCAAGAATCCCAATCGTCCCAAAACTGTATACAAAGGATATGACTCGACTTAGCAACTCATGCAAGCAACCGGATAATTGAACTAAGGGTTTAGGGTGATAACAATAATGCACTAAAAGTGAGTGCATACGGGTAGGCTAAAGGCGATTTGGGTGTATATTTGGGGTGGGGTGTAAACAATGTTCTTCATTGATATTCGGAAAAACGAAACATCACGAGAGCCACAAAAAGGATAGGCTCTGAGGGGTTAACTAGGGGTATCGTGTACTAAAGATGAGTACAACGCAAAGGGTGTGGGGGAATTACTCAACCGAGGTGGAAGAAGTAATTATATCACGGGTATCAAAAAAGGGTTATCCTAATGCCTCTTATCATTTAGTATTCCTAACTACACAAGTGTAGTCTTACTAGCGATCTCGGAATGCATCACAAAACAAGTTTTAGAATCTAATATACTACCGGTTCACACTCTAAGCATTAAAGATGAATGCTTTAATTCCTACTAATCTAAAGCATTTTGGGTGGAATTTAGGTGGTAAAGGGTTTTTGTGCTAGTCATCCAACTTCCTATCCGTGAGACGCTTTTGTTAAGACTAATGGCCCACTCCTATATGTCATAAAAAAATTTAAATTTGGTGCCAAAATTACCCTAACCGACATTTTCTCATGGTTTATTACACAAATACAATTGGACAAAGCAAATATTCAATGATAAGCATAGTTTCAAAGTTCCCGTTTTATTTTCCCTCCCTACACTTAAACTGAACATTGTCCCCAATGTTCCCCGAAAGTATCAAAGTTATGATAATGGAAGGTAATTAAAAACGAAAGAAACTAGTACTCCCTGATTAGCTCGGTAGGATCCGTGTGTTAAGTAGTGGTTAAATCTTTCTTCAAGAAGAATTTATGCGTGAAAAGCTCCTTCCAATCTTATGTAACTTCTTCTTGATAAATTAAACCTACACACTTGAAGAAAACAAACGAAACCTTCGTGTAAAATCGGCGGTAATAATATATATAAGACTCGATTTAAACTAGGATATAATGCTTGTGGAATGGATGTTTCTGAAATTTACGGAAAATTAAGACTGGAAAATTCCAAAAATTTATAAGTAGCTCGAGAAACGAGAAAAAAGTAATATGTTGTTTTACTCCTTCGGCGCCGTCAGTTCGATCTGACGCCCGTCAGTTATCCCAAAAGCGGTGCGATTTTCTAGAAAAAATTCTGGAAAATTTACATCTTTAGAATCTGAAAAAAATTTCTGCAAAACATCCATTATGACTCGATACAAGCATTTGACTCGAACAAACACATATATACATATATCTTTTAGTTAATTGTTATTATCATGTTCACGTTTCTTTTGAAAACGTGTGTAATCCTCCCTACACTTATCCCTTATGTAAAATACCTTTATATGCAATTAAGACGGGGTTAAAAATAAAATAAAGCATTTTTACAAATTTAAACATGAGAATAAACAATCAATAAAAGACATATGACACTAACGAGCAAACAATTAAGCATGGGTTACCTCCCACGAAGCGCTTTTCTTTATTTAAGAGTCTTGTAGCTAGACTCGTAGTCGTGCTCCTATGTACCGATATAAGTAAGCCTATCCTCAACAATGTCATAAGGATCAAACTTATCATTCAAGTTCCTAGTAGTACGTTCGGTTAGATATGCCTTTTCAAACTTCCCTCCATCGGGATCATAGATTGTTATCCTAATGTGCCACTCTCCATTGCCATCACTAGGCGGTCTATCCCAATCCCATTTGTGTTTAGATTTCTCAACTTTCCACTTATTCATGACAAGGTTGACGGGCAAGCTTCCTAGGAACTCGGTCATCTTCCTAAATACTAAGGCGTCCTCGAACGGGTTCACTTCCATGTCCCTAGCCATTTCTTTTTCTTGGAAAGTTGCTTTACTAGTGAAGGCTTCATCTAGGTAAAAAGGTCTTTGGGGGCCTATGAGGTTCTTATCTATCCAAGGTCCATATCTAGAAGGCTCTCTATCCAACCTAATCTCATGTGGGATTTCCTCTTCTTTGTAGTACGTATGCTTTTTGACATCGTAAATTGACCTAGCACTCCTCTCTCCTATCACTATCTTGGACATCTTACAATCGATGATGGCACTAGCGGTAGCTAAGAATCCTCTTCCTACTAGTAATGGGCATGTTGGGTCCTTATTCATGTCTAGCACATGAAAGTCGGCCAAAAGAGTCAACTCTCCTACGTGTACTACCATATCTTTTATTATTCCTACCGGACGTGCAACACTACCGTCCGCTAGACCTAAGATGGTTTCCGTTGGTTCTATTTTACCCAAGTTAAGGCTTCTATGGAGGGACAATGGAACAAGATTGATGCATGACCCTAAGTCGGCTAGAGCATCGAGAGGTTTGGAAGTTCCAAGCCTACGCGGAAGAGTAAATAGCCCAGGATCGTCTAACTTCTTAGGTAAATTATTTCGCACAAAAGTGGACCCATGTTTTCCAAGATTAAGTTCTAACTCATATTTTTCTTTTAAAGCATTATAATAAGGTGCATGAGCTAAGACCTCAAGAATCGGTTTTTCTTGATGGAGTTCCTTGTACTCCTCCTCTAAACTAGGTTTGGATTCTTGGTTGACGGGTTTCTCAAGAGTAGGTTCTACCAATGGTGGAGGGCCTTGGTACCTCATTTTGGATGGCTTGGAACCCTTTTTTATAGCATTTACCGAGTGAACCGTTGGGTGTGAGGGGCATGGATGTGCATTCTCCCATGGTGAACAAGAACATGAAGTCGACGAAATCGAATTCACTTTTGGGTTCTTTATAGTATCACTTGGGAGTGCTCCAACTTCCCGTTCATTGAAGGCTTTTAAGAGGGCATCAAGCTTGTTTGTCACCTCGCTTTGACTTTGCTTAAAATCGGCTTCAAGCTTAGTCAATCGAGTCTCTTGAGATGACAGGAATCTAGATGCAATTGCCTCAAGATTAGTGGGGTTCCCGGTGTTTAGAGAGTTGAACCTATTAGGTGAACTAGATGAGCTTTGGGGTGTGCTTGAGTTTTGGTTCCACTTAAGGTTAGGGGTGATTTCTCCACGATGGGTTGTAAGAATTTCCTAAGTTGTTTTGTTCGGGCTTGAAAGTGTACCACTTCTCTCCGCTCCGTCGGTGCGCACGGGCGTAGTCCATAAAAAGCTTGTTCAGGGAGTCTTGTGCAATCACGAGTGTCATGGGGACCACTAAATAACTCACAAGGAAGAGTGATTTTATTCACTTGATGCGAAGACTTAGGATTTTCGTAGGAACTCATTAGGAATTTAACTTGATCTTCTAGTTCGATCATCTTACGGTCGGAAGATTGTGAGTCAATGGGAGGCAAGGAGATTGCCTTAACGGTTTTGGGCAACTCACGGGGGTCATTCCAAATTTCGTTGTCATAGAGAGCAAGGTCCTCTATTATACCCCATGATTCTTCCGCGGTGAGATCACTAAGTTTTCCACCGGCCGCTTGGTCAATGGATCGCTTGGTGGGGAAGTTGACATGATCATAAAAGATTTGGACTTGGAGCCAAAGATCAATGCCGTGATGAGGGACTTTATGAAGTAAGTCCTTGAATCGAGTCCATGCTTCGTAAGAGATTCACCTGACGTTGTTGGAACATGAAGATGTCATTCCTAAGCTTAGTGGTTCTCCCCGGTGGGAAAAATTAAGCAAGTAAGCGAGAGGTAAGATCATCCCAACTTGAGATGGAGCTGGCGGGAAGTCGTTCAAGCCAATTACTAGCTTGGTCCGTGAGAGAATTGGAAGAGATCTTGCGCATGGTCTCCCGAGTAGTAGCATCAAGGTCGATGGAATCTACAATTTTAAGGAAATCCCTAAGATGCTGATTTGGATCTTCGGAATGAAGTCCATGGAATGCACATCCGTTTTGCACCAACCGGATGGTGTCGGATCGCAGGGCCGTAGTTTGGGCTTGGTCGGGAATCTCAATGGTGATCCTATAGCCTAGGTGACTTGGTCTCGAGTATTCACCAAGAGTACGGGCTCTTGGCGGGTCAATTGGTGGTGGGTTGATGAATGGTGGGTGGTTATCACCTTCCATGATGAAAAGTGATGGGATTACGAACAAAGGTCACGAAGAAGGGGGATAGACTACGAGAAAGCTAAGAATGAGAAAAAAATTACTTGATAGGAATCAAGCAAAGAAACCTAAACGAGGTGGACTACAAACTAGCTATTCTATTACCCGACAGCGGCGCCAAAAACTTGATAACGCTACACGCGTCGTTCGGGGTCAAAGGAACTTCCTTTTCGTCGAGCAAGTTTTTCAACACCCTAGGCAGTGAACCTAATCGTTGTAGTGTAGTATTTAGGGTAAGCCACGGGTATTGATATCGTTCTCTAGGGGAATAGGAATGCTAGTGAGAAGTTACTACGCTAAGGTTGGGGTTGAGGAAGATTATTTTTTATCTTTTTATGTTTTTTTTTAGGAAATTGAAAGGTACGAATCTCGGGGTTTGGATTTGGAGGTTGGTATTTCTACCGATTACTCTACTTATCTAATTATCTAATCTAAGGTGTATGTAGTCTATGTCTAATTATTGTGTGCTCGTATGATAGTTTAAAGATGTGTTTACTTAGGTTTTACTACTCCTTAATTATCTCCTATTGGTGGTTGAATTGTCACGTCCTTATTCTTAGTTGCGTTGTGTGTCTAAGGTTGTAGGGTATGCGTTTCTCCCTAACTCTTTGAACTTACTAAAGGGTCTCGTCTACAAAACCCACTAGGGATAATAAACTCTTACTCTAAGGCACTCTTTGGATGGTTTAGGTTACAACTACTCAAGGAGTTATATTCTAAGGTTCACAAAGATTTAATCAAGCATTAAGTACACAACGAATGACCTATCGCATTACTAGATCATAAATCAACTAAGATAAGAGACAACCAATCAATATTCAATAATTAAGTTTCATATTCCCTAAGCAAACACACAAGTAAATTAGCCGGACATGGAGAACATGCAAGCATACACACAAATAATCAAAGACATAATTGTATTAATGAAGTAAAGCACTTATCTTGATGTAAGATAGGGTTTGGAACCCTAAAATACTGTACAAGACAGCCTTGGTTGGGTTTAGGTTTTTACTCCAAAGACTACACACCAAATACAGAAAAATTCGGATTCTATATATAAGATTACACATGCGACGGCGTCACCTTATGTTTTGTGGCGCCGTCGTGTCGCCGTCATTAGGGTTTCGTCTTGGCCACGTTAGACTTGCGGCGGCGTCACCTTGTGATTGTGACACCGTCTCTTGACTTCGATGCTGATGCGGATTGAATCTAGGCCGTCGAGTTGCGACGGACCTACTCTTTTATAACTTGATGTCGCGAAAATAAGAGTTTTGGCTTCGTCCGTCACAAAATCCTCTGACGGCGTCGCAAATAAGCAGTGACGCCGTCACCTTGTATTTTCAGCAGCATTGAGTGTCTCGATTCTGACTTTGGCCATTTTCTTCGTATATTCGCACCTTTTCGTCCAAATAAGTGCCATTCCAGCATTTTGCCTTCAAGAGACCTAAAAAGTGAAAATGAACGATATTAAGCAATAACGGATACAAAAGTCATCAAATAAGGGCTTAAACGACCCCTCAAAAAGGTACCTTTTAAAACCTTATCACTTTCCCTGCTCTCAAAATACCCACCCTCCATTCTTGATGATAAACATCACCATCACCATGCCACTCTTAGCCTCTCCTCCGCCCTAGGGGTCACAAGCTTATGTTGGTGAATGTGAGAAGAGAGCAATCACAACTGGGAATAGTCTCATTCAACTCGAGATCAAGAAAGCAAGAGTCAAGACTTTCTCCTTATTCACTTATAAAAGGGGACGAATTTCACAGCTCTAATCACACATCAAACACTCGCGAAATTAGGGTTTCCAAGATTAGGGGTTCTTGAAATTGATAAAGGGGTTTTGTTAGTTAGATCTTGGGGAGTCCTAAACAAGTTTCAATTGTCCGGGTTCAAGCCAATTTGTGTCTAATTGGAGCTTTTGGTGTTCGGTTTTTAATCCACTCGACCCACAAGCTTGATTGTAAGAAACACATTAAATTTTTATATTTTTTTATTCTAGTGAATCTGTAATTTGCTTGATTTGAAATTATATTTTTTTATATGTATGTCGAATAGAAACTATTGATGGGTAAAAATTGTTGTGTTGATGATGTTATGTTGTTGTTGTTGTTAACATCAAAACACAAGAAAGAAAAAAATCAGAATAATTTAATACATGTTGCCTATTGTTGTTGCTTCACTGTCGAAACACAACCCAAAAGGTAGAACAAGAGAAAATTTAAAAGTTAAAGAAAATAAGTTGAAATACTTTTATTTTCCGTGAGCATTGAGTTTGAACAAACTTGATGAAGATTGGCAATACCGAGTAAAATCCGGTTTTTGTTTTAAGTGGATAAAGCCATGTAAACCTGGAATAATCATCAATAAACGCAACATAATAACGATAACCATCCTTTGAACAAATAGGCGAAGGTCCCAATAAATCACAATGAATTAAGTCTAAAGGATGAGAAGAACGAGCACAATTATTATGAAACGATAATCGTTGACTTTTAGCAAGTTGGCACGGAGTGCAAATAATAGGTTTAGGCAACAAAGAAGTGACAGATAATATGCCTAACTTATTTAATGTAGAAATAACACCATATGATACATGGCCAAGACGCGCATGCCATAATTCATAGGAAGCTTTCTTGAGAACAGGCATAGTAGCAACAAAGGCTTGATGATCATCTTTAAGCACGTAAAGCCCATTATCACAAGTACCGCTAGCAAGAACCCTTTTTGTTGTCCGGTCCTGAATATAGAAAAATGGTTGGGAGAACAAGACATCAACAAGGTGATCAGAAGTTAATTTGCTCACAGAAAGTAACTTCTTTGTAAGATTAGGAATGACAAGCACATTTCTCAATGCAATATTATTGGAGATAGTTAAAGAACCCTTATGTGTAATAGGTAAGGTCTTACCATTTCCAAACAGCACTTTAGCATTACCTGTGTATGGGACCGAATTGTTGAGAGAGTCACATGATGAAGTCATGTGATCCGTAGCACCAGAATCAACGTGCCAATCATGAGTGTTGGTAGTAACATGGCATTGCGCATGAAATGCTTTGGCTAATGTTTCATCAGAGGTAGAGGCTTGTGTGGCAAAAGTAGGAAGACTTGGGCAAGCAGATGCATAATGGCCATCTGTACGACACAATTGACAATGAGGTCGACGTCGATATTGACCACGTCCTCTACCACGTGAGTTATTTCCTCGAGAAGATGAGGAACGTCCACGTCCTTGTACATGAGCAGTAGTGTGTTGAGCTTGAAACGCAGCAGGAGGTGCACTAGTGCCATGAAGAGCAAGGAGAAACAATTCATGGCTTTCAGCTTGTGTAACCAAATCCCGAAACAATGGGGCTGGTTTAGTGGCCCGTATAGCAGTAGAAAATGTTTCGTATGATGGTCCCAAACCACAAAGGAACCAATGTAACTTGTCAATCTCAACAACAGGATGGCCAATGGCCGACAACTGATCACAAATAGACTTGAACTTACGACAATATTCAGCAACAGATAAGGTTCCTTTCGTGAGTTGACGAAGAGAATCACGTAATGCGTGAACACGTTCAACAGACGCATTCTTATGTAGCGACTTCAAGGGCAAGCCATATTTGGCGGCGATGGTGAGACCAAGAATTTCGAATGCGATTCTCGGTCAAAGAGGATTGGAGTAGAATGACCGCGCGTTGATCGGTCTCATTCCAAGTAATAACAGCAGGGTTGGAGACTGTTTTGCCATCAACTTCAATGGTAGAAGGTGGAATAGAAGAGGTGCCATCGATGTGGCTGAGAAGTTTTTGGTATTGGAAGATGGGAAACATTTGATTTCTCCAAAGAAGATAATTATTGGAAGAGAGTTTAATTGTCATCATGTGAAGGAGGGTGTTCATGGAAAATAAGCTTTCACTGGAAGAGGCGGCCATTTTGAAGACCCCAGGAAGAAAGAAGAATTAGGTGTGTAGAAAATGTGGGTGGGAGAGAAAAAAGGCTGATACCATGTAGAGATTTGGAAAATTCACCTCATTAATCAATGAGGGAAGAGTATAATATTTATAATAGAGATACAAATCAAGAGTACAATCACTCCTACAATCACTCCTAAATCAAGAGTACAATCACTCCTACAATCACTCCTACAATCACTCCTATAATCACTCTCTCCTATAATCACTCCTAAAATTGATATGCCAAGATTATCTGTTAATACTTGGTTAATCAAAAAAATTTAGTTAAGTAAATGTTGATGTTGTTTGGTTAAGAATGGTGCTTAATTATCAGTTGGCTTAATTGGTTATAAGTTATGCTCAATATTTTTCTTTTTGCTTATTTGGTTTGCATTGAAAATCCCATGGTCGCGACGATACGATGTCTCATTAAGTGGTCTTAAGTGGTTAATGATTTGGGTCTTGTGGTGTTTTTCCCCTTTTGTTTTTGGTTCCTTATTGCCTTTACGAGAGCCACACTACGAGGTCTCGGGTTCGAACCTCAGTATGGCCAAATGCACCATTCAATGGTTGTGTTTTTATTAAAGGGCAAATCACCTAGAAATGTATTTAACTTGCTACTTTTTCTCATTGTATGTAGCATTCTTTTTTTTTCTCATTCTGTCAATAAACTTCTATCGTTAGTCCTTAGTGTGTACCCGTTACCAAAAAAACCTGCATCGTTAGTCCTTTATGCTAACGACAGTTAATAAATAACTTAAAATTTGGTTATCTTACGCTAAACTTGCATCGTTGGTCCTTTATATTAACAATCGTTAAAAAATAACTTAAAATCTGGTTTTCTTACGTTTCCGTCCGTTTTTTTCACGTTTTCGTACATTTTAACACGTTTTCGTTCGTTTTAACACGCTTTCGTTCGCTTTTTTCACGTTTTCATACGTTTTTACACGCTTTCATCCGCTTTTTCAAGTTTTCGTTCGTTTTTTCACGTTTTCATATGTTTTACACGTTTTCATCCGTTTTTACATTTTCGCCCGTTTTGCATCATTCGCAACTTTTACCGTATTCATCCGTTTTTACACGTTTTCTTCCGTTTTTTCACATTTTCATGCGTTTTTATACGTTTTCATCCGTTTTAACACATTTTCGTCCGTTTATGCACGCTTTCCTCCTTTTTACCGTTTTGATTTTTTCATTTCTTCTTTTTTTCCCGTTTCATCCGTTTTCACGTTTTCATCCGTTTTACACTTTTTCGTCCGTTTTCACGTTTCGTTCGTCTTTACGTTTTCATTCGTTTTACATGTTTTCATCCGTTTTAACACGGGTTGCTATTCACTTTTTCATCCATTTTACGTTTCATCCGTTTTAACACGGTTTCGTCTGTTTTTTCACGTTTTCATCTATTTTTACATGTTTTCATCCGTTTTTGCGTGTTTTGTATGTTTGCGGTTTCGTATGTTTTTACACACTTTCGTATGTTTTAACACGTTTTCGTCCATTTTAACACGTTTTCATCCGTTATTCACGTTTTCATCCATTTTTTTCACGTTTTCATCCGTTTCTACATGTTTTCATCCGTTTTTGCACGTTTTCATTCGTTGTTTCACGTTTTCGTCCGTCTCTACATGTTTTCATCTGTTGTTTCACGTTTTTATCCGTTTTAACACGTTTTCATCTGTTGTTTCATGTTTTCATTCGTGTTTGCACATTTTGTGTAAAAATGGATGAAATCGTGAAAAAAACAGACAAAAATGTGTAGAGACGGAGGAAAACGAGAAAAACGGACGAAAACGTGTTAAAACAGGAAAATTTGTGTAAAACATACGTGTCGTGCAAAAGCAAATCAAACGTGCAAAAACGGATGTAAACGTGTAAAAACGGATGAAAACATGAAAAAACTTACGAAAGTGTGTTAAAACGGACCAAAACGTGTAAAGACGGAGGAAAACGTGAAAAACGGACGAAAACGTGTTAAAACGGATGAAAACGTGAAAAAACGGACGAACGCGCAAAACGGATGTAGCGTAAAACGGATGAAAACGTGAAAAAACGTGTTAAACGGATGAAAACGTGTAAATACGAACGAAAACGTGTAAAACGGAAAAAGCGTAAAACGGATGAAAACATGTAAAACGGATGAAACGTGTAAGAAGGGATGAAAGCGTCATAAGCGAGGCAAATGTGTTAAAACATATGAAAACGTGTAAAACGCATGAAAATGTGAAAAACGGAAAACGTGTAAAACGACGAGCGTGTAAAAGCAAATGAAAAATGTGCAAAAAAAGCGGCTAAAATGTAAAGACGGATGAAAACGTGTCGCTTTGTAAACATATGAAAACGATGAAAAACGAACAAAACTTGAAAGCGATAAAGCGTGCGCATGAAAACGTGAAAAACGGACAAAACGTGTTAAAACGGCAACGTGTAAAACGGACAAAAACGTGTAAAAGCGGACAAAAACGTAAGAAAACCAAATTTTAAGTTATTTTATAACGATCGTTAGTATAAAGGACCAACGATGCAAGTTTAGCGTAAGATAATCAAATTTTAAGTTATTTATTAACGGTCGTTAGCATAAAGGACTAACGATGCGGTTTTTTGGTAATACACACAAAGGACTAACGATAGAAGGTTCTTGACAGAATGAGAAAAAAAAAAGAATGCTACATACAATGGGAAAAAGTGGCAAGTTAAATACATTTCTAGGTGATTTGCCCGAGACCTACTGTTAGTTTCCTTTGGAGAAGCGCGATTGTTATGAATAGAGCTATTGGGGATGACACCCCCGTTCGAGTTTGACCGGATAGGCAAACGTCGAGCGTATATCATATCGATTATAAGTGTACTGGAAATACACTTGCCGGGCCTTTATTTATCATGCTTCTAGATGCATGCACACTGTCGTAGTTTCGGTTGCATGAACTTGGTACTAACGTAATAGACTTTTACTACATATAGCATCATCCACGGAGATGCTTATATGTACAACTGTGGTCCAACTTGAATACTTTAACTTTAACTTATGAACTCACCAACCTTTGTGTTGACACTTTAACATGTTTTTCTCAGGTTTACTTCTTGGCATTGGCATTGGCAAAGGCATTCGTTGAAGACTGACATCCGAAGTGTTTTCAAGCATATCTAATACAACTTTTAATAGGATAACATATATTTTTATGGGCTTTACTTCCGCACTTTGAAACAATATTGTAAAACTATCTCTTAAATTAATCTATCTTTCGATAATGGAATAAATTTTTCATTCTTTATTACCTTGAGTTATTAGTGTTGATTTAGTAGCACCCCATGATCCGAACGCTTCCACTATGCAAATTTTGAAGGTGTTACATGGTCCATAAAGAATAATTAAATATGAGATTTAATTAAATCTTTACTTCATAGTGAAGCTGTGAGAGATAAATGATTATTCATGGTGAATATCAAATAAGGAGTATGTACATAAAAAAAAATGAAAGGTTTCGTTACTATCAAGTAACTGATTACATTAAATCCACTCATAAAATTAGAAGCATTAAATGCTAGTAATATTCTTATATGTTGATGACATATTTAGAAATCAATTTAAAAAATTGAAGACATTGTGTCTTAGACTCATGGAATATTTCTTAACCAAGGATCTAAGAAGTATACATATACATATGTACATATATCATTTGAATCATCTATCTATATAGATAGATCAAATTGACATAATAATATGAGAGGTGATTTGTACACTGCCAAAAATGATTGGGACACTCAAAATAATTGTGTTTGGATATTTATACTTTCACAAGGGTGAAAATGTAAGTGTAATTATAAGTGTATAAATGTCCAAATACAATTAATTTGAGTGTCCCAATCACTTTTGAGAGTGTGCAAATTATCTCCCTAATAATATGATGTCAAAGTACATAAAATGAATCTTTCAAAATTCTCATGGAAGTTTCTTAACAGGAATCAGAACCATGGACTCTGATGTGATTAGAAATGATTTAGTCACTTCATCACATTAAATGAGTATGAACATATGTGAATGAGCACATTATATTTTTGGGTAAATGTAATTTTCACATAAAGCTTGTGTTGTGCTTAACATAGACATGTCATATCTTGAGCATAACAAAGAGACACGTACTGTAAAAAATACACTTTAATATGAAAGGTATATTCTTAGCTCACAAGATTTTAGTTGTTATACCAAAATCTAAATCTCCCTTGATAGATCGAGATGATGCTTGATTCTCTAAAGTGATCGAGATGATGCTTAATTTTCCTAACTAGTCGAGACAATACTCGATTAGTAGAAGACTATATCTTCACCCTGATGAGGAAAAGAATTATATTAATAAGCTTTAAAAATCTTATCAAAATACAAGATATAAGGGTGGTGGCATTCATGCCTCACATACTTCACTCATACCTTACCACCCACTAATAATATCATTCCACCTAATCTCATACCTCACTCATACCTCATCATAGTTTTCTAGTGACAACCATGATTCCATACCTCACTCAATTTTTTTTTTTTTTTTTTTTTTAGTTTCAATGCATGCAACTCACCCATACCAATTCGGCATGCCATACCGAATTCCATGAACACCGAATGAAACCGCATGGGTGACAGCGATGTGCCCGTGCGGTTTGAAACGAAACCGAACCATGCCAAGGTCGAATGCCACCACCCTAAGAACTACTTCTTAATAAAAAAATGTGTAAGTTAAATTAGGGAAATATCAATTTCAAGTGGTAGTTGAATCCTGGTACGCATTTATTGGAACAAAATGTGAATCCTAATTTTCTTTGAACTCAAAGTTCAATAGGAAGAACTAACACTCCTTTCGCAAGTTACAACTGTGTTTGTAAAGTTGATGCGACTTCACTATAAGTCTGCAACTGTCGTTATATTTCACAAAAATGTGTAGATTGACGGGAACACCCTGACTTCGGGTGCCTTTTGGCACCAACCATTGTCCACCTCACAAGAAATAGCTCCGGCAACTCTCCTGGCCTAGTGGGGTACCAACTAGAGTGAGCACTAGCCAAGACTCGGACCCCTAAGCTCTTATTTCACAAAGTCTCTCCAGTGTGCTCATAAGTTTTGCGAAAATGAGTACCTATATAAAGCAAATGCCAAATATAAGACTTGAACCTTAGTCAATTGACTCAAGCATAAGCAATAGACTATGGCATAAGGTTTGATAAGTAACTTTAGAATATAATTTGATAATGGAACATTATGAATTAGTTTCATAATTGAGTAAAAATTATTATTAACTAAGTTTCATATTAACATGTTTAATATGTGAATACTTTATTATAGTATTTTAAATCTTTGTAGTCGTCAACTTATGGGTGTAAGATCGAATTAAGACTAATATGAAGTTTTTGTTATATTTTATTGTTGATAAAAAATATATATTCACGGTTTATGAATATTTGCTGAAACCAAATTCTTATGTATTTATTGTAGATAAATATTTAAGTGACCTAAACGCAAGATATACTATATGGATCGGCGTCAAATAGTAAATCTTGAAATAATGGTCTATCTTCAAGTCCTTAGACCTAAGATATATGTTACATGCGATGCAAGACATTCTATTCTTTGGTTTACTCTGGGCTACCTAAAATATGGAGTTATCTGGGTACTATGGGCATAGCTTAGATTGCATGCAAATGAACATATACTCAAGAAGGGATTTGTTCCTCTAAAATCCGGCTAAAGTTTAATATCGTTAGGACCCTCGAAAAAAAATAAGAGAATGCTCAGCCGAGCCCAAATATTAATTGATTGATGATTTTGGCAATCTCATTTGTATTCACATTAAAGAAATAAAATGCTTAAAATGAGACATGACTGAGATCCATAACTGATTATATGACATGGTATTAGTAACAAAGAAATAACTGATAATTAACCATTAATATTTTTCAAACATAAGTTCAAGAACATTAAGAACTGGTAATATTGTTGAGGGTAAATGATCGGCTGCATGCTATATTCATTGGTCTGTATGTTATCTCGATATTTCAACAATAGACAAGTGGGAGTCTGAAGGACTTGTGTGCATGGTTCAAACACATAACTATTACTATTAACTACGTATATTATTGGCCAATAGGGTCACACGCTTGCACGAAATGTAATCCTACTTGTAAGTGTATTATATGTTGTATGTATATCACAACAATTTGGTTCACAAAGTTACGAGATCGGGAAATTGGCCTAACAAGTTTGACTAACCGACAAGTAATTGGAATGACGTGACTTGTGTTGCAAGTCACCTATAGGCATGGGAAATGAGATGAAATAAAAGATTATATCTTTTATTTAGTAGTATATTTTAAAATGAGTGCTAAATGTGGAAGTGATTATGACTAGTGCCTTATTTAAGGACCAATTAACAAACTTTCTATCTCTCTTTCTCCTCTTCGTTCCATTCGGCCACTCCCTCTCACCTTCCCGTCCCCTACCTTTCCATATTAAAGAAACTCAAGAACGCCCATTTTTTTGATTTCCCTTCTCCTCCCCTTCCATTACTTAAAAAAAAAAAAAAAAACTCGAGAACAGAGCGTAAGAAGCAAGATAGAATCATATCATTTTGATCTTGTTCTTGGTTTCTTGATCATTGTGTGATCATTAACCTGTTGTTACAAGTGTCTTGCAAACAAGGGATTTGATAAAAGAGTAAGTGTATTCATCCTTTAGAGGCTGAAGCATTTGAGTCACAAGTGGTGTTATTGGAGTTCTGGTTGAATGATCGGATGTAGGTTAGTGCTCGGGGATCCGATCTATGTCTCCTTGATTCAAGAATGTAAGTACTCATGCTGGTTTACATGTTTTTTTATAATTATGTAGTAATTATTTTGTGGCATTTCTTATTATTCGAAAATTATGTGGTAATTTTCTATGATGATTAATTAACATTTGCATGAAAGATCCTTAATTATATTGATGTATAAATCGCGTACGAATATGACCATGCTTCTGCTAGTTTAATCTGGATTGCTTGTTATGAATTGTTCTTGATACACGAATGAAGTAATAAATATACATAGAATACCCATTAAAAACCTCAATGCAGAACAAACCAAACTCATAAAACAAAACCTAAGAAATTAGTCATCTTTCATCACGGGAAAAAACACTTGGCTAAAAAGATCTATAGCACAACATGCTCCTGCGACTTTTGTTGGTCTGGTCCCACATCTTGTTGGGAAAGTGGGGTTGGTTATGACATCATGTGATCCTGAGGAAATGAGTGAGGCTGTAGTGGGGTATAATTTAAGACCATTGTTGTGTTTTTCAATGGATATTGGAATGTATTATATGTGGCAGTTTGTTGTGCTCGAGTCGCCCTATGCAGGGACACAGCAGTACTTTCAAAGATAGAGAGCATTGACTCATTGAAAAACTTGGAGGAAATTATTTAAGCTTCAGATGGGGCCATGGTAGCCAGAGGCGATCTGGGAGCACAAATTCCATTAGATCAGGTTCCATTAGCTCAACAAAAGATTGTAGAAGTGTGCAGACAGTTGAACAAGCCAGTAATTGTTCCTTCTCAGTTGCTTGAATCTATGATTGAGTACCCTACACCCACCAGAGCTGAAGTAGCTGACGTTTCTGAAGCAGTCAGGCAACGAGCCGATGCTCTTATGCTGTCAGGTGAGTCAGCCATGGGTCAGTTCCCCGACATAGCTTTGACTGTCTTGAGAAGTGTCTATCAGTTTAAGAATTGAGAGATGGTGGAGGGAAGAGAAACAACATGAAGTTAAGGATCTCCCAGACATTGATTCTTCTTTTTCGGATAGTATTTCTGAAGAGATCTGCAATTCCGCTGCCAACATGGGTGATAAGTCTTGATTGTTTTTATTAGTACGGAAATTGCAACGAAACTTTATATTTGTCCCAAAAAGAAAGTATGGGCACACACTCCCAATATATAACTGAGTAATGTATCCATTGTGATTACAAAAACAACACTATTAAAAACAATCTGAATATTTTCAATAAATCAGTTTGGAAGGTTCTAAACAATTGGATACACTTTGTGTGACTTTTGACCCGTTTGATAGACTCATTCGAGCTGTTTCATTTTTGGCTTAGTTTTAATGTGACCCATTTAATGTTTTAAAGAAATAATCTATGTAAATGGGTCGAAAACGCAACCTCTATTCACAAGTTTTATGTGTCCACTTGTTTTAACGGAGACTTTGCACCAAAGCCACATGTTCATTACAAAACAGCAATTCCATTCTTATTGATTTTTTAGGTTTCCGTGACAAAGTACTAGAGATATATTTGAGTTAAAGTGTAATATTTCTACTACACCATCTACAGATTTGAAAGTTGTAGTTTTCATTACAGTGGGAGCATATTCTTATTGGTTATAATTCCTAAATTTCAGTTTATATATATATTTTGATGATGTTGCAGCTAATAACTTAGAGGTTGACGCTCTCTTTGTCTACACGAAAGGACACATGGCGTCTCTCCTCTCCCGGAGCCGGCCAGATTGCCCCGTTTTTGCTTTCACGACCGACACTTCTGTGAGAAGACACCTAAACCTACAATGGGGTCGAACACCCTTTAGATTGGACCTCTCAGATGACATGGAAAGCAACCTCAACAAAACTTTTGCGCTACTTAAAGCCCGGGGTTTGATCAAATCCGATGACCTTGTTATTGCCGTATCTGATATGTTGCAAAATCGATTCAAGTCATGAATGTGCCATAAGAAACACTTGCGTCAGCCAATAAATAAGGCCCTTGGGGCTCCATCATAATGCCAACGACCTCATATATTGTATCCGCTAGATGGTTTTGGTATGCGTGTATTTCGTGATGTTTTGAGCTTTTTGTGAACTTCCTCCTTGATGACACAAAAGGACTGTAGCTTAAGACTTATGGATTATGCAATTTGATGACTTGGTTTTGCCTTGTCTAATTTAGTTTAGCTTTTCTATTGTGGGGAGAAATTAAGAACCTTTTGAACATCAAAAAAGTTGATGTATGAAATATACTCAAGTTACCTGCACTCAGTTGTACATCAACCAAAGGTCTAAGATTCTACCTGTGCAATGGGTCGAAAGAAGACTCGAGATTCAAGTTTGATCCAGTGGTTCAAATATCTTCTTATGCTTCTCATTTTAATTATAACATTTAAGGCTAGTTTATGTATATTGTGTGGGACAAAAGAACTCCGTGTCTTTGTAACTCGTTTGAAAAAATCTAGACATGAAAATGTTGCCCGATTAGCGCGTTTGAGCCAAGGCAGAATATCAGACGAAATAATTTTACGTCCTACAAGAGATGTTTGAGGGATATGGTTCCATCTGATCTATCAGCATGTGGAGGAGACGCTGCTAGTTTTATCCACTTTAAAATGGAGGTTACTGAAATGATCGAATTGAGGAACCCGTCAATGGCAACAAAGGTAGAAATGTTTGTTTAAATTCTTACAATTTGCTTTGCAAGCACGACTACATAATGCGCTGAAACTATTCAAATAAAAATGATATAAGTACAATACAAGTGTGTGTAAAGGGCTTGAACATAAAGTATAAAAAAGTGAAACCTGTTTATCACCCGTAAGGGGGTATTTGGCATTGCATTTGGAACTAGTCATCTGTTTATCACCCATAAGAGGGTATTTGGCATTGCATTTGGAACTAGTCATCTATTTACAGTGAGTTTTTAAGTTACAATAGTCAGTGAATAGAGTTTGGATTAACAGGTTCATTAAGATAATAAGTTTCATGTCAAGAGGAAACCACAAACATCGTCAGTTAGGAGAGTCAAAGCTCTGTTAGTCGATGGCTCAGGGAGAAGCGGTAGACCAAAACTTAGGTGGGAAGATAGACTTAAGCAGGACATGAAAGAGCTTCTCTTGTCCAAAGACATAACCTCTTATAGGAACATGTGGAGAGACAGAATTGGAATAGGCGGGTAGGGTTTTGGGGTAGTTTTTATGTTTAAGTTTTTAGGAGCTTTTTAGTAGCTTTGCCTCTTGCGTTTTTAGGTTTTGAGTTCGATAGCTAGTCTCCCATTAGGCTTTTTAAGTGTTAAGTAGACTCCCTTCGTCGTTTTGCTTTGCCATTATGTATAGATTCCCATATCGCTGCCTTGTTTAGTTCTCCGCTGCTCTCTTAGGTCTTGATTTTATTTTTGTCTTTAGGCCCTTTTTCTTTGCGTGCGTTTTTCCTTTTGTGTCCTTCCCCGGTTGTGTTTTGCGTTTTTGCTTGTATGCTCTTATGTTTTTCCTTATGCCCCCTTTATTGCCTCTTACGCGCTTTTTGTTGTCTATATTATGTGTTCTCTTGTTCTCATGTGGCGTATGCTTTTTTATCAATTTGTCCTTTTTTTTTTCTTGAAGTTTTAAAAATGCTGGTTTTTATTGATGTAGGCTTGCTTTTTGTATTACGTTTCTATATATTCCTTGTCGTTATTGCACTCTTTATCACACTCTTATATCTGGAGCATAACACCTCTGCACACGTTACACGTACACCACTTACACTGGTCGGAGGTCTTCTTGGAAGCAGCATTTCTACTCTCGCGTTTATCCTGGAATAGGGGTATGGTCTGTTTATATTTAACCTCCCCATTCTCCTTTCAGGTGGGATTATGAATGTTATTGTTGATGAAAAAAATCTAGAACGTGTTTGACTAGTGACTTTAGGTTTTGAACCCGACATAAAAGAGAAACGACTTATATCCATCTTGGTGTTGCTAAAATAGGAAAAAAGTATTTTAGTTCATACCCTAATAATTACCTAATGAACTGTTCTTATGTACAAGATATATTTATAGTTTTGTTTGAAAAAATGTGGCTTAACAGGATTAGAGGAATGTTCATGAATCGACATTGTGACCCACATCCTTTGTCCATTTATCAATGACCCGTGTGTGATTAATAATAATGGATAATTGGATGTCATTTGTCCATTTATCAATTACCCGCAAGGCCGCAATACCTTCTTTATTAAAATTGACGTGCCACCTATTACTCACCACAGGGCTAAAGGCAGCGTTTTCCATTTACACTCCAGGTTGATTGGATTTGATGTCATTAATTAAATAAAGATTTTAATTCATAGCAAATATTTACTTACTTATCAAATGATTAATTCTAGCTAGTCATTTTTTAATTAGATAACAAACACATCTTATTTTTTCCAAAATCTTAAACCTGTAATCGTTAATAAAAAAAAAAACTACACCATTACGACGAACATTTAATTATCTTTATATAAACAAACATTTCGATATACTTTCGACAAACTTTTACTTTTTTACTTTTTTTTGCTTCTTTTTATTTCGTTGTTGATACTTGTATGAGAAATCACATTTGATTAAATATTAATTTAAATATTTAAATATTTAAACATGTAATAAAATGAACATGAGTTTTTCAACCATATATAACATATTATATTTCAAATTATAGATTGGTCAAGTTAATTCATTAAAGTTATATTATACACATAAAATCACATAAAATATTTAAATTATAAAAAAAATATGTGTAAAAGAATTTTTAATTTAAATATTTATTAATCCCCCCATTTTAACAGAAAAATGAGTGACTAAGATTTGTCCCTTATTATGTGGGAAAAGTTTGATATGTAAGACAACTCTCCTCTTAAATAAAGAGTAAATTGCATGGTCCTTGTGGTTTGGCCAAATTGCCTGCTTGGTCCTCATCTTTTTAAAAGTGCAGCGAACGTTTTTATTTTGAACATTGGATTGCAAATACGATCCCTGACCAAAGTTGAATGACTAAAATACCCTTTGTCTTCTTCCCTTTTTAAGTATTTGCATGAATATTTCTTTTTTCTAAAACGAAAATTTGATATGTTTATTAAACTTTCAGATTTATAAAATAAAGTTCATCATCTTCAATTAATTTTTTGGAATTAAATCAAACACTACAAGAAAAACAACATCACACTTATAAACACAAAACCCACATTAATAAACAAAAAACCACAACACATCCACAAATTAAAACCTTAATGTTTCTATACCTACTTTAATTAAAACCACCTACTTTGATTAAAACCTTAATGTTTGTAAACCAGCAATGGTATTCATACTCACTAACTTTTTCAAACCCAACAAACAACTTCAAATAGTGTGTGTTTTAAGATAAAGCATACAAGAAACAATACCGCCACCGCCATTTAAGATATGAAAACGCCACTGCCATTTAAGTATGTAGATCTGAAAATGGGTAATTGTGTGTGAATTCCACCCACCAGGAAATAAATGGTGTGTGTGATTTCCACTATGTATATAGATCTGAAAACGCATAAATGGTGTGTGTGTTTTCAGATCTATCAAACTCTTTATGCGTTTTGATTGTGTTGTCAGGTGGTGGTCGTGGGATGATGGATCTTAAAGAATCACGATTTTTTGTGTTTTGTGCTTGTGTGTGTGTTTTTATGAATATATGGTAGCGTTCTAATTTGTTGATATTAAAAGAATAAAGGAAACTTAAAAAGAAAATTGAAAAGGAAGAAGACTAGGGTAATTTGGCCATTTCACATCAATCAGAGACTATATTTACAATCCAAAGTTCAAAACAATGATGTTTGCTGCACTTTTAAAAGGATGAGAACCAAACATGCATTTTGGCTAAACCATAAGGACCAAAAATGCAATTTATAACAAGTAAGTTGGACCAGGTTGATGTTTTAGTTGTCACATATACACATACAAGTTTTCTTTTTCCTTGTTTTCTCATTGTTTTTTTGTTAAGTTTATAAATTATAAACGAACTTGACAATTTTTAATCATAGTTAACTTGGTAGGTAATTTACACATCTCTTTCAAATACATCTTATGATCACTAATTAGTTATCCGGTTACCAGTTAAACCATCTGAAATAATGAATAAAATCAACATGCTCATAAGTTATAATTATAATGTCATCAATAACTGATTATATACATAAGAAAATAATAAATCTTTATGAGAAACTATGATTCTTTATGAGAAACCATAAATTTTGTTTTGTATTCAAATATATTATCTTCATGCATTTCATAAAATCTTTTATTTAATTCTGATATGCAATTTGAAACCCTAATTTATACATTCTCTTCATATTTATGTTATTGTTGTTTTCTTGATGGTGTATTTAACTAATAAAGTTATTTCATTAGCAATGCAACACCATCACAAACAAATAAACCAAATTATTGATAATATTAACTTGTCAGATATATAATAAAAAGAAATTGCCATATCAGAATTGTTTCCAAATATAAGATGCAAGTTCTAAAATGTTTTAAAAATTATATATTTTAATTATGTTACGTGATAAGTTCTAAATTTGTACGGTATTTATAAAATATAATTAAAGTGTCAGTCACATTCAAATTTAGAAAAGATATGGTCAAAAAATATAGATCACAAAAATTTAGAACTTATCACGATTTATTTTTCAGGAAAATATATTGTTTATATTTTTGCACGTATTAAACATCGTCACGATTCTGATATATATAAATCATCAGAAATAATGAATAAACTCAACATACTCAAGAGTTATAAATATAATGTCATCAGACTGATTATATACATAATAAAACAATAAATCTTTATGAGAAACCATAATTCTTTATGAGAAACCATAAATTTTGTTGTGCATTCAAATATATTATCTTCATACATTTCATAAAATATTTTTCTAAATTCTGATATGAAATTTAAAACCCTGATTTATACATTCTCTTCATATTTTAAATAAATAATCTACGGTAATGAATGAACTAAACGTGCTCATGAGTTGTAAATATAATGCCATTAGAAAATGATTATGTACATTAGAAAGCAATAAACGTTTTTGACAAACCATGATTTTTTATGAGAAACCATAAATTGACTCAATTTTGTTTTTCATATATTTGACACATATATTTTTTCCACTAAAATACAATAATCGTATAAGAAAAATTAATTTATTAGTACAATTAACATCGTCGTGATACTAATAAATCAAACAAAATACCAAAAAAATATTTGAATTAACTAAACAATCGATATGTACTTAAAAACTCTAATTTAAAAATTCTCTTCATAAATCTCATAATTTATTTTAATATATTGTGATGTGTAGCTCGAAACCCTAATTTTGAGTAAATCATTAACAACTTCGACAATTTCAGACTCATCTTCCTTCTCATCCTACACACTATAAATACAATAATCATATAAGAAACACATAATTTATGATTTAGTATAATAAATACAAATAACATCGTTGTGATACTGATAAATCAATCAACATAAAAAAATTATCAGAATTAACTAAGCAATAAATATGTACTCCAAAACCATAATTTAAACATTCTCTTTATAAACCCAAAACCCTATATTCAACAATAAGTAAATAACATCAAAGGCCAAAAAATATTAAAGAATATAAGGAGGAAATAAAAAAGAATGGTAACAAATATCTAAAAAAAAAGTAAAATACAAAAAAAATTCCCTTGATCTTTATTGTTGTGTGTAATCACCGAACCACATAACCATAAAGCTATGATGTCCACAATTCCAAACAATCAAGCACAAACGAATTTTTAGAATATGAAACTGGAACGATAGAACCTTAAGCACTACGAATGAGAAGCATGTACCTTATTGCGATCAACAATGCATTAATGAGATACAATGCCGAATGATGGGTATTTATAAGATGAGGTTAGGGTTTATGTCAAATTTTAAATTTGGAAAAGATATGCTCAAAGAAAGATATACCATATAAATTTAGTAGTTACCACGAAATTATTTTTAGAAAAATATATGGTTTTATTTTTTTCCTAATAAATTTACACGTTTTATCATAATCTAATTTTTAGCAAGCAAGTTTTGACAGAATCAAATTTTTAGCACGAAAATTTTTATAAATCATCTCCTCTTTTTTAAGTTTTTTTCTTCGCATTTTCGACACGCCTTGGGGAGCTTTTTAAAAAACTCCTAAAATGAGTTCTCTAATTATATAAAAAATAAGTAAACTTAATTATTAGGCATAACGATACTTGTTTACGCACTTTATATATTTAATAATATTCTTTTTTATATTTAACAAATATAATACTCTATTAAAGTTTGTTAGTAATATATTTTGTGACATTGGGTTTGAATTTCCAACTTGGTTACAACCATAAGTTTTTACATATATATACACGCGCGCGCGCACACACACACACACACACACACACACACACACACATATATATATATATATATATATATATATATATATATATATATATATATATATATATATATATATATATATATATATATATATATATATATATATATGAAAGGAATCCGCATATGATGTAGATGATGTGATATATATATATATATATATATATATATATATATATATATATATATATATATATATACGGGATTATGCATAGAATCGATTTTATAAATAATATATGCTTATTGATAAAAAAAAAAGTTTGTAGGTTATAAACGAAAAATAATAAATATTTGAAGATTTAGGAATTAAATATAATGTTTTGAAACCTGGTTCGACCCGGGTGGTTCAACCAGTTGAACCGTTTCGGTCGAAAAATGGGTCGATTTAAACCGAGTCAACCCGATGGGTTGGGTCGAAAACGGGTCAAATTAATCCGGGTCAACCCGCCGGGTTTGAAGCGTCCCGGGTCAACCCGGTGTTCGATGTGTATTAATAGTTTCCTTTTAAAATATATATTTTCAATATTTCTTTTTTTAGTCTCAACTTTTCACTTTTTATTTTTTGATTTTTCTTTTTTATATAGTATAGCAAGGTACCGCACGTTTCGGCGGCGGGTACCCTGTGACGATTAACCGGATAAATAGATTTCTATGAGACCTAATTCCACTAGTTTGTATCGATTTCAACGGGTCCTCTCTGGTTCATTTTCGGAGATCCTTTATAGGTTAGCCGAACCTATGAAGCTTTGTGTTTTATTAATTTATAACTATACTACTTATAATGGAGGGATGAACCTCTCTCTTCTAATTTTTTAAGATTTCCATAAATAGATTTTAAGCAAATACAACTACTTAAGCTATATGTACAATTACTTTATGCATAAACACCTACACATATTGACTGATCAACATTTGTAATTAATGTCATATTTAAAACACCAATTTGATAAAAAGTATAATTTATAAAACACAATGTACAAACTATTTGAAGCATAAATACAACTAAAAAACACTATTCAACACATACATTCCTTCACTAAAATATACAACCATTTAACCACAATGTACAATCTAATCAAACTACTAAGCCAAACATTTAAAAATAAAGTCATTAGGGCCGCTCATAATGTTTGCCGATCTGTTCGTCGCCATTGCGCCGACAAGTCGCCACCATTGCAATATGAGGGTCGAACTGGCCTCGGGCTCCAAAATTGACGAATGGTGATTATGCTGAAGGAAATAATTAATATTTTGTTTGTGGTAGCTTCGGTTAACAGGAGATGAATTATTTCCACGGTCATAACTAAAGTTATTGTTATTTGTAATTTAATTGTTTAATAATAGTATGGCCACATAACATTACATTGTCAAAAAATATAGTCACAGGGTACCCGTCATCGCATCGAACGGGGACCCTGCTAGTTTGTATAATATGTATAATAACATGTACTTTTCATTTAAGGGTGTTTTAAAAATAACATTAATTAGTATATTTAATTATTTTATATTTTAGATTATGTCGTAGCTTATTTAAATTGTACACTGTGAAAATTTTATTTTACTTTTTAATTTGGTAGACATGCTTTTAATTAGTTGTACAATGTGAATAAATTATTGTATTTTTAAATAATGAGGTGTTTTAATAAGAGTATTAATTACACTGTACATTTCTCTCACCTTTGACTTTCAAAATTTTACTTTTCAAGATTTGACCATACATTCTTTATATATATATATATATATGTATGTATGTATGTATGTATGTATGTATGTATGTATGTATGTATATTGGATCATTTAAAAAGTTGATCTCAAGAGAAAAGTGAGAGAAGTGATCTCAACCGTTAGATCACCCCCTCTTCCTCTCATTTTTTTCCTGCTAACTACAGGGACCTTATTGTATTTTCTTTCATTCTTTAAAGGAGGGTTTCATAAATTCACCCATTTCATATATAATGCCTATTTTTTTTCTTCATTTTTTCTTTTTATTATTTTTTCTTCTTTCTCTGATAACATCTTTCAGTTTCCCACCATTGTTCACATCGACAGGCCTTCACAACCGTTCCGCATCGTTCACCACCATTCCCCACCGTTCATCATCTTCTCCACTATTCCGCACCCAAGATGTAGTCAGATTCATCATTCAAGTTTGAAAGTATGTTTTTTAATTGATTTTTTGTTGTTACTGTCGATTAATATGATCATATTAATCTTCGTTTGCATGTTTATGAATTTATTGATCCTATTTTGAATAATTTGTTTGTTTCTTTTTGTTATTGTTGGTCTAAATATGTTATATTCGAGAGTTTATCTGAGAAAAGAGTTGAGCAAAAATAGATATAAATCATGTTTAGGAAGGCAGCACACAAGGTGTTTGATAAAATGTCTCAATGAAATTTTATAGCTGCGATGCACTAATTTTACATGCTGATTGCATTTAATAGCGCGTTTACGTAAACAAAAAATTTGTGTACCTCATGATATATAGGTCAATAATAAGTGTGACTGTTTGCGGAATTGTTTGCGAGCTAATTAGTTGTACTAAAGGACTTATCTTTTGTTAGCCTGCATGTTTCGAATTTAGATTATTTTGTATTATTTGATGCGGCCGATTACACTGCACACGCCTTCATTTAAGCGCGAAATTTGTGCGTACCAGTTCAATTACATTAACAAAACTATAGATTGATGTGATATTGTTTGCGTAATTAGTGTGTCATTTAGGCGTTACTTTGTTGAGCCTATGATCCTTTTGCTCGTAAAATGGGATAGTGTGTCACTAAAAATTATTATATAAAATGGTATAAGGTTGATCTTAAAAAAAATTTAGGCGTTAATATAAATGGTATAGTGTTAAGCGGTTGAGCCTATAATTTGTTGAGCATATGGTCCTTTTGCGAAATTTGGGCGTTAATATATAATGGTATAATGTTTAGAGAGTGAGACAAATGTTGATCTTAGAAACAAGATAAGTTGACTAATTGCAAAATATAGTTTGGATGATTTGGTTTTGCCAAAACATCAATGGAGGCTGGTTTATATGGTTTTGGCTTCAGAGGGAAACAAGCCACACGGGTTTGAAGGTGACAAATTTTATATTGTTTTAAGAATTTAGCAAAATATCAATGAAATTAGCCTCAAAGCTGAAAGTCGTTTACTATATATATTTACATATAAGGTTGACGATATGATTTTTGTTTACATGAGTAATACTTAATGCGTAAATTACTTATATTGTTCAAGAATGAGCATAAAAGTATTTGCTAACCTTACCCATTTAAACTTCTACTGAGAATGACTTGTTTTGACTCGTTAGTTCACCAGCTCTTTTATCTATCTTTACCTAATATCAGTGATGCAATCTTTGTGTAGTTTCATGTGGGTCGTGTTCATCATCTTTTGAAAACAAGGGCTTCTACTAGTGGAAGAGTTGGAGCAACTCCTGTAGTGTTCACAACAGCAATACTAGAGTACCTGACAGCCGAAGTGTTGGAATTGGCTGGCAATTCAAGAAAAGATTTTAAGGTGAAGCGTATAACGCCGCACCATCTACAACTTGCTCTCAGAGGAGATGCAGAACTTGACACTCTTATTAAAGGAACTATTGCTGGTGGTGGCGTTATCCCTCATATCCACAAGTCACTTATCAACAAGTCTGGTGAAAAGTGTAGTTGCGATTATATGTTAAGGGTTTTATGCACCTCTTAAAACCCGTGAATGTATCCCAAGCACTGATGTGGTATTTTGTGTTTTGATATGTATTTTCTATACAATAAATCAGTAAAAGCTTTGAAATTTATGATTTATCTGTTGTTATCTTTGTTGTGTGTTGCTTTGTGCATTGTTATTTTCTGTCACAATCATCTTTAGAAATGCAAAAAGCTGAGTTCTAAATATTTTCCGCTTTTATACTAACTGAAAATGATGGTAATCTGCTAAATGTTTAGACCGACTATTGCAATGTCAAATGATGAAACACACTGAGACACCATCTTTTTTCAATAGCACATTTTCATTTTCAAAACTAACAAACAACATGATGGTCAGAATACTAACGATAAATTGGCTTAAACCATGTGCATAAATTCATAATCTAAAAGTATGCATAAAATTGTCTCCTTTCCAAATTGGTACTAAAAAGGGCTAAATCATTAGATTAACCTACCCTAACGCCTTTGAAACTTACGAATTAGGGCATGAGACCGAACTAGCTTACAATACATAAGATCAGATAGAACCTCTTGAGGTGATGGATTTTAAGTTGAACACCATAATACAACTCCTACAAACTAACAACCTACAACTATTTATAGGGGGAATTTCATATATACCCAAGGAAACTTCAAGTATTACATATTTCCCCAAAACACAAGTTTTTAATACATGATGTACAATGCTATTAAAGCATGCTTTGGGGAAATATGTAATTATTTAAGTTTGGGTGGGGATGTATGTAAATGCCCCCTATTTATATCCCTTGCTTGACAGTTTACTGAAAAAGGGTAGAATCGCTGCAAGCAACACCTTTGGGCACTCTTCATGAGGCAGATGACCACAACCCGGTATTGCAACTAGTCTTTGCATAAAGATACATGTTCTAGTCATAAGTGAGATTAATTAGTCCACGGCTCAAAAAATCAGCCCAAACTCAAACAGATGCACTAGAGTACCTCCCGATATGCCATTCACAGAATGAACATGACTCGCGTTAGTGACCATTAGGTATGTCAAACCACATATCATTAGTAAAGGTAGGAACTTTCCTATGCTACAAGCCATACATTCACGTTTCACGCGTTTTGTGAATATAGTTTGGGTAATAACCTGCACAAACAATAGATAACCATTAAACATAAAACAAAAGTGACAACAAATTAGTTTACGAATAAACATAATAGATTATATTTGAAAGATCAAATTTAAAAAATGAAGTATGTCTTGGTAAATGTAAAATTCTAGACAATAGGTGCTCAACATAAGCCTAAACCCATGCGAAATTACCAGTTGCCCAACCCTCCCTTTTTCATCTCTATTAAATATATATTCAGTAATGTATAATGCTGATGCAGTAATGTATAATGTTGATGCAGGAATTATGTACAGCCAGAGAATACGATCCAGTAATTCATAATGCATAATGTTGATGCAGTAATGTATAATGTAAACTAGTCTCTTCTTTGTTACAGGTAACTTTATCCAAATGGATAGTATTTTCATACAAACAAGTTATTATTGCTACATCAGCCAAAGGTCACTAATATCCCCTTTAGCTAATCGTATACGACAATATATTGTTTTCCTAGACTGTTCAGAGCCCGAAAACTGATAATTCTCTAATTTCTACTTAATAAGGTATTTTAAGATGATGCTAGTGTCCAGATAGATGCATGTATTATTTTCAAATAGATTGCATAAGCATTCACCATTACTTACATGCATGACCTTATTTTCTTACCTAGAAAAGTATTGGCAAGTAAAAGTTGATTACCTTTGTAACATCCGGCGATATGGTTCAGGGAATGTGTCACATATAGTTGTACGCATGGCATTGACTCTTGTGGCTCGATCAGTCCCTAACAATTAGTTTCCATATCAGTAAAATGCCATGAAATAAGATGCCTCTTATAATCTATATGCAACAGCTCTCTTTCCATTAGGTCTGGCTGATTGAACAATGATGTCTTGAGGATTCTCAATCATTGCAATCACCTTAGCAGCCATCTCAAGCTTTTCCAATGTCTTTCCAAGGTTGAAAAAGTAAATTCTTGAAAATAGATGAAAAACACAACACAAACATCACCAACTATACCAGATAAATACCAATAAGTTTTCTAACCACACTAGGCATTATAGAAATAAACAAAGTTCATATTCACTCTTACAGCTTCTTGACAAACATACATTGCCATTCATATCATTAGACAAAATCAATCAAGTTACTTAAAAACGAATACTATGATTCAAATGGATGCCCTAAATTACCTCAGAATTATGCAATAAAGCACCTCAAATGGATGCAGTAGAGTACCTCAAATGGCTGAACTAAAGTACCCAAACGCTACTTTAATAACAAGGAGTGAGATATATAAGTAACTGTACTAATGTAGTTTGTTGCAACTGGTATGAGACTTATTATTGAACAACTAAATAATCAAATAATCATCAAAATCACTTTATCCTGTAAATAAAAGTAACTGATTATAGACAACCAACTTTATAACCCACATTCAAACACCCCTCAAGCACATGGACGATTAACTTAATCCTAATTACAAAGGTACAGACCTCCACAAATTAACTATCATCATGGTAACAAGTTATTACTATATACTAAACTGCTACTAAGGACTTGTCGGAGAAAGTGACGCATATTCAAAATAGATGAGAACATAATGTCACAATTAAGATCAAAACTATCAGCACAACTAGTGTCCAAGAAGATAAAAGATGCGCGGTTTTATCTATATGCATAATGTAAACTAGTCACTACTTTGTTACAAGTAAATTTATCAAAATGGATAATATTTTCATACAAACAGGTTACTATTGCTACATCTTCTTAAAAGTAAATGATTCAGTAATGCATGATGTAAACTAGTAATGCATAATGTAAACTAGTCTCCTCTTTGTTATGAGTAACTTTATCAAAAGAGTAGTGATTGGCATACCTAATTGGTATGCCTAATTTTGTGCCTAACAAAGATCTTGATACATGTGCCAAAATCAATGGTATATGTGAAAAGAAAGAGATAGTGGAATCCATGTGTTCAACAATGAATGGAGTAGGCATATAATTAGTCATGTGAAGTAGTCATCCCAATCATTTTCCTTATCAAAATAGATAATATTTTCATACAAACGGATTATTATCGCTACATCTTCTTGAAACGTTCAATACATGCATACTCTAATAATAATGACTAATATCTAACGTGAAACCACTGGTTGAGCCAAAGGTTACTAATATCCAGTTTAGCTAATCATATAACTTTTTGATCCCTAATATCTACCTTTTCGGTACACTAATCATAAACATAGATGCCCTAATATCTATCTTTTTGATGCACTAAATGAGATATCTCCTATAACTTCAAGAATTAAAAACAAAACTACCCTGTTAATCAATTGAGTATCTTATTATCATAACTATGAACATCATCCAAGCAGTATCTCCAACCACCTATTTTGTTAAATCTGATAACCTAATACTAATTGTTTCATATCATGTAATTATTTCCAAAATGCAATGCAGAAAACTCACGTAAATGATCAAAGAGTAAGGTTACGTGGAGCATACCTATTTTCTGAAACACGTACACCTCTCAATCTTTCAAAGAGCTTTTCCCTTGCAAGTAATACAACTCCAAGAACCTGCCATATCTAAGAGGTTCTACAATCAAAGGTAAAATGAATAATGATAATAATTGATAAGAATAAGCAAGAGATGATGTTGTTTAGTAATAGTGGACAAAATGGGTTATATCTAACAAATTTATACTTGTCATTTGTATCCGTAAGGTAGCAAAAAACTATCCAAAAAACCATTGAACAAAAATGAAAAAAAAACTGAAGGCAAGGTTCAAATGCATACTAGATGTGATAGGTTAACATCCTCACCATCACCATATTTAGCAAAAGGGCTGCTCTCTATTGTCACTTACAGCATAGCCAAACGTTGAAAGTTGGGCAATCATGTACTGACTGTCACTCTGTCAGCATAGACAATAGCATAAAACCATTAACTTCCAGAGGTAATATGTATTCACATTTTACAAAAATAAAATAAAATAATGATAATAAAAAAAAACAAAAAACTACATCAAAATATGATGAAGTGAACCGAAGAAAAATCACAAATTACTATCTTTTTAACCAATCTTAACCGAAAGTTAGACTAGAAATCAAGATATTAATGTAACGAGCATCAACTTTATTTAAGCATTAAACATATGATTGGCACAATTAGCCATCGTAACCCTATGTACAAACTATCACAAATAAGGAATCGAACATAAAGCATAGAATCAGTTACATTATATGATATATACCTGAACCAAAGCCCAGATAAGGTATGACCATGTAAACATCTACTTTTTCGATGCACTAATCATACTCACGAATGCCCTAATATCTACCTTTCGATGCACTAAACAAGATATCACCTTCTCACTGCTGTTATGAGGTATGACTAATGAGAACACCTGCATTTAAGGCTTCCCTGAAGATACAGAAACACGACTTGGTCGTTATTTTCGTAAATCTATCACACCCATCATGCATATGATCATCAACTATTTAGCCATCATCAACTACAACGAGACCAAGATAACCCCTGCACCCACCAAAACCCAATATCTTCTTTTCAAAGGCGCTTTTAGCCTTGATCATGTTCCGTCTTGGATTACTACTGCCGATTGTAGACTTATGCAGGTACCGCCCAAGATTATCCCCCTATTGGATAATCATTTATTTTTACATAATATTTGAGATGGAAACCGTTAAACTGCCTAAACTATAACCAACAATACTTGATCATGAAAATGTATAGGAAATCACGGAAAAACTACTGCAGTGTCCGTCACCCAAACTGCAAGGGATTTCTGATAATATGAGCATCCCAAAAGCTTCTCATCATCTACGCAAAGGTCTCCCAATGTTGACCATCCCATATCAAGAGCATCGTGGCGAATAACAAGATCCCATCTGAAATTCAATATAGGACATGTAAGTGAACCAAATCTTATTCAAATAAAAAAATCTCATTTAACATAACAAAATAATTCCTTTAAACTGATGTCTAACCTGCAACATAGAGTTCTCCAATATATAACGATGCACTAATCTTACTCATTGATGCCCTAATATGTTCAAAAATGCACTAAACATTCAAACAGATGTCCAAGCAGTTCCAAAGATGCACTAAACAAACAAACATATGCCCAAGCTATGTCTACTGATGCACTAAACATATTTTGATGCACTAATAACACAAACAGATGCAGTAGCAAGTCATTTGATGCCCTAATCATACTCACAAATGCTGTAACAAATATTCTTGATGTGATAATTATACAAGCATATGATATTTCATGAAAACTTGATGCACTAATCACATAGAAAAATGCTCTAAACATACTCAATGGATGCCATAATGTATCACACGATGCTTTAATCATACACACTTGATGAGCTAACGTTTCATGAGATGACATAATCACAAACTCTCAGTGCCCTTAATTTTTCATTTTATGCTCTAATCACACACATTTTTATGCCCTAAATTTGTCACTTGATGTACTAACCATACACTCCCAATACCTTAATTTGGTAAAGTAATGCTCTAATTATTCTAAAAGATTCCATAACATTAATTGATGATGCATTAATCAAACACAAATGACGAAACATGTCACGCGATGCTCTAATAATACACAATGGATGCATTAACTCTTGCGATGCTCTAATCTAACAAAAATATGCACTAAATTAAATTTATTATAATCTAGTCATCTACACTTGTTTACATAATGTTTATACTGATGCACTTATCCATACAAACAAATGCTATAACATATTATTTACTCAGATGCACTAAAATATAATTTTATACATAAAAATTCATTAAATGTCATTTCATTCCACATTAACACTAATTATTTTATATGTTCACAATGATGCACTAAAATAACATAAAAATTTAAAAGTTTGTAATTATAAACTTACAATTTTCAAATATTTCTGGTTTGATTTCAATTTTCTTCTGGTGTTCGACGGATGTACAAAGACCCAATGATAGAGTGGTGGAGATGATGATGGAAATGATGACAATAGAGATGATGACAGTTGAGATGATGATGATGGAGATGATGACGGCGAAGTGATGGAGATGATGACAGGAATGATGATGGTGGCGATGGAGATGGTGAAAAGCGATTGGTGATGTGATGCAGGTTTTACCAAGGTTGCAAAAAATCGACCTGGTGAGCAGGCTACCCACCCCCAGAGGCTTGTAATCGGTTCAGGGCGGATTAATCGCTGATTAATCGGATTGGAATTTTGGCAAGTTTTGGGTATTTTCGGCGAAGTTTTGGGCATCCCAGAAAGATTTTCCTTAAAAACATCTTGTAATAGATATAAACATCGACATAAAAGTATTACATTTGTTCAAGGTTGCAAAAAATAGTAAATCAGTGATAAATCGTGATATGCTTTTGGCAAGCTGGGTATTTACGCCAGTTTTGTATTCCCGGCAAGATTTTCATTGAAAAACATATTGTAATAGATATAAATAGTGACTATAGGTTATTAAAACTAATTTACGGTGAGTTTAGGGTATTTCCAGCAAGATTTACAAGTTTTCGGCAAGTTTGACCATTGTTAACCGCCATTGACCACGGTTGACTGATTTGTTTGAACGATTTACAAAAATCGGCAAGGTCGGTGGCTCCAAGAGCACCTAATCGTGATTAATCGGCCTTGTAGACCTTTTTTTGCAACACTGGTTTTACTGACCAGGTTTTAGTATTTATAACTCTCGTTATACCTATGGTCTACCCTAATGCACTAACGGGCAGTGTACCCGGTCGTGTGTAGTGTAGTAATCGGTAAAACCGAGGTTGTCCCAAGAGCTATGTGTGATGGATTATTACTAAGTCTAAATGTCACGGTTTTTTAATAAGATTGCGATAAGGAATTAATTATTAAACTACTAAAGGCAAATAAAAGGCAGATAAAAGGTAAAGGGAAATCAATAGAGGAGAGTGGTGCTAACCTAGTAAATTCTCCTAGCTAGTTATGTCTACGTCTACTTACTTCTAATTACTTTAGGTGGGTCAAAGTTGAGAGGACAACATTTGGTCAATTCGCCCTAACCTATCAGCAAAGATGCCACCACAGGAGAAGTCAGGTGTCCCCTCATAAGTCTTGTTGTTCCTGGTCCCCTAAGCCAAGTCATTAAGTACCGCTACATGCTAGATTTATATAGTGAGTGCCCGGCCATTAGGAACTTAGACACGCACCCCCTAATTCTTAAGTTCATCCAAACGATAGGTGTGATTGGTCAAATCGCACAAGTAGAAAGGGTCGCTGCTTGGTCATATCTTACCCTTCCCGCCTCATTCCGCCACCTAGGGTCAGTTGGTCATATCTCCAAGGCAACTGCCTCACCGCCATTCAAAACTACCAAAACCAAGTGGCTACCAATAAACTATGCATGCATACACTTAGAAATAATTATGCGGAAGTAATATAAACATAGACAATTAAGGAATCATAACTAGGCCAACACCAAGAGGTGCTTAGCCACTCATATTAATCATACAAACCAATTCAATATTCAAAGGTACGAAATACATGAATTGAAAGTAAAGAAAATGTAAAATGCTAATGCTTATTGTAGGGGAGTGATTTCTCCTTTGGAGACAACTCCTTATGCTCCTCTGGACCTTCCTTTAGCTTTTTTTCACGTACTCTGATTGTTGTGTGTGGAATGGGATGATTAGAAATGCTGTAATTCATGGGTATTTATAGGCCAGATCTGGGTTACGGCGTAACCATAACAAGAGTTACGCCGTAACCTTCAATTCTTCATATTTTGAACTAGATCTGCTAGTTACGACGTAACCTTATTAGTGGTTACGCCGTAGTCTTCATTAAACTTGGTTACGTCGTAGTTGTTGCAATAGTTACAGCGTAGTTATTAGCGGCGTGGATCCTCATTTGACCTAATGTAGTTACGTCATAACCTTTGGGGAGAGTTACGCCGTAACCTTCTAATAAGTTGGTATTCTGAGTCACGCAATAGTTACGGCTAGTATGTTAGAGAGGAGTTAATACCGTAACTTCTCAAAATCAAAGATACATGATGAATCCTTTGATATATCTTCGCCTGCCTTTTTTAGCTCCAATGCTCGTAATTTACCTCGAAGTGGAAAACAATGGAAAACAAGAGTAAATCCATATAAATCATATAAATTAAGCATTATCTGGGGAAATTGACACTTAATATCTGTGATTATTTGATGTTATCAAACATCCCCACTTGAACTCTATTTGCCCTCTAGTAGACCTTATTAGAAAGATTCCTAAAAAGATATCTCCCATAACCTGAAAAATATAAGTTTACAAATTCTTTATGCTAGAATAAAACATTTCTAACACCTCACCTAAAGGAACAAACACTCAAATCTCTCAAATATTCTAAGTTTCAATTTCGTGTGATCACTTAATCGCACAGTCATAGCATGTATTCTATCATAAGCTTGGCGGTTATACAAATCTCCACCACTAGAGTTAAGGGCTAAAACATTCTCGAAGGCAATATGGGTATACACGACAAAGGTTAAGGGGTGACTCGTCATTACTAACATGACACGGCGAAGTGGTCAAAATCAATGATACATGACCAAATCCATGGCTAAGACACCAAAGATTGCTCGCTGCATCACCTAGACATGCTTCATGACTAAAGGGTAGGATACGACATGGGATATATAATTGGTGTAAAATAAAAACAAGGTGTAGTCTAAATCTATAATCAAGTCATCACCACTTACCGTCCGCCCAAAGTTCAAGTTTTGAAGTCAAAAAACCGGATCATGAAATACAAGGCAGATGTGTCATTAGAGGACGTCGTGATGGGGGCACTACCTTTTCTTCACCAAGCAGCATAATTACCAACCTAATCTTCGAATGCATCGAAAGTGGCCTCCCTCGATACTAAATCTATAATGCTCATAATATAGTGCTTACAATATCGCACTTTACAATAATCGAATACATAACAATTTTTTTTTCAACATAACAATAATAACTAAATATAATATCCCCCCACTTGAGATGAACAATGAGAATTCGGCGGGTCTTCAATGATCTTTAGGAATATGTCGTCGACAAAAGCGTGATTTCTAAACCTTTCCACTTGAACCTTGAACTTAAGCAAATGATGACTTCCCAATCACAAATAAAGACTACAGGGTAGGCTAAGGTGTATAGGTGTAACGAAACAATATATTGGGGTGACAAAATGAAAGGAATGGCTCAGAAGGGTGTATCTAGGGTATCTTGCACTAAAGTGATGCAACAAAAGGGTTTTACATGGGGGTTGAGAAGTCAAGGTGACTCATGAGACAACACAATGGTAGGCCGTTTGGGTGATAATCCCATAATATTGCCTTCAAAACTAAAAGTCGAAATACATCGAGCTAACTCAACATACCTCGTCTATGGTCTCAAATGATGCAAAGGCCAAGTTCTAAAGTTTACAAGCTACCCAAGACACTCATAATTGGTGGATTTGGGGTAAAATATTGAAACCGAATAAGGCTAATCTCACCATATAATATCAAGGGTTGTATGTGCTCAGCTAAGGTCTAATCTAGTTTGGTTAAGAAAAACATGTCATATTTTTAAAATGGCACAATTTTTCAAAATATACTAGAAAAACGAGGGCAAAATATTGTTCCAGATAATTCTACTCCCTCCCCCCACTTGAATTGTACAAAGTCCCATTTGTACTAAGCATTAAATAAAGGTGAAGAGAAAAGTAGAATTAGAGCGAGAACTTCCTTGAAATTTGCTCCAAAAAAGAAAGAAGGCCCATTTAAAAGAGAGACGCTTCTCTCAATAAGCATCATGAACAAACTTCAATCCCCTAAATCACACTACCAACAAGCATAATTCTAAAAAAGAAAAATAAAAATGAAAAGAAACCTAACTCACTTTCGTAGGAATCACGGTTGCATTTAGCATATGAAACAAGTTTTAAACCACTGGTGTCCCAAGTGGACGAAGCGTAGTTCGTGAGGGCTACAGGAAACACACCCACAAAGTTCATTTAAAATACTACAATTATTATGTTTTAAATTGAAAGAATTAAAGAGAGGAAAGTTACGCTGTAACTCTTAAGGGAGTTATGCCGTAATCGCAAAAACCGAAATATAAGCAGCAAAGCGGTTACTACAGAACCATATAGATGGTATTATACCGTAATTGGTAATGCGTTTAATAATTCTGCTGAAAAGTTTGGTTACGGCATAACCACAAAGAATAGTTACGCCGTAACTAGGATCAGATTAGCAATCAACAACAACAATCTCTTCCTCGTTTCCTGCAAAAATGGTTAAAACACAAAATCCAACAGAAATGGAAATAAAATAAAAGAAAGGGATAGGTCTCGTTATCTCCGAAAGAGCACTTTTCTTTATTTACGAGTCTTTAAGTTAGACTCAGAGTCCAGGCTAAATGCTTTGTTGGTCATTTCGTGGATACGCAATCTCCACGTTGGATCCAACTTACCAAATTTTCATCCCGCTTGTAGTCATGCCCTAAGTCTAAACAGCCCGCGTAGAAACTCTTGATTTTCTGATAGGGGTGGTCAATACCTTTTTCTTTGTCTTCATCACTGATATCAAGCAGCGGTTGAGCCTGGCTTAACTGTCTCTTGGTCCAATTTTAAAATTTTTTAATCGTTCTCGGCATTTTAAAGATAGTTTTATCACCGTTTATCTTTAACCATGCTAACCCTTCTTTTTCATTTTTATCTAACCCTGATATTTCCTAAAAAGGTTTCCCTAAAATTACCCCCGTAATTCCATCTTCCACAAACGTGCTTACGTCGTCTAAAACCATAAAGTCCACCAAAAATGAATGAGCACCGACGAAGACATGGATGTTAGATGCGAACCCAAGAAAGTTATTCCCTTTATATACTAATTCTTTCTTCATAACCCGGTTGTAACATTATTTTGACATGATGTTGACTGGCGAAGTATTGTCAATAAATGGATGAAAGTCGATGAATCCGATTTTGCATGAGATCTTTAGGTAATAAGGGTTTCTATGATGTATGCGGGTTCCTACCTCATGAAATCTAGGTTGATTGGGTTGCAAAAAAGCCTTCACAGAGTTGTCATGCCAATGTGTCATTTCAACGTCACTTGAGAGGTCTTCAGCACTAATTCCCAAATTATCCTCTTCCTCGAAGTTTACGAAAACATCAAATTCTCTCCCCGAATCAACTTCGCCAGGGTCTGGGGGGCCACTAAGAAATTCTTCCAGAGCATCACCAAAATTGCCTACTGGGTCAACTGCACATACTTTTTGAGGGGTGGCCAAGAGTTCATTAGGTCCGAACGTTTCAATTTTCCCATTAGCTTCAAGCGTCAGTTTTCCAGCAAAGACATCCACCTTAGTATGGGCAGTGGCAAGCATAGGTCTACCTAAAATAACAGGTATTCGATTGTCCTCCGGGATGTCAAGGATCACAAAATCTACTGGGAAAAGGAATTTCTTGATCTTTACCAACACATTTTCAACAATGCCCAATGGTGATTGCATAGATCGACGTTTACTTTTCATCTTGGTAGGTTTTAAATCACTAACTTCATAATGTAGGACCACCGAATCCAGGCATTATGCTAATACTAGCTCCCAGACACCATGGCATTACATTATATATTTAGACTCCCCGATCAAGTGGGAGAGTGAAACATCCTGGATCTTTTTCCTTTTGTGGTAGCTCGTTTCTCAAGATTGCTAAACATCTTTCGTTAAGGTGAATTGTCTCATCATTGCTTGATTCCTGTGAAATATCATCATGATTAGTTTTAATGGAATTATTGATAGAGAAGTTTACCGATAAAGCTTGGCCCAGAAGTGATTGTCTTTTCATGTTGATTCGCTGCTTAACTTTTTCTGAAAAGGTAGTCGGTTCTTCAAGGAGAGTCTCCACCGTGTTGACAACTTCTTCCTTCTGAGCTGCTAAGTAATCGGTGACAAATTGCGAACATGATCTAACACTCTTTTCTAATCTCTTAATCTTATCTTCATGACTTTTGAGAGAAGAGACTGTATTATCTACGAATGTCTTCACCATTTTTTCAATTCTATCGTCTCGCTCCCTTGATTCCTTGATGTGGTCAAGAATCTTCTTTTCAAGATTGCTCCCGGTTTTGGTCCCAAATACACTTTTAACCCCCTCAACTCTGCATGCTTCAGCTTCTCTTTCTAACCTTCGTTTTTTGAAAATTTCTCCATAATTATATTCTCGCTTTTGCTAACGTCTTCATTACCTTATGATCGAAATTGTCTCTAGGTCCGTATCCTGTATCCATATGCCATTTGTAGCAATGTTCAGAAATTCGTTGCATACTTTCCAAGGCTTGGTCAGGAGTCATGTTAGGAATAGGTCTCGGGGAATCGAGAAGTTCTCGTGTTTGCGCATTAATCCCATGATAGAAGACGTAAACGATCTAATGTTTGTTCAAATCATGGATGGGGCATCGATAGAGTAGCTCATTAAATCTCTCCCATGCCTGGTAAAGCGTTTCTTCTCCAACTTGGATGAATTGATAGATCTTACCTAGAAGCTTCGCCATTTTTTAAGGAGGGCAAAATTGCTGGACGAACTCTTTCCTTAGTTTGCTCCATGCTCCTTTATATTCGTAAGGGAGTTTATTTTACCATCTCTTCACAGTCCCAGTAAGAGTCATAGGAAAAATCCTAGTGGTTACCGAATAGCTCGGGGTACCTTTGACATTGAAAAGAGAGGATAAGTAAAGTACTTCTTCTACGTGATTCTGAACGTCCTCATCTTTATCTCCAGAGAACTTAAGTTCGTGTAACTCTCGAATAATATGACCTGGAATAGATTAATTATCATCACTAGAATTCTGCGTGAACGTTCGTTGGCAGTTCTCATTTGGTCGCTCCAAATACTGCTCCATCGTTAAGTCATTGATATTATCTTCATTGATGACTTCCGGTTCTGCGTCAGACTGGTCTGATTCGTAAAATGAGTAAATGTTGTGAATAGGAACCGGAGAGTAAACTTTCCTTGTCCAAAATTGCTTTTCCGGATCTTTGAATGGTGTGGCCAGAAAAGGCCTTGAGCTGCGAGTCTTGTATCCTGACATTTAAGAAAGAAAGTTAAAAATAGACTTAATAAGAAATCCTAAAATAGCTCCCCACGGCGTAAAAAAAAAACTTGATGCAGGTTTTCTGACTAGGTTTTAATATTTATAATTCGTTATACCTATGGTCTACCCCTAATGCACTAACGGCGTGTACCCGGTCGTGTGTAGTGTATGTCGGTAAACGAGGTAGCGTCAAGAGCTATGTGTGATGGATTATTACTAAGTCTAAGTGTCACAGTTTTTTTAATAAGATTGCGATAAGGAATTAATTATTAAACTACTGAAGGCAAATAAAAGGCAGATAAAAGGTAAAGGGAAATCAATAGAGGAGAGTGGTGCTAACCTAGTTAATCCTCCTAGCTAGTTATGTCTACGTCTACTTACTTCCAATTACTTCAGGTGGGGTCAAAGTCGAGAGGACATCATTTGCTTAATTCGCCCTAACCTATCAGCAAAGATGCCACCACAGGAGAAGTCAGGTGTCCCCTCATAAGTCCTTTGTTCCTGTCCCCTAAGCCAAGTCATTAAGTACCGCTACATGCTAGATTTATAATAGTGAGTGCCCGGCCGTTAGGAACTTATGCACGCACCTCCTAATTCTTAAGTTCATCCAAACGATAGGTGATCAGTTGGTCAAATCTCAAAAGTAGAAAGGGTCGTCAGTTGGTCATATCTTACCCTTCCCGTCTCAGTCCACTCACCTAGGGTCAGTTGGCCATATCTCCTAGGAAATTGGCCTCTACCGCCATTCAAAACTACCGAACCAATGGTGGTTACCAATAAACAATGCATGCATACACTTAGAAATAATTATGCGGAAGTAATATAAACATAGACAAAACAATTAAGGAATCATAACTTGGCCAGTACCAAGAGGTGCTTAGCTGCTCATATTAATCATACAAACCAATTCAATATTCAAAGGTACGAAATACATGAATTGAAAGTAAAGAAAATATAAAATGCTAATGCTTATCGTAGGGGAGTGATTTATCCCTTGGAGACAGCTCCGTATGCTCCTCTGGACCTTCCTTTAGCTTTTTCCCAAATACTCTGATTGTTATGTGTGGAATGGGATGATTAGAAATGCTGGAATTAGTGGGTATTTATAGGCCAGATATGGGTTACGGCGTAACCATAACAAGAGTTACGCCATGACCTTCAATTCTTCGTATTTTGCACTAGATCTGCTAGTTACGATGTAACCTTATTAGTGGTTACGCCGTAGACTTCATTAAACTTGGTTACGCCGTAGTTGTTGCAATAGTTACGGCGTAGTTATCAGCGGCCTGGATCCTCATTTGACCTAATGTAGTTCGTTAATAACCTTTGGGGAGAGTTACTGCCGTAACCATCGATAAGTTGGTATTCAGGGTCACGTAATAGTTACGGCGTAATGTGAGAGAGGAGTTACGCCGTAACTTCTTCAAAATCAGCATAATATGATGAGTCTTTTGATATATCTCCAGTTCCTCGTCTTTTTAGCTCCAATGCTCGTAATTTACCTGAAATTGGAAAACAATAGAAAACAAGCGTAAATCCATATAAATGATATAAATTACAAGCATTATCGGGGGAAATTGACACTTAATATTCAGGATTATTTGATGTTATCATGATGTATCTGTCAAGTAAGTGTTTTGTATACGATGTATAAGAATATGTGGTGGTGTGACGGTGACGTCGGCAATGGTAGTGGTGACGGCGGCGACGGCGGTGACGGTGACGGTCAATGTTTATGTTTGGATCAGTGTGTGGGTGCTTGAATAAGGCTTGTATGTTTGTATCTGGATTAAGAAAAGATCGTTCCTTCTTTTTTTTTGTTTTTTCATTTTTTACCCTGAACTTTCGATTGTTATCAAATCCTACCCAATAACTTTTTTTCTCATTTTTCTATCAAATTATGCTTTTCTCTAGAACCGGAACATATATATATATATATATATATATATATATATATATATATATATATATATATATATATATATATATATATATACACACACTAGGCGAGTACCCGCGTTTAGCGACAGCGGTTCTTAGCGGCTGACAATTAACGATATGCGATATTGTAGCAAATGTTTCGTTAAACATTCAAAATAGATCATGAAAAGATCAAAATGTAATCGCAAACGGTTGTAACATGCGATAATTCAACTCTAACAATCGGTACGTATTGAGATAATTCAAAATTGAACACATACTTATTGAGATAATTCAATCGGTACGTATATAAGAAAAACTAACCTCAAAATCATCAACATTCCTTTGATATGTCATTTTTATTTTTTTCACGACTTTAATACACATGGTTTGCTAATATAATGGGTAGTTTATATAGCCAAGAAGGTGAAAACATCATTACGATATATATACTTCCAAAATTTTGAACATTCTCCTTTAGTAATTTCCTTACAAGAAGGTGAAAACTTCTATTCAAATATTTCACTTCCTGCCTAGAATTTGTTCACATTTATGTAAGTCAATTTGAAAGTTACCAAACGTATGAAGTAAAAATTTCTAAGTTACCAAAGATAAGTTTTTCACTTTTCCACTTTTCCACATGTTGACTTTTCCACATTCCAATGTTGACCATTTTTATATTTTATGTAGTAAAGACACATATATATACCCATCCACCCCCCCCCTTGAATTTTTTATTCCCGCCCAAAAAAAATTTTTTTACGCAAATTTTTTTTCCCGCCAAAATTTATTGCTTCATCACAGTTATAAATTTACTGCATCACAATCATAATTGTGATGCAGTAATTTATAACCTTAATGCACTAAAATCATGATTATGATGCAGTAAATTTATAACTGTGATGCAGTAACTTATAACCTTAATGAACTAATAAGTTTTGGTGCATCTTTATTATATGTTATTTTGGAGTCCCAAACTTTGGATCTAGAAAACTTAGCTTGTAAACGTGTAGTTGTCTTGGATGGTTCCAAAACAACAATGAGAAGCCTTTGTTATGGATGCACACAAATATGCGGAATCTACTTGAATGCACTCAGAAGATTAATGTAAGCACAGATGTAACACCAACAGCTTCAATATTATTAATGAATAATACGAGTACTCTCCTAGTACTAGGGTTTACAACCTTGAAGCTTTTCTTAAGACGGCTATAGTATTTGTATATGCTTGACCTAGCTAGGATCTCCTTTTATACACTAAGGAGATCCCTTACAAAGATAACTATGTATTGAATATATCATATCTTCTATTGGTATATAAGATATGCTGTTACAGACCATATACGACATTGTTGATATAGAACATTACAAACTCAACACTATCAGTACTAGCTTTTGCACTATCAGTACTAACTAGTTAATACTTTTCTAATATCACTATCTGTACTAACTTCTACACTATAAGTATTAACTCCTTTTTGTGAATTTCCCAACAATCCTCCCCTAGACTTGTAATTTGGTTTCTGAATCACAAGTTTCTTCAGTCTTTGAGGATTCTTCCAAACTTCACTTTCTTCTACTAGGTCTTCCAGCTTGGTCAAAAATCTTCAGCAGCAACTCCTTGGCCATTTCAATTGCATTTCCCATCCTTAGCCCTGCATCCAACATTTGTAGAAGAGTCCTAAGTGCAAGTGGATATGTTCTTTCAACCAACATGTATATGTCTGTTCCATTGCAAGTAGTAACCAGGTGCAGTCTACAAGAATCTAGCAAAGTCCAACTGTGTGCTTCATCTCCAGGTTGAAACTTCCATTGTTCTCCTGTTGGATCAGGTTCAAAGATGTTCTGGAGTTCATAGAGTAGCTCCAGATCCTTGTCATTATCTGGATCTCTGTTCTTGAACCTTTCTTTGAATAACTCCCATAGCTTAAGTAGATCTTCCCTGTCAATGAATGCAAACAGATCCACTAAGTACAAATAAGCACTTGTCCTTCCACCAGCTCTATGAATCCTCCAATGCCTCATTCCATCTTCAGTGTAAATATCCCAGTTGATGATTGGATATCTGGTGTTGATGGGCTTTGATTACACTTCTTCTTCAGGAGCTTCAATTAACATCATTCTGTTAAGCTCCTCTTCATTGAGTCCACCTTCATCTTCATCAGAGGCTTTCAGTCTTTTTGGGCAATTGAGGAAGCTTCTGAGATGGTCTTTGTAGCTTCATGGGTTGTGACATTTTAATAGTATCATCATATTGCATAGGTCTGAAGTTGAGAAATCTTCTTTGAATTATGTTAGCAAGTCTTTGGAGAGTCTCCCAAGACACTTGATTTAGCTGCTAGGGGTTCTCCTATCTTCACCTGAATACCTAATGTACTTACAGAGATACATCTTCTTCTGACTCTTATTAGGAGGCTTTGAAAGCTTTTCAATCTCTCTTTGCTGTCTGAACTAACTTTGTCTTCTAGCCAAGATTTCACTGAATAACTGAGTTGCTTCATTGGAACTTGTACCTTGATCTTGTTGCAGCTTCTGTTGTACCTCCTTGGTAGCTTCTACTTTGGCTCTCATATCATCCCATCTTTGCCAGTCTTCAGCAATCTTAGCCATCTTTTGTTTTTCTTTCTTTTCAGCTTCTTCCTGCAAATCTTCCTCATTCCATTCTGCTGCAAGCTTCCTTATTGCCTCTTCATTTAGCCTTTCAATCTCAGCCTTAGAAAGCTTCTTCTTCTTTGGTTATTCTTCCAAAATGCCCTTGCCTTTTTCTTTGGGGTCAATCTTTATAGCTGAGGGGGTTGGTGATTCTGGAGCACCTCCTTCTTGGATAACAACTCCCTTTTTATTAGGCTTGGTTTCTACTGACTTGGACTTCTTCTTCAGGTATAAAACTGGAGGCTTCTTGTAAGTGGGAGAGATAGGGACAGTTTTCTTCAAGCTTTGGAGTCCCAATACTGCATGTTTCTTTCTTTTTTCTTCATCACTGTCTTCATGTGGAGTGGTAGCAATGGTGGTAGCCTCTGTAGTTGTCACTTGTTGTAAATCAGCAGTTACTTGAAAGATAGGGCTTAGTACTGATTGTGGAACTCCATGAGTACTAACCATAGTACTAACTGTACTAACTACAACACTAACAGTAATAATTGGGATAGTACTGATAGTGCTTGTAGGAGTACTAAGTAATTATTTAGTATCTTTATTAACCTAAACTTCCTCTTCTTCATAAAAAGGGCTCTGAAATACTGCACCACCTTGCCATTGACCAAATTCTTTTCTTCCTTGAATATCAGAACTCTTCCCCTGTTTGGTAGAATCCTCTGTGGAAGTACTTGAGACTCTGAACTTGACCTTTCTTTTGTGAGATGCAGTGACTGGAGATGTTGCTGCAGTAGGCTTGGAGAGAAGCTTAACCTGATGCTCTAACTTTTTCATCTTCAGGAGCATCTTTGTATGAACTTTTTGCAGCAACTTTCTTATTCTCTTCCAAAGCAATCTCCAGCCTGTTCACCTTCTGACAAAGAAACCTGTACAATTCTGTCATATCCTTGAGTGATAAGCTGCCCTCACCACTTCCAGCTGTGTTACCTGCTGAGAGAGGTGGGTCATTGGGCAATTGAGATGCACTCCCAGGCCTAGCCTAAGCAGATACACCTCCCCTTTTAAGCCTTTGCCTGGTTCCACCCTGTAAGGATTGCTCACTAGGTATTGGCATGGGTTGGGTCTAAGATATGTTACCACTGTCCTCACCAGTTTCTAAGCTTGGCGGAGTAGTGGCAGCCCTAACCATTCTATCTCCTGCATTATCGGAGATAGGCTCATCTCGTTCAGTGTTAGGAGGAGAATGGGGCTGAGCTGTCCCACTCTCCTATATGGAATGCCTACTTGTTGATGATTTTTGTTGAGTAGGAGAATGGTCATCATATGTGGGTATGTGTTGGGAGCCACCTGTGCTTGATGGTCCTTCACCCTCCGCAAGTAGCATGTTAGGAAACAATGGCACTACAACCCCACTATAGCCTACCACAGCCCTTAACATATTGGAAAACACTTTGGATGTGAGTAGTTTTGATGGATAAATATTTTTGTGAGGCTGCAAGTTTTGTTTCTGAAGATCTAAAAATATTTGAATAAACTTGGGATACATTAGAAACTTTGTTTTGCTAACAGCATTTTGAAGCATACCCTCAAAAATATAATTTGAAAAGTTGAATACCTTGCCTGTTGCAAGACAACTCAAGGTTGTGGCTATGCTTGTGGGAAAAGCATCCCAGCCAGTCCTTTTGTGACTCAAACAATGTAAGAGGGTATGAATTAGAAACCTCCATTGTGGCGAAAACTGACTTTTATGAAAGTTAAAAGTGTTGTCATGTCTATACCCCATCAAAGAAAGCTGTTCAATTATGTTAGTGACTAGCAAAGTGCTAAAACCTTCAGCATCCCTAAGATGAAGATGTTCTCTTAGAGAAGCCTCAGTAATAACAATTTGGATACCATCCACTGTTCTAATTAACTGTTGGACCCCATCCTTAGTTGTTGAGGCAATAGCAGTTTGCCAAAACTTCTTGACATGGTTACATAAGATAGTAGGGTTTAAGAGTAAAGCAAACCTTTTCTGCTTCTATTTAGGAAAGCTACTATCTCTGTGAACTCTTCATTGCCTTCTGGTACCATGTTGTGCTTGTCAACAAAATCAAGAGGAGCCATTAGCAATAAGAGTTAGGGTTATTAAGGTGGGATTTGATCACAAAAGTCTTTAGTGAATTGTGGTGAAAGCAATTGAAAAGTTATGCAATATATAGAGAGATAGAGAATTTTGATTGGACCGCCTTGTAAATATTTATGGTAATAAGTAAAGATAAACCAATTAGGAAACTCTTATATAAAGAAACAGATGGTAACAACTCTAGTTGCAAAAGTAATCATTTCATAACAGACTTTTGGAATAAGTACTAACGGCTAGTTCATCAGTACTAATTAGGCTTATCAGTACTAACTTATACCCATCAGTATTAACTTTACCCATCAGTATTATCTCATAGTTTGGAAATTATAATACTGAAACCCCATTTTGAAGGGATTAAGTGTGGTAACAGACACTTAATCAAGGTCGGCCTCACATGGCCTCTGGTTTGGTGAAAACTAATGATGTCAGTGCTTAGCACTGCCTGTGATGGATAGTCCCATTAAAAGGGCCTTCCTAACAGGGTTTTCAGCTCGTGGCAGGTGTTGCCTCAAACACAAGTGTTGGATTCATGGTTGCTCGCTGTTCTCTAAGCCAGATGCCCTTGGGCTAGTTACACTATCTGTAAACGTATAGAATGGCAAGAGTGGGTTAGTGCGAAATGAATCTGACTAACTGAAACCATCAATTCATGTTCATTATTACCACAAGATGCCACATAATGCTTTGGCATCACAAAATTCAGAGTTATAGCAAGTTCCATCATGTGGTTGTATCAGAATGAGCACAAGTGAGAGAACCACATTTACCGTGAATACCGTCACCAAAACATCTATCCAATGCTATACATTCGAAAAGTTAGTCCAAAACCAAGAAAACACAATCCAAGATATTTTCTTGACAATCATATTAACTTTTTCACTCAGCAAGATAATCAGATAACAATCAAGATTACTAACCACCAGTTTACAAAACTTTATAAAATAGAGAGAGATAAGATATATTATGGATGAAGCATTCCAATACTTGTTACCAAGTCGAAACCTTCCCAATTCAAAAGCTTTTGTTAAAAAAGATCTCAACATTAAACTCTGTATCAATCCTATCAACCTGGATGAGTTTCTTTTCATTACAGTCCCTTATAAAGTGATGTCTTATCTCAATGTGTTTAGTTTTAGAATGAGCAATTGGATTTTTTATAATGCATATAGTACTATTGTTATCTATGTAAATGACAATGCCCATAAAATTATACCCATAATCAAGCATCTAATTCTGAATCCAGAGGACTTGACCACATCAACTTGTAGCAGCTACATACTCAGCCTCAGTTGTAGAGTTTGCCACAATACTTTGCTTCTTGCACTGCAATGAAATCAACCTATCACCAAGAAACTGACATCTTCCTGTGGTTGACTTCCTATCAAGACTTGCTCCAGCATAATCACTGTCAGAGTAAGCTACCAGATCAAACGGAGAGTCTTTAGGATACCAAAGGCCTAGTTGAGCATGGCCTTTCAGATATCTAAAGATTCTTTTAACGAATGTATGAGAGATCTGGAGAAACTTGGAATCTTGCAATGCACACACCCAAACATAATATCTGGTTTGGAGGTAGTCAAATACATCAATGATCCAATCATTGACCTGTAGAGGTGCTGATCAACTTCTTCACCATTAGCATCTGGAAGTAGTGGCTTATTATGCTCCATAGGAGTGCTTGCAATCTTTGTATTCTCATAGCCAAACTTCACTCAAAATCTCTCTTTGACATACTTATCTTGACTAATAAATATGCCATCTTTCTTCTGCTTGACTTGTAGCCCAAGAAAAAAGGTGAGTTCTCCCATAGAACTCATCTGAAACCTATCATGCATCAGTTTTTCAAATTCTCTGCACAAAATCTACTTGGTTGAGCCAAAAATAATGTCATCTACATATATCTGAACCAATCAGATATCATTCTTCACATTCTTGATGAATAGATTCGATCAATTTTTCCTCTTCTCAAGCCATTACCCAAAGATACTTGGCTAAAGTTTCATACCAAGCTCTTGTGGCCCGATGCACTATAGAGTACCTTGAACCCCTCAAACTTTGTCGTGAAAGGTTGGATCTTCAAAGCCGTGAGGTTGACAGACATATATCCCTCCTCAATCTTCCCATAGAGGAAAGCACTCTTCACATCCACCCTGGTATACCGTGGAAGTCCTTGTATGATGCATAGGCCAAGAATAGTCTGATAGCCTAATCCTGCCACTAGAGCAAAGACCTCTTCATAGTCAATCTCTTTCAAGTGTATACCCTTGAGCCACCAGTCTAGCTTTGTTCCATTACCACACTCTTTTCATCCTTCTTGTTTCAAAACCCATTTAGTGCAAATAGCTCTTTAAGCATCAGAAGATCCACCGTAACCCATATACATTCTCAAGTTTGAACCGAGAATCTCTTCTTGCATTGCTTCTACCCATGATTCATCTTCAAGTGCTTTGTAAACTTTCTTTGGTTCTGCTTGTGAAACAAAACAAGCAAAGAGACATTTTTGTGTGTTGTTAGCCTTAATAGTTTTTATTAGAAGTGATGGTCATTCACATTTAGGAACTTTATAACGTGTGTTAGATATCGTGATAGAATAGTCAACGGGCTCGTGGATTGGGCTAAGCTAAATGGCTAGGCGTTATGATAAGCTTGCCTTGTATAAGTCCTCAACCCAATCCAATCCAAGTCCATATCCAAGCCCATAGAAATATTTGGCATCATGTATTCCATCTATATAAACCCCTCAAAGTCTCATTTGAGGGGTGTGCTTGAGTGTGTGTGTGTGTGTGTTTTCATCTCTCTATCTTGTTTATACGCATAACATCAAGTCACCAACATCTTAATCTTTATTTCTTTCATCTTCACGCATTGTTTGTGTTTGTGTTAACGTGATATACGTGGTGGGTTGGTGATAAGGTTGATATATTTAAGGTCCTACAATTGGTATCAATCGCCTAACAATGGTTTAGGAGTGTTTTGGTTGAAGTTTTTTTTGTAGTGTTACGTGTAGCTTCGTTATCAAAGTTTTCACGCTTAAAGCTTTAATTTTTCACTAAAAATTCAAGATTCTTGTGGTTTAAGGTTTATTTAGTGCTAAAGTTTCAGTTTTTTACAAAAAGTTCGAAGCTTTACGTGTTTTTCTTCATTTTTGAACTCGTTTTTGGTTCATTGGTCATTTCTACTCGTAAGCTATCCAAGCACTTTGGGTGAAAAAGGTCAACATTTTTGTGTTATTCGAGTGTTTTAAGGCTATCTCAGGCAGAGAAATCGCTTGAATCACTGGAAATTTTTACGCAGAGGTCAAAACCCTAGTTCTACGCTGCGAAGAAAAGTCAACCCTCTGTCTACGCATAACTTTCACGCATAAGCTTTTGGTGCAGATTCTTTGAGCTAACGATTACTCGCTGCTTCCCTCACTTGAATAAGTTTGTGGAACACTTCGACTTTTGGATATCTTTTACACTGTGATAGTGTAAAGGATTTTTGGGCAAAACCCAATCTATAAGCGACTTACTGTAGAACACTTACGCTATTTTTCTTACTTAAGCCTTGTCTTTTACGATAAGTTTTTCTGAGATAACTTTAAACTTACGCATAAGCATTTCCTACTTCAAGGAATCCTAATACTTAAGCATCGCCTATCAGAATCTCGTTGTTCACGTTTCTAAGCTCTTCAAAAAAAAAAATTCAAATTTTGGACCCAAATTCCAAATTTTGAGGAGACTAAACGCTCAAAAATTCAAAAATTCAAAAAATTCGCTCACTGTAACTCTCTTGGCGGAAAACTTGAGTAAAATTTAAATTTTGAGGAGACTAAACGTCAATTTTACGGAAATTCAAATTTTGGTATAACTTGGAAAATTTTGGTCAAAAATTCAAATTTTGGACCCAAATTCAAATTTTTCGGTCAAATTTGGCGTCAAAATTGTCATAACTCAAAATTTTCATACGACCTTAGAATTGATTTTTATAGTGAATTTCAAATTTTGGGAGAAAAAATTTTACGCCTAAGAACCAAGTTCACGAGTACGACTTTCAGAAATACTTCAAACGACAATATCTTATTAAACACAACTCCTTTATCGTTGAATCGATCCTACATCAACTTTATCAGATCATACCTTCATCAATGGCAACTCAACAAGACATTCATGCAGGCGGTGCCGAAAACCGTCCTCCTATGTTGGAAAAAGGTGGTTATCTTCAATGGACAAGTCAATGCTTCGCACATCAAGACAAAACCTAATGGAAAATTGATGATCAAATCCATTCAAGATGGACCCTTCATACCTCGACAAGTCCAAGACCCTGGAAATGCTGATGCAACACCTCCCGCCCCACCATTTTTTCGTCTTCAAAAGAATCGAATTCAAGAGGATCAGAAACAAGTCGGGCGATGACATGGCAATTCATATTGTCCAACCGGGTTTACCAAGAGACATCTTTGCTGCTGAGACAGTTGTGAAACTGATTTCGATATGTGGGAACGTGTTAGACGGCTTTGTCATGGAACAGAAATTGGTCAACAAGACATGGAGAACAAGTTGCTAACCGCATGGGAGAAGTTTACATCTACTCCGGAGAATCCATTGAATCCTACTATGGAAGGTTTTGACTTTAATGAATGAGCTGATCGAAACAAGTTGACACCCGAACTATCGTCAGCAACATCAAGTTCCGAACAATCTTCCGTAAGAATGGGGACGATAAGTCACTATTGTCAACCAAACAAAAGACTTACATCAAGTGAACTTTGATCAACTCAACGATTTTCTAAAACAAAACCAAAATGAAGTGAATGAAGTCAGGAAAGAAAGATTAGCAAAGAATCATGATCCATTGGCACTCATTGCAAAGACTCAAACCCCAGTGAATACACAACAACAAGCTTCATCATCTTCCACAAACAACTTGCGCAACATTCCACAACCACAAGCTGTTATCCCTCAACAACAATTCTATCCACAAGAACAACAAGTCCTTCAACAACAACATTATCCACAATGTGAACAAGGAATCACTGATCCTGAAATCAACAAGAAACCGCTTACTACGTATTTTCTTTATTGGGAAAAGCATTCAGAAGTCGCTATTCCACACCTACTAACAACAACCAAAGGATTTCATCAAACACTCGCAATGTAAATTGCACAACCGGTGTGAATATGGGTAATCAAGGACAAATGGTTGGAGTTGGGAATCAGAGGATATGCTACTGATTTCGCATGGGATCAGACGACATCAGGTAATCAGTTGGGTCAGATTGATATGTAATGTTGGGAATAGAGCAATGGGTAATCGAATGGGAATGTTGCGCCCAAATGTTGGGAATTATGGAAATGTGAATCGGTAATCGGTTAAGTGTTATAACGGTCAAGGATTGGGTCACATGGCAAGGAATTGTCCAACTAAGCCAAAAAAGAAGGATCTTGCGTATCTTCAGAAAGCTATCTTGTTGGTACAAAAGGAACAACTGACTTCAATTGAGTGCTGAGGAACATGAATTTATGGCTATTATGGATGATTTGGAAGACCTCGAGGAACTCAATGCAAACTGCATCTTCATGGCAAATCTTCAGAGACTAAGTACGACACGACTCGACGACCTCCCTCGTCTATGACGCCAACGCAGTATTTGAGGTACCAATCATTGATCCATGCTATAACAATGTCATATTTGATGTGTTTACTCATGACGAACAACATTCTCAGGACGACAAGACCTACTTATGATACATACTGACAATCCGAGTTGTAGCAATACTAACTCAAACTCCAGATGTGGATCCTAGTGGAGATGTGTGGCACAAAATACGGAATCGATGAGGAAACACGTGCTTATTTTGAATCATTAATCAATAAATGTGGCATTGAAATTGAGAGTTAGAACGGTCAATCGCGGTTAAGGCGCAATGCCAAATTGACCGCTAAGCTTGAGAGTTACAAGGAGAATGCAAAAGCCTTTGAATTTCATAAAAACAAAGAATTAGAATTAGAAATTGGTTATCGAAATTTGGTTTCTAAAGAAAAAGAATTGCAAATCAAGTATAACACACTTGATGTGAATTCGAACTTGAAAATTAAATCTTTAAACAAGGAAATTTCAGATCTAAATGACCAACTTTCTAAACAAAAAGCAATGTTTTCTGATCTTGAAAAAGAAAAGAAGCAGTTGATTACTGATTTTTCAAAACGAGAAGATTCTCTTCTTGATGAAATTCTTGATAAAAATGAAAAAATCAAATCTTGAAAAATTTGCTTCTTACAACGGGTCATCACCTAAATCAAACAAGATGCTTTCTAATCAAGTAAATCCATTTTTCATACTCACATAGAATGGCACTTGGTAACGACCCTTCTTCGCCTCAAGAAAGCTCACAAAGAACGGAATGTGTTGAACAATGGAAAACCTTTGCATGAACCCATAATTGTTCGTGATTCTCTTGAAACGTTAGAACTATCTAAGGAGAGTAGAGAAAAATGAAACAAAAAAGGTCCGAAATCAAACCAATTGACTATATAACAAATGGAACAAACTTTAATGAATCACTTTTGTCAATAAAAAAGAAAAGTCAAAGTTCTCCATCACACAAAATGTTTCAAACAAAGAGTCAACACCGCTTCAAAATCGTTTCAAAACCAGTCATTCTCTCAAAATCTCTTTCGAACATTGAACAAATGTCTTCAAACAATCCTTTTAACACAAGTGATGCGAGAAGTATTTTAGAAAATGTGAAAACTAGAATTGCAGATCTTCAAGAAACTCGTAAAACTAAAACCAATATTACACCTAACAACCGGTTTCTAGTTTTGATATTGAACGTAGAAAGTTTTTGAAACTCAAATTGCCCTCAAATGAATAACATCAACTTAAGGGTAATTCATTTTGAACAAGCCTTTTTGAAAGAAACAACTGACTTTGTCAAGGACCATAAAACCCTGGTAAAGCAAGCTAATGAAAGTGTTGAACACATCAAAGTTTTGGAAAATTTAAATGACTCTCTCTTCAAGATGTTCTCGACTATCGATATTATGTCCATTATTTTGCAAACATATTCTGTTGAAGATCATGAAAGACCTAGTCTGAGACCTCCGAAATTGTTTCAAAATATGAAAAAGCTCTTGAAAAACTTGAAAAGAAAATGTCTCATATTTTAAACAACTTGATCGAAAAACTGAGGAATGCAAATATGACAAATTGTCGAATGAGCGTGCCTACAATGACATGAAAGCGAAAAATGATCTTTTGAGGGCTCACCTGGAAAGTCAAAAAGGAAAGGCAGTGGATACTGTGATTAAAAAACCATTGACTACGGAGAAAGCAAATGTTCCCAAACCGGTTTCCAAACCAAAAATGTCTGTTTCTATGCCTCCTCCAAAAGTCAATGAGAAAATGTTTCATCAAAACCACCACTCCACCGCCCTACCTAAACAATATGTTGATAAAGGAAAAGCGGTTATCGAGAAACCAAAAGTTTTAGCACCTGGCCTTTTAAGATGAGTACCACTAATGCGTCAGCCTCCACATCTAAAACATATGGAACAAACGACATAAGTTTAGAAAAGCACTCTAAAGAGACTAGGAAAGCTGAAACCACCTCCCTTCATAAAAATGTGAATCCTAATGCGTGTGCCTTACCTTCTACAGAACTAGAAAGCACCTCTAGGAGCAGCAGACTAAAGCCTAAGAGCAATACAAGGAACAATAGAGTCTCGACTGCCTCTAGAGTAGTAGCTTGAACAAAGAGAAGAAAGTAGAAGAACACCCTAGGAATTTACCGCTTTTGAATAAGAAAGACATTTCATCTGATGTGAACCTATGAAACTTTCTAGGTCTAATGAATGTGTTGAATCTCTTTGTTTAACTTGCAAGAAATCTTTAATTAATGTTCAAGATGATTGTGTTTCTAAGAATGTGAATGATAAGCCTGTTAAGAAGAACGCCCCAAAAAGATCTTACGCTAAACAAGTAGGAAGACTAGTTGCAAAACTTAGGCTTTTCACTACTGACAAGAACCATAGTGTTTACTTTAGGGATGATATTTGGAAACCCACGGGTAGAACTTTCACACTCCAGAATGGTAAAATGAGTGATAAACCGTAATTTCAGAAAACCTCTTTGAGTGTGTGATCAGATTTTACCTCTAACCCAAAGGAACCAAAATCAAAACGGTTTCCACAATATTCTTTCTTCAGCATGGCGTGTTATCGAATTTGTCTTTGGATCGTCGACTCGGGTTGCTCCAAGCACATGACGGAATCTGAAGTCACGATCAATTTCGTCGAAATTCATGGGAACCGTGACGCTGGAAATGATCATGTAACAACTATCATGGGTTATGGAGATCTACCTTTTGGAAATTATTTGATCACTCGGTTTACTATGTCGAAGGGTTGGGACACAATTTGTTTTAGTCCGCGCCTGCGGATGCAGATTTAGAGGTTGCTTTTAGGAAAAATGCTTGCTTCGTTAGAAACTTGATGGCACCGATCTCTTAACTGAATCGATACAAACTTGTATTCTATCGACATCAATCAAATGGCCTCTTCATCACCAATATGTCTTATGACACGAGCATCCGGAACACAGTCCTGGTTGTGGCATATGCACGTTATCCCATCTCAAGTTTGACACCATCAACAATCTTGCCAAAGACAACATCGTCAACGGACTTCCAAAGTTCAAATACACCAAGGATCACTTATGTCCATCATGCGAACAAGGAAAAAGCAAAAGAGCATCATATAAACCCAAATCCGCACCTAGTTCGGAAGCAAAGTTGCATATGTTGCACATGGACTTATGTGGCCCAATGAGAGTTGAAAGCATTAATGGGAAAAGTATATTCTTGTCATCGTCGATGATTATTCGAGATATACATGGGTTAAGTTTCTCGAGATCAAAAGACGGCACCATGCATCATCATCACCTTTCAAACGTATTCAAGTACTTCTTCAAACTCCGAAGGTTGTAAGAACGCACAACGGCACGAATTCACTAATCGGAGTTAAGAGCTTATTTTGAAGATGTTGGAATTACACATCGACATCATTGTTAGAACTCCACAGCAGAATGGGGTAGTTGAAAGAAGAAATCGAACTCTTGTGGAAGCCGCTCGCACAATGCTAATCTATTCTAGTGCACCGTTATTTCTATGGGTGATGTTGCTTGCACGCTTGTTTCACTCGAACCGATCCCTCATCCATCCAAGATTCAATAAAACCCCATATGAGCTTGTGAACAACAAAACCGATATCTCTTACTTTTCACGTGTTTGGCGCTTTGTGCTATCCTACGAATGACAGAGAAGATCTTAGAAAATTGAAAGCTAAAGGTGATATTGGAATCTTCATTGGATATTCGGATAACTCGAGGGCATTCGGTGTATAAAGAAGAACTAGGAGGATTATGGAGACGATGAATGTGAATTTTGATGAACTTTCACAAATGGCTTCTGAGAGACTCGCTCTAACCCGCACTAAACCGACAGACTTCTGGACACATAAGTTCAGGACTCGTACCTCAAAGAGCTCAATCAACTTCGTTTGACAATCCTAAAGAACAAGAATGGGAGAATTTCGTCGAGTTAATGTTCGATGAATACTATGGTGGAACTTCGACAAATGCATCAAACCATCATTCCGCTGCACCCGCTCAAAATCATCCACCACCACCAACGGAAGATGCATCTACAACGGTCGAAACCAATGCACCAACTCCATCAACATCATCTACATCTACTCCAGCTTGCACCCGCTCTACCAGCAGTTGATGAGCAAAACCAAAACCGTAACGATGCAACGTTAGATGAAGACTTATTTGAAAACCCGCTTGCTACATGAATCACCGAATCTTCTTCAAGCTTACGAGAACCATCTAACTCGCATATGTATAACCAATCCGGATTCTACTCAAGTGGACAAAAGACCACCCAATTGAACAAGTTATTGGTGAACCTTCAAGGCCAAATCAGACGAGACGCCAACTTGCCACCGACAGACTTATGCATTTACCTTTGCTCAATTAGCAATATAGAGCCAAAGAACATTTCGCGAGGCAATGGCAGAACCCGCATGGATAGAAGCAATGCAGGAGGAACTTCTCCAATACCGCCTACATGACTCTTGGGAAATGGTTCCAAGACCCATTGACGTTCGCGTCATTGATCTTAAATGGTTATGGAAGAACAAACGGAATGAAGAAATGACTGTCATTCGCAACAAAGCTCGTCTTGTGGCCAAAGGATACAAACAAGAGGAAGGGATAGACTTTGAAGAGTCATTCGCGCCGGTAGCTAGACTAGAAGGTAGGATATTCTTAGCCTATGCCACTACAAAACATCACGGTTTATCGATGGACATTAAGACCGCGTTCTTGAATGGAACTCGAAAGAAGAAGTGTACGTGAGTCACCCGTAAGGCTTCATCGACATGGAACATCCGCACTACGCCTACAAACTCAAAAAGGCAATCTATGGATTGAAACAAGCTCCGAGAGCGTGGTATGACGAATGCCCTCTTCCTTATCCAAAACTATTTCACCAAAGGAACAGTTGATCCTACCTTGTTTACACAAAAATGCAAAACGACATTTTGATTGTTCAGATACGTGGGACGACATCATCTTTGGGTCCACTAATCCTAATCTTTCAAAACATTTTGAAAATCTCATGAAAAGTAAATTTGAAATGTCCATGATGGGGAACTAAAATTCTTTCTTGGTTTACAAATACATCAATCCCCTCGTGGAATTTTTATAAATCAAGCTAAATACACAACCGAGATTTTGAAAAATCATGGTATGGATAATTGTGATTCGGTCGGAACACCAATGGTAACTTCACCAAAAATTGGAGCCGATTTGTTTGGGAAACCTATTGATCCGAAGAAATATCGAAGCATGATTGGTTCTCTCATTAACGCTAGTCGAATTGATATTCATTTTGCTGTTTGCTTATTAGCACGGCCGCAAAGCCTACCAACTGCACCTCAAAGAGGTTAAACGGATCTTTCGTACCAAGACATCCATTCACTTGGGACTTTGGTATCCGAAGGAATCCGGATTTGATCTAATTGCCTTTTCGGATGCGACCACGCAGTGATCAAGTTACGAAAGTACATCGAGGAGCACAATTTTTAGGTGAAAAGTTAGTAAGTTGGTCTTCAAAGAAACAAGATTGCACTGCACTTTCAACCGCTGAAGCCGAGTATGTGTCTCTATTTGCGTGTTGTGCTCAAGTTCTATGGATGAGAACACAACTCACAGATTATGGCTTTACTTTCGATAAAATACCTATGTATTGTGACTCGAAAAGTGCCATAGCCATATCATGCAACCCTGTTCATCACTCAAAGACTAAGCATATCCATGTCCGCTATCACTTCATCAAAGAGTACGTCGAAAATGGTACTGTTGAATTATTCTTCGTGAAGACAGATAACCAACTCGCCGATCTATTTACTAAAGCCCTTCCAAAAGAAAGGTTTGACGATTTAGTTCGACGAATTGAATGGAAGCCTAACCCCGAGGAGTTAGAACGTCTTCTCGAATCTTCTTGAAAATGATTTTCCAAAAGCTTCACAGTAAATATTTTTGAAAAACAAAATACAAAATTAAAAACCAACAAAAGCAAAATATAAAAATATAAAACTTTCAAAAAATACAAAAACAATATAAAATCAAAATCCAAAAATATTCTTCTCACGACATGTCTCTCGTATAATCGATATTCTCAGACGCTTTCTAGAAATGTCATTCACCAATGATACGGGTATGTACAGATGCTTGAGCGAGAGTTCTTTATGTTTTTTCAAAACATGTCGCTCAAAACTTAAACAATGGCTTTCGATACTTCAAGACGAAACCCGGACCATAATGATGACTTTTGATTATTTTTCAAATCAAAACTCGTGCTTTTATAGAAAATATCAAGTGTACGCTTCAGTGCACTACATTTAAAATGGTGAGAAATCATCATCATCTTGAGCACCTTTTCAAGATTGTTCAAAAAGATTTTTCAAAATCTTTCAAAATATTTTGTGCTCAAGATAACTCTCTCTAAAACCCTTTAATTGATTATGCTTTATTAAAGGGGGAGTATAAAACTAAAATGTTCCAAATTCATGCTTAAATCAAATCCGCTTGTCTCCCCAAAAGATTCTAAAATGTTGTTTAATCCGTTGATATAAAAAATATCACGAATATGCTATTTTTGAGGGGGAGGAGACGTGATTAAAATGTGATCAAAATTTTTAATGATCGTTGTTTAATCTCAAATGATCGACTCAGGGAACCAATGAATTGACTGGAATCAATGTTAGTAAATGTACCATCTCGAGAAACTTGTGATAGATATGCACCTTCATGGGTCTAACCTCCTTTTCAAGGAGTGTTTACAACTTCAAGTTAGTTATTAGAGCTAGTTGTCACCTAAAAACTGACAATGGAACTCTTTAACTAGGCAACGTGAATCGTGTCTCGTGGGGAATTTTCTATCATGAGCCGATCAATTCATAAAGTGCAAACTCTACCCTCGATGTGCATATTTTTGTTAAAACTCATAAGCACATGTGAAGGGGGAGTGTTTCTGAAAATATAAACTCTCGAGTGTTTCAAACATGTTTTCTATCATAAACACTCTGAGATTTTCAAGAAAAATGGTTTTATGGCAACATGGGACAGTCATGGAGTTATAAGGTGACTAAGGATAGGAAATTGGTCCTATGATCCGCCAGAGCCGAGGGATCTACCCAAGGACATCACAAATAGTTAGTATTAGAAGTCCTTAGGAATGATTGAAAAAGGAGTAATGTGAGAAAGGAGAAAGAAGGGGTTGAAGAATTAAAAAGAAATGTAATGAAAAGGGTGAAAAGAAATAGCCCTCCATATTCAACCTTAGGGCAGAAACCGGGTTCAATTCATCTCACATCGGGTTGTCACTAGATGACACTGTATTGAAGACAAAGACGTCATGGACCCAGTGGACGACTGCACTAAACCTTCTAACTACTCAATTCCTCTTAAAAGGATTTGTTTCATTCTCACTGGGAACCCTACATAATCTATCTACTTTCTCTTAGAGATTGTTGATATTGAAGAAGGAGACCCTTCCCTAGTCTCCTCCAGAAAACCAAAATGCACTTTTGAGTCTAGAGCCACGAGATTCATCAAAAGATCTCATAGGAACACATGACATGACATCGCTTGTTGTTCATCAATAGGGACACAAGTGATATATTCTAGAGTCCTACGCATATCTTAGCAATTTGCCGTAACATTTATGAGAAGTTTCACATTGTGATCTTCGTGATTGAATGGAAACTCCCGCAGTGGTCAACATCAAGCAGCCCTGACAGCGTCACTTCAACTCCCCGTGGATTACGCTTAGTGTGTCTCAAACGGTCTACGTCGTGGGTGATGCTTCTGTACCTCAGCGACTCATCTCGAATGTAGATGTATTTCGGTATATCGTTATCTCACTTGTGGGACTGGTTCAGAACGCCTTTGTGAGAATTAGAGACGGTTTTCACACTATGTCGTTAACACCCTCGAAATTCAAACTTGTAAGTTCGGAATCCGCTTATTACTAACCTGTTTTATGTTTTCTTCTTATGGAAGCTCTCGAGCGGATTGATCGTAGTGCATCTCCACATGCTCATAACAATAACACATGAAAGTTCTCATCAAAATCAAAGGCTACTCAAAGTTAAAGATGATTCTTCGTCAATGTCAAAGAATCTACAAAGTTTAAAGACTCGAGAACTACATCATTGGTAACCAAAAGACAAATAGAAGTGTGAGCATGGTGGAGAAAGACGTGGAGACACCTAACCAACGAGTTGACAATGCGCAGACAACCACATTATCTATTCACAAAGCATGAAGGAACAAAGAATCAAGACTATTCTATATCTACACACAAAGTTCAAGCTCGAGAAAAGTAAAGACCTAATCAAGTGGAGCATCATTTGAATGACCACCCCTAGGGGAGATTGTTAGCCTTAATTGTTTTAATTAGAAGTGATGGTCATTCACATTTAGGAACTTTATAACGTGTGTTAGATATCGTGATAGAATAGTCAACGGCCTCGTGGATTGGGCTAAGCTAAATGGCTAGCGTTATGCTTGCCTTGTATAAGTCCAAGTAACCCAATCCAATCCAAGTCCCTATCCACGGCCCATAGAAAGCCTTTTAGGGCATCATGTATTCCAACTATATAATCCCCTCAAAGTCTTATTTGAGGGGTGTGCTTGAGTGTGTGTGTGTGTGTGTTTTTCCTTGAAGTAATATACATCTTATTGTTTTCATCTCTCTATCTTGTTTATACGCATAACATCAAGTGACCAACATCTTAATCTTTATTTCTTTCATCTTCACGCATTGTTTGTGTTTGTGTTAACGTGATATACGTGGTGGGTTGGTGATAAGGTTGATATATTTAAGGTCCTACATGTGTCCCCATGGATCCTCTCTTCATAAATGGCACTAAAGAATCCAGTCTCACTATGCTAAACTTTAGATCGTGTAGTTCTTTTAGCATAAACATCCCCAATGACATTCTCCAAGGGATGATCCCGACAATTCTTCGTAGTAGCAGTGGACAGCATAAGATGAAGCTATATTAGTAAAATAAATCTCATCAACTTCACCATAGGATCAAACCTCCTGTGTTAACTGATGGAATAGAATGAGGACCATCAGTACTAAATTCTGGCTCATCAGTACTAACATGTGGCTTATTAGTACTAACATGTGGCTTATCAATATTAACCACATTAGTACTGATTACTTGAGTTTCTACCACTGTGTCATCTGTATTGGTTACACCTCCTTCAGCATTAGAATCATTGGTCTTTGGAGGTTGATCACCTCTTTGCTCATTTCCCCAAGAAGTGCTTCCAACTAAGCTGTCCTTCCAAATGGGCAATAGGATACAATCATCATCATCATCATCATCAGATGTTGCATCGTGTGATCTTTTCTCCCCGCATTAATGTTAGAACTACAAAAACAGACATAGTTCATAGATTCAAGTAAGTATATCAATATCAAAAGCCATTTTGGTCCTGGCCCCTCTACACTAGGTTATCCTCAAGGAACTCTATGAGCAAGATTCTCCTATTCTTGGTTCTAGAATTATAAACCCTAAAGGCTTTACTATTTATGAGTACCCAACCGCATATCCACTATCATATTTTCCATCAAACTTATTTAAGTGGTCAATGGTATTGAGAATAGAGACATGACACCGAAAAGGTTTAAGAAAGTCTAAGGTAGGCTTTCTTCCTAAAATAACAATCATAGGAGTCCTACAGGCTTTACTACCGTACTCTCGCTCAACCTAACAAGTAGTATTAATCCGCCACCTAGAATGTTGTGTAAAACTTGGAATCGCTAACATAGTCCTAGTAAAATTTCTATCAATGTCCTATTTCTCTTTCGAAACCCCATTTACTAGGAGTCCTAGCTATTAATCAGATTCTCTTTAATACCCTTAAGTGATGAAATCATTCCTCACTTGTTTAAACTCTGTCCATTATCACACCTAATGATTTTAACTTTCTATCGCAAGTTCTCTAATGCGCTTATGTATGACTTAAGAATTTCAATGGTCTCATCCTTAGTATTCATGAAGAAACCTAAGTATGAAAATCATCACTACAACTAAACAATATTTCTAAAGTTCAGCCGACAAGGGCCAAATAAGTCCATGTGCAAATATGTGGTGTGGTTGTGATAGAGTTAAAAACCTTACAAGAGGCTCTATGCTGCTTCCCTTTGAGGCATGCAATATGTGTCCGCTTGTTTTCAAATCTTTTAGAAGGTAAACCTCTACAAAGTTATTTTTAGCTAAAAGATTTATCACCTTAAAGTTCACATGACCTAGCCTTCTATGCCATAACTTAGATTCATCCAAAGAAGTCAGAGCAACTAAACATGTAAGGTTTTCTTTGGGCACTATGTTTTTCATACTTACACTGTACATATTGATTTTCCTAGGGAACTTAAGAAGTACCTCATCTTCACTAGGCAACTTAAAATTTGGAGATAAAACCAAGCAATCAATATTCGTGGAATGTAACAAATTCTTCTATCACATTACTTCATTAATGAATAGATTGTATTTGAGTTCTTTCACATAGCACGATCTTAAAGTCCAAATTACTAGTCTTGATTGCCTTTACCAAAGTAATTCTTCCACCTATACCTCCTCCAAGAAACATCCTCCATTCAATTCATTGAAGTCTCGAAGATAGATAGATTTCCAAATATGTGCCGGAACACCCATTATCTAATAGCCAAGATCATCATTACGTTGAATGTCCCTGCACAAAAAATAAAGGAAATTAGTTCCTTTTGGGGACCCAAGCCATTACTAACTTGGATCTGCCTCGTGCATCAATGTAATCATATTCTTGAGAGAACTGATGCATTGTTGTCAGAGTGGTCTTTCTAACCAAATAAGTGAGGGCTTAAACAAACATTGCCCTTGATTCCCAATAGCACTCACTTTAGAACCAAGAATTTTATTTGGCTTATAAGTATTAACTGCCTATCGTTATTAAGTTATGGCTCATAAGTATTAACCTTTTTCAGAAACTTGATTTGTTTAGCATAAGACTTAAAGGTTTGTGCCAAGCACCATAAAAGGCCTTGGTGAAGTAGATGGTGATTTTGAAAAGATTCTTTGGGTCTTTCATCAAATACTGTTGTGGTCTAGCAAGTATTAACTCGCCTTGTAGTATTCAAAGATTTTATGCCGTTTAAGAAGAACTGCTCTTGTGGTAATTTTGGATTGAGGTCTCAAAGAGTGTCTGCATTGAGCCTGCAAATGAGAAAAACTTCCACACACAAAGAAAGCTTTATTATACATGACAAATTCATCCCCTAGTTGCTCGATGGCTGGTTCCAGCCTTTTATTACCTCTAGGACTAGATAACATGTTTCTATACATCTCAAACATATTTTCAAATGGCTTCCTAACAAAGCTTATCATTTGGTCGCATGTTTAGTAGCCTGTTCTTGCTTTGGTTCACTAGACTTTACACATACCTTTTTATTTTCAAACACATACACCTCAGGTAAGGAAGTATCACTTGCACTTTCAAAGGTCTCTTCAGGCTTTTCAGCCTTGGTCTCAATGGGTTTACGATCCCTGACACATATGGGTGCCTTAAACTCCTCTAAGCCAGTGTGTTCAAGGTTTATACCAGGAGGTGAGGGAATACCTCTAAATGGTGGTGGTGCTGTCTTATAACCTATACGGCTTTACCAATTAGAGCATTTTCGTGAATTTATCAAGTTTCTTAGAGTTATAATGCTGTGTATCTTTAAGAGTGTCAACACTAAGTTCTATATTGTCTTTAAATTTGATGACTCTCTCTAGTTCTTTTTTTAACACACTTATGGTAGTTTCTTTAAGAGAAATTTCCCTATTAAATACAACAGTTGTTTCTGAAAACTTTGACTCATTTTCTTTGTAATGCACAATTTGTTTTACTAAGACTGCTAAGCCTCTTTTATGATTTGCTAAGTTATAACTGGTTTTAGAAAATTCTTCAGCCAATTTATCAAACTCAGTTTTAAGAGACTCATATCTACTTAATGGGACACAAGTATCTGAACAGTTTGTTTCAGTGAGTACCTCAGATACCAAAGCTATATTGATTGGACTCTCTTCTTCATCAGCCATGAAGCTCTAATCATATCCAAAGACCATCATTAGCTACCATTGCTTGTAGTTATAAAGAATCATCACCACTACTCTTTCCTTTGCCCTGGGGCTTTCTCAGATTCCCTCGAAAATGTGCCTAAGCCTGCCATGTTGTAGCATTCTACCTTTTCCCTTGTCAAACCTAGCAATATCTCCATCATTGATATTGGTTTGCCTCCCGCTTCTTCACCTAACCTTCCCCATACTAATCAAGGAAATGTTCCACTTGATATCCATCTCTTCCATGTCATCTTCATGGATTTGTCTCAGGTTATCATGAGTAATCTGGGATCCTCTTTGTTGCTTTGAGATGAAAGCATAGATTGTGCTTTCATTGATGCCTGTTGCAGTGGTGACCACACAATCAGTATTAACATTAGTACTCGGAGTAATAACACAAAAACTATCCTTTTCATTGCTAGTGGCTGGATGAGCTACAAAAGCTATGTTTTGTGATCTAGAACTGGAAGATGCAGCAGCAGCTCTCTTCATGTCTTGTTCAATCACTTTGAAGCTATTGAACACATTGTCCAATCCTATAGTTTCAAATTCTGCCTTATTCTTCCATACAAAGACATGAGTATTCCATTTTGGTGATGGAAGACTTCTAACAAACCCGATTGATCCTCCCGAGATGTCCACACCCAATACGACCATTGGACTGACAAGCTTTCAGCCTATTGTAAATTGAGTCAATGGATCACCGTATTCAAAGAATGAAGTTTTCAAATCTTGCTTCAAAAGAGTTTTGAGTCTCTTGGTGGCGAGTTTCCATCAAATCTTGTCTCAATGGCTTTGAACAAAGTCTGGCATCCAGGTTTGCTTGAAATTGAGTTGATGATCATCGGTAAGCCATAAGAAGGAGACTTAACCTTGTGATCATTTCTGAGCCATTTCATCAACAATGACAAGTTTACCTTTGTCTTCAACAACACCCAAATACATCTTTAGAAACAATGGATTTATAGGAGTCTCCATTGATCACAATGTTACACAGCTTAAAATTAAGGACCAAGAAGTACTGCTCTATGCCCATTCTCCAGAGTTCATATTCATTTGGTCAAAGCAACTTAGGAACTCTCGTAACAGCACTGGATTTGCTTGAATCAAAATCCATTTCTTAAGATTTGTCTCACAGGATCTTCTAAAAACAAATCTTTAGGACACACGCTCTGATACCACTTGTTGTGACAACTCGTAATTTCAGGTCATTTTGCAAACTTTGGAAATTTCACTATTCATCTCGGGAATTTACTATTCAATGGTTACTATTCATCATTTTACTATTCATCATTTTTGAAGTCGATTTGATATTTTGAAAGGTTAGTTCAAAATTTTACTATTCACGAAACACTATTTATTCCCAGAGAAAAATCACTATTCATGATTCACTATTCATCATTTTTCGTAAACTGGGTTTACGAGTATCAAATACGCGTAATTCGTAAACTAGGTTTACGAGTATCAAATACGCGTAACCTTGAGGGTTAAGCTGCGTATTCATGGAACATCATTGAGAACATTTCATATAGACTAGAGTTAGTCCACATATCATCAGTAACATCATTTCATATCAATTTATGCATGGGTTTGCATATCTCATTAACGTACATTTAATTACTCCCTCCGTCTCATTTTTATTGTCCACTATTTACTTTTTTAGTCATTCTTCTTCAACTTTGACCATAATTATTTTTGTTTGTGTCATAATATTTGATGAAGAATATATGAATGTATTGGGTTTTAAAATGTATTTTCATTGGTATAATTTTCATCAAGTATTATATAACACAAATAAATATATTAATGGTCAAAGTTGAACAAGAAAGACTAGTCAAAGTCAAAGTGGACAATAAAAATGGGACGGAGGGAGTATTAAATAAACACTATCGTACGATCATTTATTTTGAACAATTGATCCAAAACTTACGAAAATTGTCCTAATATATTTTTATACTCATTTTAAGACTATCAAAATTATATTATTAGTTTACCCGATGTTTTGAATTTATTTTGTATATAAATTGTTATATATATATATTTACAACGGTTTTCCTAAATACAACTCGATAATTATTTATTCACTCAATACTTGAGAGAAATGCATTTTTATAATTTTTATGACTCCGATATATTTTATTTTGTTCCGTTAAAATCGATTTCTAGCTAACGCTACACTAATAATTATTTTATGTACAAACTACACATTATACTAAACTTAAAATATAATTAGTCATCAAAATCAAGTATCAAAACTTTGTTTTTCTTCTTATGGCCAGCCCCCCCCCGCCCCCCCCCCCAGTCACCACTTAGTGATATTTTGTTGACTACAAATTACACCTATACAATTTTGACTTAGATATTTACTAAATAATAGATATTTACTATCTTAAACACATACAAACACACATTTGAAGGTGAAAACCAAAAGAAACTCTCTCCATGGTCCTTGTGGTGATCGGCCATTGCAAGAAGAAGAAGAGAAACCATATTTTTTCAAGCGTCAAGTGTTTCACTATTCATCTCGGGAATTTACTATAAACTGGTTACTATTCATCATTTTACTATTCATCATTTTTGAAGTCGATTTGATATTTTGAAAGGTTATTTCAAAATTTTACTATTCATGAAACACTATTCATTCATGGAGAAAAATCACTATTCATGATTCACTATTCATCATTTTTCGTAAACTAGGTTTACGAGTATCAAATACGCTTAACCTTGAGGGTTAAGCTGCGTATTCATGGAACATCATTAAGAACATTTCATATAGGCTAGAGTTAGTCTACATATCATCAATAACATTATTTCATATCAATTTATGCATGGGTTTGCATATCTCATTAACGTATATTTAATTATTAAATAAACGCTATCGCACGATCATTTCTTTTGAACAATTGATCCAAAACTTACGAAAATTGTCCTAATATATTTTTATACTCATTTTAAGACTATCAAAATTATATTATTAGTTTACCCGATGTTTTGAATTTATTTTGTATATAAATTGTTATATACTACTATATATATTTACGACGGCTTTCGTAAATACAACTCGATAATTATTTATTCACTCAATACTTGTGAGAAATGCATTTTTATAATTTTTATGACTCCGATATATTTTATTTTGTTCCGTTAAAATCGATTTCTAGCTAACGCTACACTTAATAATTCATTTTATGTACAAACTACACATTATACTAAACTTAAAATACAATTAGTTATCAAAATCAAGTACCAAAACTTTGTTTTTCTTCTTATGGCCGGCCACCCCCCCCCCCTAGTCACCACTTAGTGATATTTTGTTGACTACAAATTACACCTACACAATTTTGACTTAGATATTTACTAAATAATAGATATTTACTATCTTAAACACATACAAACACACATTTGAAGGTGAAAACCAAAAGAAACTCTCTCGATGGTCCTTGTGGTGATCGGCCATTTCAAGAAGAAGAAGAGAAACCATATTTTTTCAACCTTCAAGTGTTTTACAAGTTCTATTATTAATCTATTTCAAGGTTTTGAAAAAAAAACCTAAAGATTAATTAAGTTTCTAGCTCAAAAACTCTTCAATCACTCAAGTAAGCTTCTAATAATTTTTCCTAATCTTTCATACTCTTAGTTGATGTATTTTTATGATTCTATTAGAAAAACATGCAAATATACCATGATCCATACCACTTTTAAGTGTTTTTATTACTTATTATGAATTTTATTCATCCTATAACTAATCCCTTGAAACATATCATTGTTGATGATGTTTAGGAACTCATGACACCCTAAGAAGGTGTATGGTAGGTTTAGAATAGATTTGGTGTTGATTTGAAGTGATTAAAACAAGTATTACGCTAGAAAAACCATTTTCGACAACTTAGAATTGAGGTCTGATCGTTTTTACAAAATCTGGAAATTTTGACAGGTCATGGGTTATTTTGGGCTAGATATTCAGAAAATATACTTTAAAATGAAACCGTGGTCGCTTGAACGGGTTAAAACGGATTTATAACGAAGGAGATACGCTTATTTCAAGTTTAGCAAAAACTATATTTTCGTAAAAATACATGCTGTCCGAATTTTTCATAGGTCAAAATGAGTTTTAAGCGTTATTTAAATGAGTCGATTTATCAAAAATATATTAGTATACTTTAACACAAAATTAAGGATATATAAAACGTAGAAAACGGACTTATAACGACTCAAGTTATTATATCACGATTTAAATAGGGTTATCGTAACTATTTTTCACAAGTATAAACACATATATATTTTCTATTAGTCAAAATAGATGTCGCAAGTAACCCTGTTTGGAGTCGTTTTTCACATCGATAGAATACTTTTGAGAAAACAATGTCTTCTAGTAAAAGTGAGTTCACCTAGCCTATTTTCCAAAATGTTCAACCTGTTCACAAACGGAGTTGTAACGAATAATATATGGTCACCAAACTTTGCCGAAAACTAACCTAAAACAATGTTTTAGTCCGACTACCCTACTTCAGCTATATTTTTTCCATGATCGACCTCTATGATCAAAGTTAAATGCTAAGACTTTTAGATAATGTGACAAGTCAAAACCATTGGGTTTGTTTCCTAACACTCGATATTCACTATTTTACGACTAGCTTTTCGAGGCCATTTAGTCACTTTCATGAATTGTCAAATTATATTGTTTTACGATGAAAAACTATAATTTCATAATAAATCACTAAATGACTATCGTAGGATATCATTTCAACGTAAGTACTTGTAAAGTAATTTATAACTTGTCAAGATGTCATAAACATATATTTCGGCGATAAACTCTATTTTCAAAAATGCACAAGTGGTATGGATATCATATGAGTTTGCATGCACGACATTAAATCATGACTTATATTAGATCATATCATTCATAATTGGTTGTAGTTAGAGATTGCGCCTCATTTCAGTGTATCCACTTTTGCCATCGTTATCATTGTATCAAGTGATTTTTCATAGACCCGTCTTTCAAGTTTATACATTATTTCAAACCTACGGGGGAGAATACATTGCACATTATTTTTATTACGATCCCAAGTATATCAAATTCATTTACATTGCTTAAGTTACCTCATTGCCAATTGAATGTCCCAATTTCATAATCATGAACCGTAATTCCTAAGAAGCGAGGGTGAGTGAATATATCTATTGAGGGTGACTCTCCATCCGGTTGGGATCCCAACGGTCAAAACGGATGCATTTCATTTAATATCATAATTTGAGTTGTTTGGCAAAACACTCTTAGCGAACATCCTCGACGTCTAGCTTCTAAACATATTTGTACATTTTGTACATATGCATACGCTGGTGGTAGTCGATAAAACATTTTACATAAATCTATGAACTCACTCAACCTTTGTGTTGACACTTTTAGCAATGTATTTTCAGGTATCTAAGGCATATTCATCATGGCATGCATGAGGACTTATCATAGAGTCACGGTGACGACGCGTCTCACATGGATTTTATGCACTTTAAAACATCGTTTGGATTGTAACAAACTTATTTCCGCAAATGTTGACTATCTTTTTGGGACCTATCTTTTGTAAACTCTGAATGTTTTATTAAATCAAACGATGTGTTTTCCAAACGATACTTTAGGTCGTTCAATATAACTGTAACTGTGATGCTATGGCAGTCATCCCCCAGGAATTCTATTCCGCTGCAAAACGGGTATTTTGGGGGTGTGACACTTGTGGAGTCCCAAACTTTGGATCTAGAACACTTAGCTTGTAAACGTGTAGTTGCCTTGGATGGTTCCAAAACAACAATGAGAAGACTTTGTTATGGATGCACACAAGTATGCATAATCTACTTGAACCAAAATACAATGCCCATGCACCAAACTTTAATATTTATTAATGAATAATGGTACTTTCAGTACTAGGTTTACAACCTTAAAGGTTTCTTAAGATATAGAGTAAGTATGCTTGACTGCAGCCTCCTTTATACACTATGGAGATCCCTTAAGATAACTATGTATAAATATATCATATCTTCTATTGGTATAGAAGATATGCTGTTATTGCACTATACACCGACATTCTTAATATAGAACAGTATAAACTCAACACTATCAATACTAACTTTTAACTATCAGTATCTAACTAGTTAATAATTTTTCTAATATCACTACGCTATTTTCAATAAGCATATTAACTCCATTTTGTGAATTTCCCAACAGTTACTGCATCATAGTTAATAGTTTAGTGCATCAACTATGATGAACTAAAATCAAGGTTATAACCTTAATGCACCAAAATCTTGATTGTGATGCAGTAATTTATAACCTTAATGCACTAAATCATAATTGTGATCCAGTAACTTATAACCTTAATGCACTAATAAGTTTTGGTGTATCTTTATTATAAGTTACTGAATCATAGTTAATAGTTAAGTGCATCAACAATGATGCACTAAAATCTAGGTTATAACCTTAATGCACTAAAATCATGATTGTGATGCAGTAACTTTATAACTGTGATACAGTAATTTATAACCTTAATGCACTAAAATCATGAATATAGGCAAGATCTTTATAACGCGTGATGCAAGAAAAATTTGGTGGGAAAGTTTTTTTGCCCAAAAATTTTTTTTGGCGGAATTTTTTTGGGGGAGGGGGTGGGGTTGGTGAGGCATGGTGATGTGGCAAAGGTGACACATGTCACCTCCACATGCTTTCTCATTCTTTTCATTCTAAGAAACTTTTCATAATAACCCAATATATATATATATATATATATATATATATATATATATATATATATATATATATATATATATATATATATATATATATATATATATATATATGTATATATATATATATATACACACATATAGAAGGGTTATTTTCGTAACCAAAAAAAATGCGAGAACTCATGAGAACCAACATCAACCAATCCATTTTTCTTATATTAATTTTTATTATTTAATTCAAAAGGGTATAATAGTAAAATTACTTTTTTTTATATTTGATTTTTTTTTTACAAAAAAACGTTTTTTAGCTTCCGTAATTTTAGGATTTCTTTTTTTTTTTTTTTTTTTTTAAACATTGTGTGCACATTTTTTTTATTTTAAACATTGTGTGCACATGTGTTTTGCGTTATGTGATAATTGTATTTTCCGTTTTTGCATACGTGTTTTGTATTTGCACATGTATCTATAAAAAATGTTACATAAGTATATATACAAACAACAAAACTTTATTAATACATTTATGCAATTTTATACAAACAACAAAACTTTATTAAAAAAAACTACATAAATATGTTTTATTACAAATATATGTAGCGTGCACATGTGCATAATACAATGTCTTTAATAAATGGTTCATCTTTTAGCCGTGCGCATGTATTCCTCGTCGTGTTCAAAAACCCATGAAATCTACACATGTGTTTTTAATCCTTGTGCACATGTGTTTTTCCTCATTGGCCATGGTCGATCTCTTTGTATGCATACGTGCAATTGAGTTCGTCAATATGCCCTTATATATACGTATGTGCATTCTTCATATAGCTCATTATACTCGAACCTGTAATCACAAACAAATAATAGATGAATTATTTAATCATAACACTAACAAAACATATATGCACAATCTTTTCATAACAGATAAATTAAACAAAACAAGTTCATGAAATTAGAAAACACATATGCATAGAAGGTTTCAATTCACAATCAAAAACACATATGCACACTCAAAAACACATGTGCACACTAAGACGATAAGAGCAATAAAAAGTAAGATTTGAACTGTTGCCTATTCCACAACTGTAAAAACACATATGCATACTCAAAAACACATGTGCACACTGAGACGATAAGAGCAATAAAAAGTAAGATTTGAACCGTTGCCTATTCCACCATTCGCAAACCAAAAAAACTCACGATACCATACCAAAAACGTTCGCTAGAGAACAAAAAAATCTAAATAATTGGAGCAGGGCCTCACAAAAAAATAACGAGAGAACCAAAACTATACTAGCTGGTACAATAACCGCAAAGTAAACTAATTACCACAAAAACCATTTATACCTACTGTGAGATATACAAATTCAAACAAATGAAGACCAAAATGAGGTTCCATTGAACATATCTAGTACAATTATAAAAAAACATATAAGAATTTAAATATTAGTTTACTAATTGTTTGCATTCACTAACCAAAAATATATTTAAATTGAAAGTCATTGATTACCATCAAAAGTTAAAAAAAGAACAAATGAAATACCCAGAAGATTAAAACTAATCCATCAATTTCCTTTATATTTTAAACCAAATTATAGGATCTAAGAATCAAGTGTTAATTTATGTGTCTTTTGCACCCAGATCCATTATGTTACAATGGTACCACGTGTGCACATGTCACAATTTTATAAAATCAAAGTATACACTCACCGAAAAAAGTATCACGTGTGATCTTAAATCTGATGCAATCACATAATATCGTAGCTCTTTTTCGTTGCCGATCAATGCACATAAATATTTTTGTCAAAATATCAAGTATTTGAAGACAATAAATTTAATCGTATGTGGGTTGGGTCTACGCCATTTTTAAAGGACATTGGACTTTTCTTTATAGCAGACTCGTTGAAACAAAAAGTAGATAACG
>OU343219.1:10255808-10334948 GCA_910596185.1 Chrysanthemum makinoi
GGTAGTGAGCAAGAGATAAATGGCTCACAATTTATAGGCAAAATGTGCCTACTTTCCCATTGTTCAGATCCTCACCAAAGGGATCCGGGATTCAAATCTTGGGATTCAGCTACTAGGTCACTTTAGTCCGGATTTTGGGTTACAAACCGGGTTATGGGTTATGGACCATGTATCATGAACTTTGGATCATGGATACCGAACAAGATGCAATGTACCTAGTCAATGGGTTATAGATCTTAGGTCATGAGTCATAGACTTTGGGTTATGGATCATGGATAGTATCCAACATGACTTCATGCATGATGTCATGCAATGGATCATGGGTTATGGATCATGCTCCATGGGTATGGGTTATGGGCTTTGGTTCTTACCCAACAAGATTCGTTTTATCTAGTCAATAGATTATGGGTCATGGGTTATGGACTTTGGTTTTTACCCATTACTTACCCATTACAACATATACAAAGCACATATACATTTCTATAAGATGTAAACAAACAATATTACTTGTTAGTGTTTTATAAAAATGTCTTTGGTTTTATATAACTTATTTACTAAACATGTTTTGATGGTTTTAATATGTTTGGTAAAAGTGTGTTAGTAAACTATTGGCTCAAAGCTTTTACGTATTTTATTTATTTCGTTAAAATAATTTTACGTTTGTTATCGACAAAACATTAGAAGATCGTAAAATATTAATAAATGTTTTTATGGTTTATTTGTAACAATCTCTTTTTTTGATGACAAAAAATAAGATTATTTTAAGAAGAAAATAAAATTCGTAATAATTTAAATTGGAGTTTTTACTCTCTTCTTCCCCTTTTTGTCGAAACAAAAAGAGCGTCGAAAAGAAATTAACACATAGTGGAAAATGGTTTTGAGAAAAACTTGTGAAAAGTAATGAAATGAGAAATAGTAAGAAAAAGAAAAGTAAAGAGAAATAGTAAGATGAAGAAGATTCTCGTCGTAGCTCCCCCTTGACGGATGCTTCCCTTTGTTGAGGGTGTTAAGTAATTAGGGAGGCTAAACGAGTGTATTGCAGGTATTTTTGCAATGGTTTTGTCCTTGACGAAATGCTTCCCCTTGACAAGTGTTCCCTTTTGATGAGGGCGTCAAGTAGTTAGAAAGCCTAAGTGAATGTATTGCAAGTGTTTTGCAATGCTTTGCTTTGACGAAACAAAGGTTAGAAAACAAGTATATGGTGCATTGTTTCCTGCAAATAAGCTTCAAAATAGCTCAAAACATATAATCTATTAAACGGTTCTGCCGGATCCTTCATCTGAGGGATCCGTCTCGTCTAGGAAAAATCATGGGAACCGTGTACCTTTAGCTTATTGGCAGCAATGTAGATATGAGTAGTGACATAAACGTCCAAATGAGTTATGTATTGTTGGACCAAGCATATTCACATAACTATATAGCATACAAACATGTAGTTTCATTTAATAAAACAAGAGAAGTGATACACATATCTCTAAAACTAAGAAATTGATACAATAATATAGTAAATTTCCTAACAATTCTAAGTAGCCCAAGACTAGAGAAACAACACTTGTGCTTGCATTCCTATGTTTTAGGGGCGATGAATTTGTTGACTTCATCAAAACGTTCTAGAAGGTGATAGAACATGAGAATTAGTCACATACTTCATGGACTAACCCTTGGACATGTTGACAATGATAGCAATCATTGTCATGGCTAGGGAATCTTGGTGGTAAGAATGAAGCGGTTTGAGGTGGAAAGTTTGATGAGGAAGGTAGAGGTTCCATAAAGGATGGAGAGATTTGTGGAGGCAAGTTTGATGAAGTCGGAGGTGGTTCAACTAGGGGTGAAGGTGGTGATATATGTGTTGGTGGTGGAGGTAAGGAAGTATCTACTTCCATATGGTCCGATTGTTGAGTTTGGTGATTCCTCATAATTAAAAATGGACCATTTGAGGGTGAAGGAGAATAGGATACGGGTGCTAGTGTGGTTTTAACACCAAAGTTTTGGTGAGAGGGTTGTTGTGGCACCATTTTCTCGATTAATGAAAATGTTGGCAATGGTGGTGGATGAGAAGGACTAGGTGGTAAGTCCTCTAAGTTGTAAAGTTTTGGGAATGAAAGTGGGTGGTGAAAAAGATAGCTCTATGTACTAGAGGTGATAGTTTGGTTGCTTTAGTGGAGGTAGGAGTGTTTGGTTTAGGAGGTATAGTAGTGTTTGGCAATGGTTGTCTTGTGGGAACAAGCCTTTTGGGAGTTGGTTTGATTGGTAGAGTTGTTTGTGAGGGAGTTCTAGTGTTTGAGGATTTGATGGGTGATGATTCGGTTGAGGAGATTTCATGGACAACCCAATCTATTTTCTTGGAGGTCCTTTGGTTGATGAGTTTGCACTAGGTGCTTTTCTCATGATGAAATGGTAGAAAAGAGAACTGTAAAAAGAAGGTTTTAGCTAGTGAGAATGAGTGTTTGAATGGTGATTTGGAAGCTCGAACACAAGTGGTTTATAAAGGAAGAAATTAGGCAAGTGAATTAAATCCTAAACCACTAAAATCCTTCAAATTGCAATGATTTGTATGCACAAGAGTCAACTACAGAGTTGAATAGATCTAGGGAGTCATTTAAGACAATGTGGAGTATTTAGATTAACAAACAGGGTTTGAAATGATTATATCAAGTAAGTTTAAGTAGTGCAATGCGATGGTTCTCACGGATCCCTCACTTGAGGGATCCGGCTAGCTAAAGCAGGGATCCGACTCTCAGAGCAAGGAAAAAAGTGATGAGGTTCTAGTAAGGTCTAGCCCCTATAGATCTTGTGTGATTTAGTCTCCTCAGGTGTCTTAAATGGTATGAGACTTAAATGATCAAGCATAATGAGTGAGGATAGCTAATGATGTTTTTTTTATGGAAAGAAATGGAGTTTTCATGAGCACCAATGAGTGATCAAGGATGACACTAAGAGTTTTGAGGGTGTCAAATGATCATACTGACAGATGGTGAGCAAAGGAAAATTTAGAAAATTCCTTAAAAATTACAAGAAATGAAAAACTAGTTTTAGATCATTTTAAGGTAAAGATGACTAAACTCAATTTGCTAATTTTAAGAGAAATATCAAACTAAGTGTTTTGAGATAAAATGAACAATGTGTGCAATGCACATGGGCGGAAAGATGGTGAGTTTTGAAGTAATGATAAATCAAAAATACCTTGAATGTCAAGTCATCCATGAGTGAATGTGAGATCAACTAAGCCTAAGGAAAGTTTAAGTGATCCTAATGAAGCATGTTTAACTAGTTGTTAAGGTCGGAAGGTTGGATTGATGTAAGAAAGCAAAAAATTACTTCTGTTTGCTCAGATCCCACGGATCCTTCATTTGAAGGATCTGACTAGTTATAGCCCAGGGATCCAGCATCAGGAACAGAATGCGTGCGAAATTTTTCTCTAGGTATCAAATTCTGAAACTAATCATTTCTATAGAAAACATACATGTATGTAAGTGAAGCATAACAAGTATAGCATATAGAAACATCATGTGGGTAAGCAAACAAGATAATGACCATATATGAGAACAACCAAGTATGTCTGGCATAAAGTAGATAATGATCATGCATTGTTTTGATAATCATAAAACATCCAAAATAATCATACAAAAGGCATAGGGTGCAAAATTCCTTTTGTCAATCTCTTCACTTTTTCTTCTTTCCCGAGTTCATGAGGAAATGAGTTAGACACTTGATTCCTTTGTTTGCTTGAATTCCTCAGTTTCCTTTGGAAGAGTGGGAAGTTGTCCAAATTAAGTCATGGGATCGAGTTGATAATTGGAAACGGGGTCAACTTCAACATCTTCATCTTTATTAGTCGGGAGAGAGGATGAGGACTTTTCCCATTGACCATAAATCATTTGGTGGGTTGTTTGGTGAGAGTTACCATAACATGATTTGTGAGAAAGTGTTCACTGGTAATAGGAGTAGGGTGCATTGCACTAACATACTCAAGGAGACGTGTTAGGAGCATACCATAAGGAAGAACCATTTTGTCGGTTTTGAAGACACCTACCATTCTTTTGGAAATGTAATAGGCAAGATTAAAAGGATTTTGGTGGATGAGACAATAGATCATTTGGAAAAGACAAGCATTGGGATGGTCTTTGTTTCCAACCAAACAAATGACATTTTTCTAAGAATTTCTTCACACTTTTTGTAAATGGGAATCATCTCAAAGAGTTCCATTTGATAGGGATCACGATGAATGAGTTCTTTGTTGCAGTTATAGCGAGATTGGTCAACTCTTTTTTTGAAGATGGTTTCTCAAACAACAATGGGGTTGTCAAGTGGAGTGTGATAGATAGGTTTAGGGTCTAATGCGAAGGATTGACAAGCAATTGACCAATCTTTGGAATACATACAAATTCCTTCACATGGTATGTGAAGGATTTGCGCGAATGTGGTGAGAGGTAAGGTGATGCTTTGGTTTTTTTATGACAAAAGTGATTGAAATATTTCATCATTGTTTCGAATAATTCAAACACTTTTGTAAAATTCGAAGATGAAGACCGGACAAATTTGTTCATCAATTTTGAGGAGGCAATCAAAGTTGATTGCGGAAAAAATTTGAGGAATGTCGGTGTTTTCAAAGAAACATTCCTCAATTACATGACCTTCGTGGATGAGTCATTTTTGAAGCATTTTGAAAGTTTTGCGATCACTTTTTGATAACCCTTCTTTGCGATAATGTAATGTAGTGAACGGAGTCATGATGGTCTTGTTGGGTGGATTTAGGCATGTTTGATCCTAAAAAATAATAATCCAATTAGGTAAAATATGTCAAGATGGGTTTATGAGTTTATTTAGTATTAACAATGCCATTTTGAAATTCCTTAATTATGTATGGAAAACAATTTTGCAATAAATAATTTGTCAATTGATGATTTGAAAAATTGAAAACAATTGAAAAAGTTTAAAACCATAAACCCTAGGATGGAGATGATGATGAATAGAAAATATAAGTGTAATTACTTACATTGATGTTTAGGATTTAGATTCTTGAGAATATGAAGCCCTAGGATGATAAGAACTGAGATTTGGTCGTTCTAGGTTTTAGGAAGAGGGAAAATAGATTGTTTTGAGTTTTAAAAATGAGTCTCCTATTTGTCTGTTTACATGGTTCCCCCGGATCCCTGGTTTGAGGGATGCGGATAGTACAAATTGAGGAATCCCTCGCTGCAGACAATTATTGGAGTGATTTGGATTATTCTTTCACTTGTAATAAGTTGTAAAATAACTTATTTTTGATAAGAACTTGTAGAATGAGTTTTTGGTTATAGTATTATTTGAATAGACTTTTAGCTAAGATGTTTTGAGAAATTGTTTATCGAAGGATGGTGGATCAAGAATTTAACTATAAATAATTTATTTTGTGATGACGGCGTAACTTTGACGAACTTACAAGTTTTTAAGAGGATCAAAGAGGAATAATATTCCCGATGATGTGTTAAGATGAAAAGTAGTGAAGAGAGACTCTTTAGAAGTTTGCGACTTTGATGTCAAATGCTTAATACATACACATAGTATTACATATATGAAAAGTTTTATAAAGATGCTTATTTTAAGAAAAAAGCATATACCATCATTTTATCCACATGTGATTACTACATTTATAGATCAAATAGTTGTAGCTAAGATAACATACCTTTGCTATATTCTCTTTTTATGGTTTTTAGAAACCATAGACGCGAAATACTTCATGAGCTTTTATAGTAATCAATCGTACTTTGTGAAAGTAAGTAGTGATTGCTTTTGGGTTCTTCTTTGGATGTTGGCTTCATTTTTATTTGGATAGAAGAAGTCACTGAAAGAATCCTAGCATGAAGATTTCTTAAAAAAATGTTAGAATGATCTATTGCTATCCAACATTTGTTAAAATATAAAAATTTCTAAAACATGAATTTTTTGTTTTAAGAATTTCCTTCTTTGTAGTTTTTAAACATACACGGATCGTATCAAGTTTTTAAAGTACAATATACTCTAAGAAACTTGGTAACGAAGCTCTGATGCCAATTCTGGAAAACTAGAAGGGGGTTGAATAGTTTTACCGATTAAAACTTGGTTTTAAAGTATTTATATCGACTTATGTCAATCTATTTAGATTGTATGTTGGATATTGATATATATATATATATATATATATATATATATATATATATATATATATATATATATATATATATATATATATATATATATATATATATATATATATATATATATATATATATATATATATATATATATATATATATATATATTTATATAAGTAAGTAATGAAGAGATAAAGTAAAGGAACACAAAACCACAAACAGTATTTATAGTGGTTCGGCTACAAGACACCTTCTTGCTCTACTCCACTCCCGAGTACCCACTCGAGAGTTCTTAAGCACTACACAACACAAGCTCCTTAATGTGGTGGAGAAGCCTTCCAACGTCGCCTACTCTTTATCCGGTACAAGGCTAGACACTGGGTTCTTCCACGAGGTAGAACCAAACATATCACAGCGTCGCCTACAATTTATCGGTACAAGGCTAGATACAGGTTCCATTACAAGGAGGAACTACTACCCAACACTACACAATAACACAACTACCCAAAGGAGACACACTCTTTTTTCAATAGAAAGGATATCAATATCATTTAACCCAAACTACACAACTTGTACATCGACGCACCATATCGATTGGCCTGCAGAGTTTTGGGTTGCAAGCAGGGTTATGGGTTATGAGTTATGGACCATGGGTCATGAACTTTGGATCATGGATACCCAACAAGATGCAATGTACCTAGTCAATGGGTTATGGATCTTGGGTCATGGACTTTAGGTTATGGATAATGGATAATATCCAACCATTCATGCATGATGTCACGATGGGTCATGGGTTTATGGATCATGCTCAATGGGTGTGGGTTATGGACTTTGGTTCTTACCTAACATGATTCATTGTATCTAGTCAATGGATCATGGGTCATGGGTTATGGACTTTGGTTTTTACCCATTACTTACCCATTACAACATATACAAAGTACATATACATTTTTATAAGATGTAAACAAACAATATCACTTGTTAGTGTTTTATAAAAATGCCCTTGGTTTTATATAACTTATTTACTAAACATGTTTCGATGGTGTTAATATGTTTAGTAAAAGTGTGTTAGTAAACTATTGGCTTAAAGCTTTTACATATTTTATTTATTTAGTTAAAATGATTTTACGTTTGTTATCGACAAAACATTAGAAGATCGTAAAATATAAATAAGCGTTTTTCTAGTTTACTTGTATTAACGAAGCCACTACCGACCCTACGGAGAGGTGCTATCGTGGAGAGTCTTCATATCAATTTTCCCATCCTCCGCACACCAGACATTAGCATGTCAATTGGCGATCCTCGGATATCTAAATACAAAAGCGAAGAATATTTATGTCACCGGTTCAAATATCGTATTGGTACGATGAGGTGTAATGTCATACGCTTTTAATAGGTCATTTTGCCTCTAAATTCTTACATATTTGATCATGTATTTCCCTAGATCGTTTCTATTTGAGCTTTAGGTACTTGAGAAACAAATCCCGGAAAAGAATGCATTTTGGCTTGATTGGGCAGAGAAACGAAAACAACAACACGGAAAAACTATTAAAAATGGGCGTGGCGGCGTCACATATAGCGATCTTGTTACTTGAGGATGTTGTGACCAGAGAGCTCACGAGGAGCGACACCGAGGTGGCGGTGTAAAGACTAAGAATATGAAGGTTGATGGCGTCCGACGGTTCCTAAGTGACACCCTTACAACTAAGTCGATTGCAAGATTGAAACCCTAGATGACAGTGAGTGGCGTCGCAACTTACAAGTGGCATGTCATGTTTTTAATCCTATATTTTTCACATAAGATTTTCATTAGAAGTGTGCAACTTTGTGTGCAACTTGTGGAGGACAAACCCTAGACAATTTTCATCTATTTTGTAGGTGTTTGCTACCATAACTCCATGTTTTATTGAAAATAAGTTATTCTATTATTAATCATTACAATATGTCTATGTGTCGTGTGATTATTTCTCTTTCTTCTCTTCGATCTAACATGCTAGGCTAAATTATATTGTGTTTGCTTATGATTGCATGAAACCTAGTTGTAATCTTTAATATTATTGCTTCTTGTTAGTGATGTGTGCGTTAGGCATTAAAAAACTAGTTCTATCCCGTATCCAGTTAGACGTCTAGTAAAACATTATTAGAATTGGAGGATACCCTCACATTAATAAGTCGACTGGGTGGATTTTCTTTTTAAGTATTTATTAGCATGGATTTACTATTGGGCGAGAGCGTGTCTGTAGGTAACACTTGCCTAGGTTGTCACGTATATAGCGGACTTGACCAACCGAATGCTGAATTAGGGGAATACTTACACATTACACTGATGAGGGTGACATGGCAATGAGTTATAGAATTTAACTAGGGAGTCATGCATGATTAAGTGAGCACGTTTGCTTACCTATACAAGTTTCCACCAATTTACTTTTCTTGTTATTAGTTTAGTTTTAGTTTACTTAGTCTTATTAGTTTTAAAAACCAAACTCCTCCAATACCCGAGATTTTACTTGCTTTCCTATTAAATATGAAAGAACAAAAATAATCCTCCCTCAACCCTTAGACTTAATTCGATGTCCACTTCAATCCTACCTTACTATTCCCTTAGAGAACGATCAATCCCCCTTGTTTTACCTATACTACACTACAACAGTTAGGTACTCTGCCTAGGAGGATTGTAAAACTTCTTATGTTTACAATTATTCATATCAAGTTTTTGGCTGTTGGGGAATAGTATAGGTTTCGATTTCTATCTCGGTTAGGTCTACTCACTAGATTCCTAGCATGTGAGATTTTTCTTTTTCATGTTCTAGCTTTCTTTTAGTCCATCTATTCTTTGTTCCTTTCGTTCGTAATCTTGTCATTTGCCATCATGTTGAATGATATTCCTTTTAACCAAGACCCACCAATCCGAGACCCACTAAACTTACCTAGAGCCTGTACTCTTGGTGAATACTCCAAACCTAGCCACGAGGGCTATCATAACACTATTGAGCTTCCATGAGAAGCTAATATTTCTACCTTGCGATCCGACACCATCCGGTTGGTGCAAAATGGATATGCATTCCATGGACTTCATTTGAAGATCCAAATCGGCACCTTAAGTACTTTCAAATCATAGATTCTATTGACCTTAACGGTGTCACTCAGAGACGACGCTTGTGTCTCTTCCAATTCTCTCAACGTGATCAAGCTAACAATTGGCTTGAGCATCTACCTGCGGGATCCATATCGACTTGGGATGATCTCAATTCTCATTTCTTTGCAAAATTTTCCCAATGGGGAGAACTACCAAGCTAAGGAATGATATTTTGATGTTCCGACAACATCAAGGTGAAAGTCTTTTCGATGCGTGGAATCGTTTCAAGGACTTACTCCAAAATGTCACTCATCATGGCATTGATATTTGGCTCCAAATCTAAATTTTCTATGATCATGTCAATTACTCCACAAAGCAAGCCATTGACCATTCGGCCGGTGGTAAGCTTCGTGACAAAAATGTGGAAGACTCATGGGACATTCCACATTATATAGGATCTTTCCCTCCATGACAACGAAGGTCAGAATGACCCTAGTGTGCTTACAAGTAAAACGGTCAAGGCAATATCCTTACCCAACGATATCTCCAACATTTCCAAAGAAAAGCTATGTGAGCTTTAAAAAAGGGTTGATTACTTGTTGGAAAGACGGAGAAATCCATTCAAACCTATAACCACGACTACTCAAGCATTGGTTAACCTTGTCGCCTTGAACCAAACTAAACACCTTATTCTGAGTCGCCTAATAGAGAAAATAAATTTCTTTTTCAAAAACATGCTCACCCTTCTCCCCTCTGTGAACTAGAACTAGCTTCGAGGCTCAAATGAGAAAGTATATGTCGCCCACTTGGAAATGTAACACCCCAATTTTGTTATCTGTGGCGGAATAAGTTTGCGGTATTACTTCATGGTTCACAGTTATAATAATAGAAAACGAATCGAAAAGAGATGTTTTAAATAAAATAATTATCATTCATTTATTTAAATCAGAGTTTACATAAAAAGAGGTCCCTGCGGAATTTATTAAAATACATATTTATTTTATGAATGATAACAAAATGGACGCCATTTATAAGAAAGTCCATAGCCACTCCGTGCCAAGTCGTGCTTTAGTTACACGAGATAAAACATGCTAAAAAGTCAACACAAAGGTTGAGTGAATTCATAGTGTTTGCATAATAATCAGTTGAACACAAGTTGAATAATAGTAAAGCAGTAATATTGCAGCACAATATATTGCCCTAAGTCTCATGACTCGTAAACCTTAACACGTGAGACGTCATAAAATGACGTGAGATTACAACATCATAATGATGATGTGAGCAACCGTGCCCTCGGATATAAGCTTTCCATTCTCTATCGTTCTCAAATAAAGTGCATTTGGTTACCTAACCAACTAACACAAATGGGGAGTCAACTGCCAATAGATCTATCCACGATATTCGCGTTCACTCACAAGTGATTAATGGTTCATGATATAAGGGACTTTTGGCAATAACGGTAACTTAGGCAATAGCAATCAGGATAGCATACAAAAATACTTGTGTGTTCGGGTTTGTAGCATGTATCTCCCCATGAGTTTGAAAACATGTAAAAGTGGGACTATGAACTCACCTTGATGATACATGTATCGTTTTGAAAACAAATCAGGTTGTGAGAATAAACGGCTCCGACACGCAACCTGAGTTGGTATGTCAAGTTCAAGATATTGTATTCAAATATATATGATGTTTATCACAAGAGTTTTGTCGACAATTAAGTGTTGAACGAGTTAACACGAAGTCTCTTTAAAAGTAAGTAGATGATAATGTTTTTCATATTACATTTTTACGGTTCAATTGATCGTTAGTGAAAATAGATGCTTTTCGTTTATAAGTTTTATCAAATCCTGAGTCCTTAAGTATTAAAAATATGTTTCCGAAATAATATATAAATGTTACACTTTATCCCTTTATAATTTCAAGTATTAACGGTTTACACCCTTAAACTTTTTATAAAATGACAATTTACACCCTTCAGTTTTAATAGAATGACAACTTTTATCCCTCAAATTTGGTAAAATGACAATTTCTACCCTTTAGTTTCAAAAGTGATACTTTATACCCCTATGTCTCAAGTCGATTACCATTTTTATCCTTGTTATAAATAGTATTAGAGTTTTGGCAATTTAGGCCCTTGGGCATTTAGGTCGATTGCAAAAATCGTTCTTATTTCGTTTTTAATGCGTTTTATGTTTAGAAAAAGGAGATACTTTCTACGACTTGTTAATTAAAGTTGATATTAGTTTGAAAAAAGCTTATAAAAGCTTATTAGCTTATATTTTAGCTTTATGAGCTTAAAACAATTAAAAGGTTCGATTGAAAATCTTCATGAGACCCTTATTTACAACCAAATTAAAGGCGAGGCATTGAAACTTTTCAAGAGTGTTCTTGTCATTTTAGAAACTTGGATATGAACTCTCCAAGATGGCATAACACATTTATTTTATAGTGATGTGGTTAAGTAGAAACAATTCCTTGAACTTGGCTAGTTGGGGTTGTCGTAACCAAAAAGAAAGAAAAAGAAAACGAGATTTTTAACTTCTAAAAAGGTATGGACTTGTTTGAATTGTATTGTAACATGTTATTAGCTTATTAATAGTTTTAAATGAGTAGCTTATGACTTAGGTTCTCAAAAATAACAAAGAAAAAAAAATACATAGGGTGTGTTTGGTTTTTGGTGTCGGTAAGAAAAAGAAAAAGAAAACAAAGTAGGTTTAGCCTATATTACCTATCGGAACTTAATTAGAAGCATGTTTAATAATGTTTAATACTTTTGAAAGTAATTGAAAAGGGCTAGAAGGACTTACTATGATTGGAACTCGATTAGGACAAATGAGAACAAAGGACTTCAAAATGATACCAAGCTTCTTCCAAAGCTCCTATACCCCTTAATGTACTTTTCTTTCACTCCCTTATGGACCTTAGGATGAGAATGTAAGTGATGAGTGTGGTGAGTTCGAATGAGTGATGAGTGAAAATGAAGAGTGTGGGTCGATTTATAGAAGAGGAAACTAGGGTTTATAGAGTGTTCTAGTCACTATGTTATGAGAAGGAGAGACAAGGTGATGTGTTCACTTGGTATGTGTAAGGGTTTGCGTGGCTTAAGGTAAATTGGATATGTGTAACAAAATTTAACCATGAATTTTTACTACCAGCCTACAATATTTGACCATGGGTTTGAAATTCTAGGGGAGATGGTGAGGTAACATGTTAGGTGGCTTATTTTGAGCCTCATCAAGGTTTAATGGCTTTAGAAACTAGTTAGGGCTCATATGGTTAAGTATTGGTTCGATTTGGACAATATTAGAACTAGGGGTTCGATTTAAGCTTTAGGTTAGTTGTGGTTGTACATAGGGTTTAGATGTGTAGGAAACTTAGTTAGGGTCTTTGGTTAGGTTTTGTTAAGTTCAAGTAGGTTTAAGTAAGCTTAATGTAGTAAAAATATAGGTTTTGTAATTTCATGCATTAGATACTTGTACTTTAGGCATTAGGGTGTTGTAATTAGGTTTATAAAATATATGAAAATCTTATTTAATACTTGTGCATTATGGACTTGTATTATGTGTTTTATAGTGAGTACACTAAGGTTTATAATAGATTTTATATTAAGAATTAGATTTCATGCCTTAAAGACTTGTACTTAGGCTTGAAAAACTTGTACACTTATATTTTATAGAAATCATGTACATACTAATTAGGGTTTGTGATTTTATTACATAAAATTATAGTTTTGTAAGTTTAGGGCTTGCACCAAAAAATATCGTAAAGTTAGGGTTTTGTGCTTTAAAAGCTTGTACATTAGCTTTGGAGTGTTGTACTTTAGGTTTTATGATTTAGTTACTCAAATCATAGTTATCATAATTTAGGGTTTCGTGAAAACTCTAATAGATAGAAAACGTTTAGCTTGAACGTTTAAAAATCATACGTTAACGAATTAACGTAAAGTGGGAAATAGTAGTTGAAAACTTTTGGTACTTGACATATAAATATGTTTATGTGATATAAACATAAACACATTTGTGTTGGTCCGCGTGTGAGCACGTTTATTGAGATTGCAAGTTACATCATATTATCTAGTTGTTGTGATTAAATAAACTGATAACGTAAAAAACATTATATATATAAAATGGATAATTATTATTTATTTAAAACAAGGTGAAATTTACGGTTGTTACATTCTCCCGTCCTTAAATGGAATCTCGTCCGAGATTGATGCAATTGTTGATTGAGGTGTTGGGAAAAGGTGTGGATACTTCTTACGAATTGATCTTCCCGTTCCCAAGTGAATTTCAGTCTCTCTTAGAATTCCATCTAACCTTAATGATGGGGATACGACATCGTTTTCATTTCGGACGTCTCTTTCCATGATTTCCATGGGTTCTTCTACAAAGTGAAGTTTGTCATCGAGCCGGAGCTCTTTCACTAGGATAACAAGTGTTTCATCTGACAAAAACTTCTTCAAATTAGATACGTGAAAGGTAGGTGTATGTTCTTGAGCTCTACAGGGAAGCTCATGTTGAATGAACAAGCCAAACGGTTTTGATGTTCCGCGCTTTACTCGTGAACACGTCAAACATTTATTGACATACTCATGAAACGCTTTCATGTTTGGCCACCAATAAAGCTTCTTGAGATCACGATACATCTTTTGAACACGGGTGAATGGAATATTTGACTTGTATGACTCATGCATAATTACATTTCGCAAATCACCAAAGAGTGGTACCAAGCTTCTGTTCTTTATGCAATAAGTTCCATCAGGACGACTTTCAAACACCTTATCCATACCTCTTAAATTCTCAGCCTGATTGTTCTCTTCTTTCACTGCACTGTGCCTTGAGAATTTGAGATGGCAAATTCAAATTAATGGTCATGATAAAGCTCTAACTCGTAGAGTCTTAATCCATTCTTTCCTGCTTAAAGTATCTACTACAACATTTGCTTTTCCAGGATGATAACGAATTTTACAATCGTAGTCACTTAGCAATTCTAACCATCGTCATTGCCTCATTTTCAACTCCTTCTGATCAAGAATGTGCTGGAGGCTCCTGTAATCGATGAACATGATACATTTTGTGCCGTACAAGTAATGTCTCAAAATATAAGAGCAAATAGTACGCTCCTAGTTCGAGATCATAAGTTGTATAATTCTTCGTTGGGCTTGGTCGTCGGAAGCATAAGCGATAAAATTTTCCCTTTGCATTAATAACGCGCTCGGACTTGGTGTGAGGCATCGCGATAAACAATGAAATCGCTACTTCCTTCGGCAATGCTAGAATGAGCTTCAAAAGCTTTTGTTTTAATAGTGAACGCTTCCTCTTGATCTTCTTCCCAGATGTATTTCTTGTTCCTTTGAGTTAACTCAGTCAAAGATTTGGCACTCTTTGGGAAACCTTCTATGATATAAATCTCCGATAATAGCTGGAAGGTTCTACGTGAATGACATGAAGATCAATCACGTGCCCAAGGAACTGTATAGTGCAAATCCAAAAATCACATTTGGAGAATTTTGCATACAGTTTCTCTTTCTTGGCGATTCAAAATAGTTCTCAAATGCTCACCATGCTCTTCTTTGTTGCGTGAGTAAATGAGAATATCATCAATGAACACAATAACAATTTGTCGGATAAGGTTTGTAGGATATTGGTAATCATAACACAAGGTCGGATTTGATATTAGGTCGAATTATAGAGAGAGAAAGTGGGATATTCTAGCGAGAGAAAGTTTTGTTGAATGATTAATAGTGAAAGAAAAACCAACCCTTTCCCATGGCTAGGAAGGGGTATATATATATAAGACATAAAACGCTTCTACTTGGGTACGTAGGTGGGTGGTGACAGTGGGTAATGACCCAACCCGACTCCGGGGGTGATACACTAACTAAACTAATACTACTAAGCCTACGAGCTAACCTATGCTAGACATAACTTAGGGTGACCGAGTCTTTCATATGTATTTTCATAATCCTAACAATCTCCCCCTAAGGGAGGTCACCTCGGAAATTACAATTTGAATCCTAGCATTCTATTACATGACTTTAATATCCCAGCTCGTAGTCTTTGATTCTTCAATGTTTGCAAACCTTGTATTTTCAGTAGTGATCTTTTGGATGAATGTTCCTTTTACTTGTGTGATTTTTGAGCTTTCACAGAGATCATCAGCCGTCGTAAATCTCCTATTCATCCTTTGTAGTATAGCCTCCATATGATGTTGTGAATTTCGAACCGACATGCTCATACTTTTCTGGATCATGATATTTTGCATCGAAGTTACGAGCGGTGTTGTACGTCATTCAATTATCATGATTTATTTGATTGTGCATATGAAGTGCGAGCATGTGGTTATGAATTGACATCTCATTGGCCATCAGCTGCAACCGTCGAGGATTCTTACAAACAACAGTTAGCAAAAACACACGCGAAAGTATCTTTTTTACTTTCATTGAATAGGGTTGCATGAACCACGGTTCAGTTGATCAGATAAATACTTGTGACCGTGAGAATTCGAAGAATCTCATTGATAGGGTTTCTCAGCTGTACTAGTCGTTCTCAAACCGGAGCATCTCAAAGCACAACACGAGTGAGTGAACCAACAAATTAGGATTCACCGATTAATGAGAAATTGATTTTAAAAATAATAAGCCTTATTCTTTGGATAAAGAGTTTTTGCAATACGACGAGATTTTTATGAGCAACATCAAGTTTCAATCACAAATAGTTATCTTTGAAAAATTTATGCGTCGTCGATGTGCTCGAAAACAATTGTTGAACACATCAAAGGGTTTTTCCAAAATCATCCGTCAGTTCATTTACTAGAACAAGGTTGATTCAAATGTGAATCGCCTCATCGTTATTTTCCAGTTGTCACATGTTTGATCCATGAGGGATCTTACATGTCACCCATGAAAGCTTGTTTGATGTTGGTGATAACATCAAATAGTCCTGAATATTAAGTGTCAATTTCCCCCGATAATGATTGTAATTTATATCATTTATATGGATTTACACTTGTTTTCCATTGTTTTCAACTTTCGGTAAATTTACGAGCATTGGAGCTAAAGAGGCGGAATTGGAGAAATATCAAAGATTTATCATAGTATCGACGACTTTGAAGAATTCTGGCGTAACTTCATCTCTCGCATTACGTAACTAAAGCGTGACTGAAAGCCAACTCATTAGAAGATTACGCACCCTAAAGACTATGGACGTAACTTATTAGCTCAAATGAGGTTCCACGCCGGCTGATAACTCTGACGCTTGTAACTATTTCCAACTACACAGTAACCAAGTAATATTGAAGATACGGTAACCACTCATAAGGTTACGTAGTAACAGCCGATCTGGTGCAAATTACGAAGGAATTGAATATTATGGCGTAACTCTTATATTAGTTACGCAGTAACCCGATCCGGAGCCATAAATACCCCACGATCTCCAGCATTTCAAAGCATCCCATTCCACACACCACAACCAAAGAACGTGGGAAGAAGCCAAAGGCGGGTCTAGAGGAGCATATGGAGCTGTCTCCTCCGGGAGAAATCACTCCTCCACTATAAGCATTAGCATTTTATCTTTTCTTTACTTTCGATTCATGTATTTCATAACTTTGAATATTGAATTGATTTGTATGGTTAATATGAGTGGCTAAGCACCTCTTGGTGCTGGCCTAGTTATGATTCCTTAATTGTTTTGTTTGTGTTTACATTACTTCCGTATAATTATTTCTAAGTGTATGCATGCATAGTTTATTGGTAGCTACCTTTGTTTCGGTAGTTTTAAATGGCGGTAGAGGCTAGTTGCTTAGGAGATATGACCAACTAACCCTAAGTGAGTAGACTGAGACGGGGAAGGGTAAGATATGACCAACTGATGACCCTTTCTACTTGTGCGATTTGACCAACCGATCACCTACCGTTTTGATGAACTTAGAATTAGGGGTGAGTGTTTAAGTTGCTAACGCCCGTACTCACTATTATAAATCTATCTGTGGCGGTACTTAATGACTTGGCTTAGGGGACCGGGAACAAGCGGAATTATGAAGGGACACCTGACGTCTCTAGTGATGGCATCTTTGCTGATAGGTTAGGGCGAATTGACCAAATGTTGTCCTCTCAATTTGACCCCACCAAGTAATTAGAAGTAAGTAGACGTAGACATTACTAGCTAGGAGGAATAACTAGGTTAGCACAACTCTCCTCTATTGATTAAACCTTTGCCTTTTATCTGCTTTAGTAGTTAATTAATTAATTCCTTATCAAAATTATTATTAAAATCTGTGACACCTAGACTTAGTAATAATCCAACACACATAGCTCTTGGGATGAACTCTGTTTTATCAGATACTACACTACACACGACGGGTACTGCTGCCGTTAGTGCATTAGGGGTAGACCATAGGTATAACGAGACTATATAAATATTAAAACACTGGAAGTAAAACACGCATCAAGTTTTTGGCATTTTATCGGGGAGTTATATTAGGATTGCTATTAAGTCTTTCATTTTCATTTTGTTTTAAATTTCTCACGATCTATATTCAGGTTTTCAGGTACCATGGAAGTTGTTAACATTAATGACCTCACTCTTGAGGAATATTTGGCGTTGACAAGAGCAGAACAAGGGTCGGGTCTTGTAAGACCGGCGATTAGAGTGATGTCCGTTTGAAATTAAAGACCAATTTATGAGGGAGCTTCGTGCTAACCCTTTTTGAAACGAGGGGCGAAGATGCATATGAGCACGTTGAAAATGTCTTATACATGTGAGAGCCTTTTCAACATTCGGGCTGTCTCATGATCTTTGTTATGTTAAGGGTATTCCCATGACTCTTACCGGGCTGCCAGAAGATGGATTGAAAGATGGCACCACAGGCAATTAATACTTGGGCTCTACTCAAGAAGCACTTCATTCAGAGGTAATGTCGCCGTCAAAATTTCTAACCACTCGTGGAAATCCATAATTTCAAACAAGAAGACGATGAATCGTTGTATCAAGCCTGGGATAGATACAACGATCTCCTTTACAAATGTCCTACACATGATCTGAACAACCAGCAAAAGGTCAACATCTTCTATAAAGGAATCAACATAACTACGAGACAGATGTTGGACTATCAAGGACCGATTCCGAACATGACTCCTACCCTAGCAATTGAAGCCATTCAAAAAATGGCTGATCATTCTCAAAAATGGCACGACGGAGGAAGCAAAAGAAACCAAAGCGGAAGTTTTGACGAGATTGCAGCAATCGCTAGTAAAATTGAAAATCTAAGTCGTGATATGCTAAAAGTCAGAGAAACCGTTCATGCTATCCAAGTGGGTTGTGAAAGCTATGGGGGAGGACATCTCACAAAAAATTGTCCTCACGTTGACGAAGAAGATATAATTGAAGAAGCAAAATATGGAGAAAATCAACCATTTTAAGGAGATAATCGAAATAATAACGGATACCGTGGAAATTACAACCGTGGGCCTTATGGAGAAAAAAGGCCCAACCTTGAAGAAACCATAAACAAGTTCTGGAAAGTTCACCCGAAGCAAAAAGAACAAGATAAATGGCTCAGGATTTCCAGGATAACACAAATATAAATCTCTCCGGCACGAAACCCTAAAAACCTTGAAACCATGATAGAAAAGCTCAGTGCTGAAATAAAGATGAGTAACGTTGAGCCGGAGATGACCAAACCTATGGTTGGGTGCAATGTTTGTTTTGTTAATAATAATTCAAAGGAATTGATCAAAGAGTGCTATTCTACAACGAAAGTTATGAAGGGCGAATGTCGACAACCAGGATCGATTCTGCCGTAACTATTTCCCGAGTTATGGCGTAACTATGTCTCGAAAGTTTAACCGGTCGAAAAGCAATTGCTTCCGGTTAGGATATATTCCATGTTCAGTTGGGAATTATGATATTTTAGGGATTGTAGATATTAGGTCTAGCATAAATATCATGCCTCTCTCCATATTTTTAACACTCAAATTAATTCATCTTTGGAATACGGATATCGTGATAGAGATGGCAGATAAGACCAAGGCATTCCGTTAGGAATTCACAATGGGACTTGTAAAGGTCGATAGATTCTTTCTACCCGAATTTGTGGTTATGGACATGTAGAAAAACACAAAGGAACGTTTGATTCTTAAGTAAACAATTCCTCGACTCATTGGCATATTATGGTGATAAAATAGAATTTAAATTGCACAAAACCTTATGCCTTGAACCAGATAAAATTGTTACAAGCGAAGATTCACATAGGATTGAATTAGATGATTCCGATAGGTTTCCGCCTTCATACTTTGGCCATTTACAGGGGACCGAATCAAGTGAAAATGAAAGTAATGAGGAAGAGATCCCACCTTCGTACCCAGATATGTTGTTACGGAAGACTTCATTGTTGTGTTCCTGATACTTGTTTAATTGATGGGACCAAAGTAACATTGCCCACGTGTTCCCCTTTTCAAAAACGATGCAACGGAGGAGGACAACATCTCGTTCGAATGATTAAAGAGGCTGCGAGGAGTTTGGTGGTCTGGGAAGACAAAAGGCTTATCGAAAAAAAGTGGTTACAAGGGCATAACATTTTTAGCGAATGGTTCATCGAGATTGATTGGACCATTCATTTTGTGAACCGGTTATCATGTCCGATGACTTCACCGTGGCGTGGCCTACATGCAACCCCAAACGCCAGATCTGCGATGGAGGAGAATTCCACGAACCTAAATGGCTCAAACGCAAGGAATGGGCATGTTTTGACAAAGATAAGAGAAGTGAAGTAGGATACATGGGAATCTCATTTGAAAATTGGTTACTGAGTAAAGTTTGGATATGTTAAAATAAAATGCGAAGATGAGGTTAAATTTCATCGCGAGGGGCACAAGCTAATTTTTGCGAGAAAAGATACGCCATGACTCGGTTTATTTCACCACATGTTTGGGACCAGCCCTCTTCAAATAAAAAAGACATGGAGGAAGTCGGCCAAGCCCAAAGGCCCCATAAAGCCCCCGTGCTCGAGTCTAACTTAAGACTAGTAATAAAGAAAGTGATCTTTAGGGAGACAACCCGAATTATCCCTTTCTTTTATTTTGTTTCCATTTCTGTAGGGTTTTGTGTTTTAACCATTTTTGGAGGAAACGAGGAAGTGATTCTGCTGCATTTTCCGATCGACCATAGTTACTGGCGTAACTCATCTCACGTGATTATGCCGTAACCAACCCCTCTTATGCTGACATAATTTTAGGCGCATACAATTACGGTAATACCATCTCTATGGTTCGCCGGTAGCCACTCGCTTTGCAACATGTCAGTTTTGCCGCTACTTGCAGTAACTCCTTCAAAGAGTTACGACGTAACTTTCCTCTCATTTTACTTCTTTCATATTTAAAACACAATAACCTTGTATTAGTATTTTAAATGAACTTTGTGGGTGTGTTCCTGTAAACCCTCACGAGACTTAACTCGTCACTTGGCACACCAAGTGGTTTAAAAGGCTTGTTGCATATGCTAAATGCAACCGTGATTCCTATGAAAGTGAGTTAGGTTTGTTTTACATTTTTCATTTTTTTTCTTTTTAGAATTATGCTTGTCGGTAGTGTGATTTCAGGGATTGAAGTTTGTTCATGATACTTATCTGAAGGCCGTCTCTTTTCATGGGCCTTCTTTCTTTTTGGAGCAAATTTCATGGAAGTTCTTGCTCAAATTCTACTTTTCTCTTCACCTTTATTTAACGCTTAGTACAAAAGGGACTTTGTACAATTCAAGTGGGGGCGGGAGTAGAATTATCTCTTGAACTTTATTTTGCCCTCGTTTTCTAGTTTATTTTGAAAAATTATGCCATTTTAAAATTTTGACATGTTTTTCTTAACCTAACTAGATTAGACCTTAGCCGAGCACATACAACCTTTGATATTATATGGTGAGATTAGCCTTATCCATTTCTAATATTTTACCCCAAATCCACCAAATTATGAGTGTGCCGGTAGCTTGTAAACTTTAGAACTTGGCATTTGCATTATTTCGAGACCATAGATGAGGTATGTTGAGTTAGCTCGATGTATTTGGACTTTTCAATTTAAGAAGGCAATATTATAGGATTATCACCCAAATAGCCTACCATTGTGTGTCTATCGATTAGTCACCTCGACTTCTCGACCCCATGTGAAACCCTTTTGTTGCACTCACCTTTAGTGCAAGATACCCCTAGATACACCCATCTGAGCCATTCCTTTCATTTTGTTAACCCAATATATTGTTTCGATACACCTATACACCTTAGCCTACCTTGTAGTCTTTATTTGTGATTGGGAAGTCATCATTTGCCTAAGTTCAAGGTTCAAGTGGAAAGGTTCAGAAATCACGCTTTCATCGATAACATATTCACGAAGATCATTGAAGACCCCCGAATTCCGGTTGTTCATCTAAGTGGGGATATTATGTTTAGTTGTTATTCTTATGTTGAAAAAAAAATTATTATGTTATTTAGTTATTGTAAAAGTGCATTTTTATAAGCACTATGTTATGAGCTTTATAGATTTAGTATCGAGGAGGCCACCTCGTCACATTCAAGATTGGAGTTGGTAATTATGCCAACAGTTGGAGAAAAAGGTAGTGTGCCCATTATGACGTCCTCTAATGACACATCTACCTAGTATTTCATGATCCGGTTTATTGACTTCAAAGCTTGAACTTTGGGCGGACGGTAAGTGGTGATGACTTGGTTATAGATTTAGACTACCTGATTGATTTTTATTTTACACCATTTATACTTCCCATGTCTTATCCTACCCTATAATCATGAAGCGTATCTAGGTGATGCAAATGAGCAATCTTTGGTGCCTTGGCCATGGATTTGATCATGTATCATTGATTTTGTCCACTTCACCGTGACATGTTAGTAATGACGAGTCACCCTTAACCTTTGTAGTGTCTACCCATATTGCCTTCGAGAATTGTTTAGCCCTTAACTCTAGTGGTGGAGATTTGTGTAACCACCAAGCTTATGATAGAATACATGCTATGACTGTGCGATTGAGTGATCACCCCGAAATTGACACTTAGAATAGTTGAGAGATTTGAGTGTTTCGTTCCCATTTTGTGACTTGTTCGGCTTTGTTTTATTCTAGCATAAGGGATTTGTAAACTTATATTTTCCAGGTTATGGGAGATATCTTTTTAGGAATCTTTCGAATAAGGTCTACTTGAGGGCAAGTAGAGTTCAAGTGGGGGGATACATGATAACATCAAATAGTCCTGAATATTAAGTGTCAATTTCCCCCGATAATTCTTGTAATTTATATCATTTATATGGATTTACGCTTGTTTTCCATTGTTTTCTACTTTCAGGTAAATTATGAGCATTGGAGCTAAAGAGACATGGAATTGGAGAAATATCAAAGATTTATCATAGTATGCTGACTTTGAAGAAGTTACGGCGTAACTCATCTCTCATTATGCCGTAACTAAAGCGTGACTCGTGAAAGCCAACTCATTAGAAGATGCGGTAACACCCCTAATGACTATGGCGTAACTTATTAGGTCAAATGAGGTTCCACGCCATAACTACGCCTGTTGTAACTATTTCCAACTACGGCGTAACCAAGTAATATTGAAGATACGGCGTAACCACTCATAAGGTTGCCGTGTAACCAGCAGATCTAGTGCAAATTAGAAGGAATTGAAGATTATGGCGTAATCTTATATTAGATCTGTAGTAACCAGATCCGGGCCATAAATACCGATTTCCAAAGATTTCAAAGCATCCCATTCCACACACCACAACCAAAGAGCGTGGGAAGAAGCCAAAGGCAGGTCTAGAGGAGCATCTGGTGTCTCCAAGGGAGAAATCACTCCCCTACGATAAGCATTAGAATTTTATCTTTTCTTTACTTTCGATTCATGTATTTCATAACTTTGAATATTGAATTGATTTGTATGGTTAATATGAGTGGCTAAGCACCTCTTGGTGCTGGCCTAGTTATGATTCGTTAATTGTTTGGTTTGCGTTTACATTACTTCCGTATAATTATTTCTAAGTGTATGCATGCATATTTTATTGGTAGCTACCCTTGTTTTGGTAGTTTTGAATGGCGATAGAGGCTAGTTGTTTAGGAGATATGACCAACTCAACCCTAAGTGAGTAGACCGAGACGGGAAGGGTAAGATATGACCAACGACCACTTTCTACTTGTGCGATTTGACCAACTGATCACCTACCGTTTGGATGAACTTAAGAATTAGGGTGAGTGTTTAAGTTGCTAACGCCCGATCACTCACTATTATAAATCTAGCATGTAGCGGTACTTAATGACTTGGCTTAGGGACCAGGAACAACTGACTTATGAAGAGACACCCGACTTCTCCAAGGTGGTGGCATCTTCGATAGGTTAGATAATTGACCAAATTGTCCTCTCGAATTTGACCCCACCGAAGTAATAGAGTAAGTAGACGTAGAAATTACTAGCTAGGAGGAATAACTAGGTTAGCACCACTCTCCTCTATTGATTAAACCTTTGCCTTTTATCTGCTTTTAGTAGTTAGTTAATTAATTCCTTATCGAAATTATTATTAAAATCTGTGACACCTAGACTTAGTAATAATCCAACACACATAGCTTTTGGGATGACCTCGGTTTTGCCGGATACTACACTACACACGACCGGGTACACTGCCTGTTAGTGCATTAGGGTAGACCATAGGTATAACGAGACTATATAAATATTAAAACCTGGTCAGTAAAACCTGCATCATTGGCTCTAGAAGAATTTCCATCTTCATTGTGAATACTTTGCCTATCATTCGGATGTTCTAGCAATACTACAAGGATAATGCATAGGACTCTTAATATATTTCTTGCCTTTTACGGTGTATAAAATAGCAAGCATATTGAAAGTGTTTCGAAATGAGATTTATGGATGATCTCTTGTCTCTAGACTCAATAGTGCGCTTTGATTTTCCTATCTTGGGAGACTAGGGAGGGGTCTCCTGCTTCAATATCTACCAATCTTTAAGAGAAAGGTCGATAGATTGCACTAGTTCCCCGTGAGAATGAAACAAGTCCTTTTAAGAGAACTTGAGTGGCTTAAAAGTTTATTGCTTGAATCGCCACTGGGTCCATGACGTCTTGTTCAATACCGTGTTACCTTGGTAGCCACTATTAGCATATGAATTGAACCGGTTTTCGCCTTTAAGGTTGAATATTTGGAGGGCTATTTCTTTTCAGCCATTCTCTTAATATTTCTTTTTCATTCTTCAACCCCTTCGGCTACCGATACTTCATCACTAGTACCTTGTTAGGTTTGTTCCTAGACTAGCTCCATCTCAGTCGGCACTCTTCTCTTATTCTCACTTTTCTCCTTTTTTAATTATACCTAAGGACTTCTACACTAACTAGTTGATTGTCCCTGGGTAGATCCCTCCTGCTATGGCAGATCGTGATGAACGAATACCTAAACTCACCATCCTTATAACTCATATGTAATAAATAAAATGGTCGGTCTTTGGTATACTTCCACAATTTCCATTATAAACCATCCGATCCCCCTCAATATGTGCATCGATATCTGAAAGAGTTTAGCACATATAAGAGAGCCAAATTTTTTATATCACATTCTCTCCCCGGTCAAAATTTCAAACCTTTTGAGATTTTGGATCTCAATTGATTTAAATAAGTTAAAAATTTTAGGAGAAAATGTGGTCTTATTTAATATATTATGATAAAGGAACATTACTATGCTCCCTGTTAGAGGAGGTTATTTACGACATCCATAACACTACTTAAACAGTGCAAAGTTTTCAACACATTACAATAGCAACACCACTGCGAGTATTACATATACAGAGAAAATTTTCTCATTTGGTTCTCTGCAGAAGTCTATAATCACCCTCTCGAACTCTTCCACCAACAAAGCTTTCCAAGTTACGGAAAATCCTCGTTGTCTTGATCTTACGAATAGCAAACATAAACGCTTTGCTCATGTCCACATCATTCTTCGTCCAAAACCTAGTGTTCAACCCCGGATTTGTCTTGTTGATCTTGAATTCTTTTACTCGGTAGTCCAATGCTTCATCAATCGAATTGAGAGTACCATCGTTGAAATTGTGTATCTCATTGAACAACAAGATCATCTGAAACCCATACTTGTCTCGAAACGTGGCTGACTCTTTGGAGACTCGATGACTTTGTAGTCATGTTTGAACTCTAGCTCGTTTGCTTCCCATCGAGGCTTAGTGAGATTGAGTTGAGTCTGGTAGCTCTCAATTCCAAGCTAAAAGTCTCCTACCATTTGTCGATGACTAAACCTCGATCCATAAGTTGATCGCGCAGTAGCAGTGTCTTCTTTTCATGTGGTGAGATGGTTCAGTGACCTTGATGGTTTAACAAGTATGGTCCTCAAAGTCCCAAGGTTACAAGTGCTTGAAGTCATTTTTAGCAATGGTGTGTTCATTAAGATCATATATGTGAAGGACTATCTTCTTCAAGTAATCATATACATACATGGGAAAGATCTCAACACTAACAACACTTAAGATATGCATATGTGTTTGTATGCTGACCATACGATTACCTTCAACTGCATGTCTTTCAATGTAGAATCATTATCTGTGAAACCACCAATGAGATATACCATATGAGGTAGCAATGTCGTACTTACACTCCTCTTTAACCCACATCTGATCGGGCACCATTTGCTCTAATCCGAATTTAGGATAATATGCAGCTTTCATCTTAGCGATTGACAATGCATGTCTGTTGTCCTTGTTCTTTGAAACGTAAGTATTAGGATATTTTTGAAGAAGAAGTCGATTAGATGGTGATTTGAAGCGGTGGACCACCCAAAGGTGGGAGGGTTTGTTGACGTCGTATTTGAGAATCTCATCGTCCACTTGATCGAGTCAAAAGCTTGTGACATTCCTCCATCCGGTATTGCGTGAATCACATCGGGATGAAAGGCTTTGAAAATTTCATATCGCGGGACCCTCCAAGTCTTATGGTGTAAGTGCATGATTCCTTTCTTCTTGATTACAGGTTAATAAAGGTTCCCATGTCACCGGTTTGAGAAAGTAGGAGTTCTCCGTGGGGACACATGGCTTGAAGCAATAGCATCACTTCAGATTGTGATCAAGAATTTGAAAATCCAAAGAAGTGATGGACCAGGTTGGTTCGGTGTTGCCGTCTTTCTTTCTCGAAGAGGGCTTCCACCAATCTTTCATCATATCACCTATAGGAATGGACTAGGTAAAGTTTGGTGCATCGATCCGCTTCCTCTCGAGAATAACTTTCACCAACCTCTCTCGGTTCACCTTTGGAATATGGCGTTAGAGATATCTTCATCACCGAATCGATTCACGGTCGATATCTCGACTCTTCATTCATGACATGATCTTCAGGAATTGATGAGACTGAAGGCTTGAATCTTGATTCAGTGGTCCTCAAGCTATGTATTCGTTGAGGCAACGGTCTTAGAGGAGCTTGGAGTATCCAGTGTCTGGCTGACGAATGATGATGGAGGAGGAGGTGGTGGATGAGCTTTGCTTCAATCGAAGTTCACGAAGATCCTGCAGCTCTAGATGGTCTTGCAGCTCCAGGTGGTGGAGGTGGAGGTGGTTGTGGTGGAGACCCAGGGGGTGTCTTAGGTGAATCATGTCTCCTCTTTTTCTTTCTTTGTGTTTTAGCCAAATCCTCCATGAGTTCATCGTAGTTGTCACAATCAATGGATTTTTCAAGAGCTTCATATAGTTGCTTGTGTTCTTCATGCTCTTTGTGATGGTCTATCTCAAACATGTGTTGCAACGAATTCCTTCATTTTTGAAGTGGGAAGATCTTTGAAACGTTTCTCGAGGTGCTTCCATAGCCAAATTCATAGCCTTTGTAACATATTCATCGATAGCGTTCTTCATATTAACGTCAATGTTGAGATTCCCAAGTTTGGATAGTCACAAACCATGATGTTTGACGACATTAGATAGATTATGTTTTTCAAGAGCTGCAATGCATTTGAGAGCTTCTTCAAGACGCGACTCTACACTTTCATTGGTAGATGGAGGTGGTGGAAGTGCGGTTGTAGTGGTGGTGGTTGCATTGTAGTTATTGGGATGAGGAGTAGTTGTTGGTGTTACCGTTGGAGTAGGTATTTCCATTGTTTGTATTCTGTCGATGTGTCTTGTTCAATAGTGACAGATACCATTGAAACAACCTCTTTATCATCATTCTTCTTCTCGCCAAAAGATCGTAGGCTTGTCCTTAATAAATTAATCTCCAAAGGTGAGGTCTTGGTCAAATGTCTTGAAAGATGAAAGGGTGCCCGTTGAGCTGTTGGGTTCCTTCAAGCAAGTCTGATCATTAGTTCTTAGCTTAAGGTTACCCTGAACATCTAGGTAGACAGTTGATACAAACTCATCATGCATGGTATCATATGGAGGATCCGAAGTGAAAACACTATCATGCGACAAGATCTCCTTTTCAACTTTTCCAGAGTCGAACCGTGACCGACGTATGCTTGTGTCTTTGTTTGAACTTCTGGCACATTTACCATTACATTATCATCCTTAGAATGCAGTTTCTCTGATTCGGTGTCACTTGAGTCGAGATTAAGCTCTGCACTTGGTGAATGTTTCTTTGCAACTTGAAGACTCGCCTTTTGATGACTCGTGGTTCGTTTCATGAGGATGTACTATGTAGTAGTGGTCTTCATCACTGGTGATGAGATGTCCATTAGGGTTTGAGCAACTTGTTCATCAGTAGCAATTCCTTTGCCTTTACCTTCCACTTCGCAAAGTGAATGATGTCTCCTTGTGTGCCGGTTCTCGAATGATCACGATTTTAGCAGAGTGTCCCAAAGTCTATGGTTTTATTAGCTAGATTGTGTGTCGTTTCTTGGTTGGTTTAGATCAAAAGTTTGTTTTTTGGAAGGTTTATGGTCTTATTCTTGGCTCTCTTTGATTCTCACATTTGTGGTGTTAAATTTAGTGTTCTTATAGTTGTTATAACCTTCTAGGATCAAGTTGTACAAAAGAAACCAAGCAAAAATGTAAAAGGTTGATTTTAGTCGCTTTTAGGTGAAAATTGGTGATTGCGTTTTGCCTCTCGGATGAAGATTTTGGTTGCTTTTTGTGTTTTTGCGATTTGATAGTGACATTTTTTCTATTACGTTTTGTCCTTTAGCGAGTTTGGCGTTTTGACCAAAGGTGCTGCGAGTTGACTTCTGATTTGGCGTCAAGGCGTTTTGAGTTTTGCAATTTGGTCACTACTATTTGAGGTCTGCGTTTTGGTTGTTGCGATTTGGGCCTTTGCATTTTGAGTTAGCGTTTTGGGTTGCTGCATTTTGGTTTGTTTGCGATTTTTCATTTTGAAGACATACTTTCGTTTTGTATAGGAGACACTCTCCAATTCATTCCTTGATTTGCGATTTGCTTAGGCTTCTTTACTACGATTTATCTAATCTTATCCATAGAGACTTGCCTATTGCATTACGTAAACTCATTTCAACCAAACCAAATCACAATTAAACAATGCATCACCAAATCTAACAAACGAACATCACCTTTAACATACAATCACTAATCATTGTATCGATCCAACAGTTATCATAACACAATCAAGTTATCATTGTATCACGGTTTCTTATTGATCTTGTAAAATCCTATGCACGTCACGTACGGAGTGATTAATGAATATAAGATTCCAAACTATGTACAAACGGGTAAACGTGTTTGAGTTGGATAATAATAATTTGAAATCTTTGTGCTTAAATTCACAAGAGAGAGAGTTGCACCAACCACAACCAGTGCAAGATAATGCAAAGATAAGTTGCATGGAATATTTTCGACTATTACATTCACATCTTAAGGTTCTCTTAGAAAGAGTTGGATCCAAGCAAGGATATGAACGAGCATTTGCGCCGCTTCTTCACCAAGATGTACAGACTTTCACAGTGCACTTTGTTCCGAACTTAGATCAACTTGAACAAATAATTGACAAAGAAGAGTTTCAAGAAACTGGATCCATGTCTCTTGGGTGATCGAAAAACAACTTTAATCATTCATCGATTCAAATTACACTTGTGACTATGACGTACCAAATGACAGAAAAGTGTTTTTACTAACTACACCGAATTTACGTTAACATGTTCAGAGAAACACTACTCCAACACATGAGTGTTGTTAAGAAGTACATTGGGGTAAGAGCACAGTATGACATGAAGATGAATGAAAGTCGGGTGCAATCAAGAGAGGTTAATGTTGATTCGTATAAAGCAGTGGATGCTAGTTCAGATGTCATTAAATGCAATGGGACAAAGTCAGATAAGCATGATACAAGCGGCAATTCACCTCATATATCGCACATGATGTGGATGCAGATATCACACTAGTAAATAACAATGTGTCATGTGCTGAGGTATATTTAACTTTTCAACATAATGTCCCTATAAATGACCAACAACATACTGATCAAGTTGAATCCAAATGCTTGTGACACATATGTGTTGAAAAGGTTGATAGCAATATCACTCCTGATTCAACAAATATGGATCATAAGGGAGGAGAAATTGACTAGGATGCGGAACATGATCGAGAGAAAGTTCTTCGCTTGAGGTCGAAGTCCGAGGATAAGTTTTTCAAAATAAATGATATGGTTGATAAAGAAGTTTATAATGAACTTTCAAACAGATTCTCACAACTTTAAAAACATAGCATTTCATTTGAAATTGCAATACAACATACGGAAGAAAGTTTTCAAAATAACAAACCATGTAAGAATCCGGAATTTCCAGAACTTCGTGAATTTTTTGAAATAAACACTTTAAAAACTCAGCTACAAGCCTAAAACTCTACGATCAACGTTTTGAAAAAATGGAGTGTAGATATGCATGAGATAAGTAATGTAGTCAATACTAAACACAAGATCAATGAAATTTAAACTAGAAACATCAAACTGGAACTTTACGTGGCTAAATTGCTTAAGGAAAATGTGACTTTGAAAAAGCATCACAAAGACCTGTGTGACTCAATCAAAGAAATAAGGACCAAGACTATAGAACAAACAACCTCGTTGATGGCCAAAAATGATGAACTCAAATCGTAACTTCAAGATAAGGTTTTCACGATTACAACATTAAAGAATGAGTTAAGAAAAACTGCAGGGAATGTTATGAACACTAATTTTGAACCAAATAGAAACCAATCAGTTGTTAGACAACCGAATGCATTTAGATCTAAACGACCAAAGTCTTCAAAATCATGGTTCGCCTCCCAAGTTGATGTGAAACAAGTTTTGTCAAAACCACCACTTCACAACCTAGACCTAAGTATCGAAAGTGAATGCTCGTATAAGACCAACCTTCTAAGACTTGTAACAACAACAAGTCTTCCACTATGCATAAAAATCCAATCACTCCTAGAACTTGCCTTAGGTGGATAGCATTGTAGAATTTTTAAGAGTGTTGGACTTAGTTGGATACCTACTAGTAAGCTAGTCAGTGTGTGCAAAACCAAGGTTGATTGTGAAATCCCCAATGGTTTGGATGTTGATGTCACTAACCTATATAAAAGCAAACAAACGTGTAATGTTAGTGCATGTAGTCCTTACTCATATGAAGGTACATCAATCACTCACATCAAGAAAATACATAAAGTTTGGGTGCCTAAAGAACTGATAACTCATAATTTAGGGTTCGATATTCAAAATTGATATGCACGAGATATGACTCCCTGAATACTTCACTGTGACTCGTTCTTTAACGATCTATCAATGGAATCATAGTGGTGGTCACTCTTCAAGTATCTTTTGTTCATATATACATTTCCATTATACTCAAAAATATTTTCCACGTTGTACATATCTTATTCCTTCAAAATCCATAAAAATCGAAAAAATTGAAAATTCCAAAAATAGTTTTTCGAGGCATGTCTTCTGGCATCGATAACATTTACGGTCCTAGAAATGTCATTCAATAATAACACGGGCCTTTAAATGAAGTTCGAATAGAAGTTCTAAATGTGTTTCAAAACATGCCTATATGGCTTGCTATCATTTCAGATAAGCAATCCGGTTTTCAAGAATGAGGAAAACATGTCGCCAAAAGACTTGTTCCTATACGATAATTTTCCGTCTATGATTCTTCAAAAACTATTTTGCGTTATACATGGTGGTTGCGGTTGTTGAAAAATCAATCGATAAAAGCTTTCATAAATTTTTCATACTCAATCAATGATTGCAGCTTTTCTAAATAGAAATCGGATCATTGATTGAGGGGGAGAGTTATTTTCAAAATTTATGACATCTAATGGGCAACTCCAACTAATTGAATCTAATCCAGAATTTTGAGTTTGAGGGAGTGTTAATCTTGTGTTAACTCCACAATGGTCACATGTGTCATTATGTGCTAGTATAGGGTCCTATTTGCTATTTGCTAATTGTTGTTTCCTAGGCTTTCATGTTTTAGAGGACCTTTCGTGCCTTAATTGAAATTTGATTTACTCCCTAGTGTCTCTTGTATCTTAAAGTTAAAAGGAATATGTAAAGAGAGGGACCAAATCTGCCAAAACATGAAAATTAAAAAGTTAATGAAAAGAGAGGGACCAATTCGCCAGTAACCAAACTCCGTGCCTTAGGTATAAAAGACCCTTAGCGTTTTGACACGGTCAAACCACTCACAAAACCAAATAAACTTCTCTCTAACTCGTAATCCACTCTTTGCGATTTGACCCTTTTGCCATTTCGGTGATTTTTTTTCCTAGGTATGGTGTGATTTATGTTCCTAATTATCTTATGACAAGTGTACGTTATCATCATTGTCCTTATCTCATTAAAATTTTATCATGTAGGGACTTGTCTCGCTTCATCATCCGATCCTAGGTTAGTGTTATTGTTTTGGGTTTCGATTGTCGGGTTTAGATGTAATGTCAATTGTTGTTGCTTTATTGATTGTCTAATTAGATCTCTCACTGTCCTAATTTTTGTCCAATTGAGTTGTCGAGTACTATTTAGTTATGTTGCGATTATAGTGGAAAAATGTTGCTGATGTGTTAATTAGGATTATTTAGGGTGCATTGTTTGTGTTAGTGATCACTTATGTTGCCCTCGTATGTATGGGTGGAATTTGGGTATAGAATCCTTCTTGGTTACGGTTTGTTACTTGCTTGATTGCATGTTTGTATAATGTTCTGACATGCTTTTGCATATATGTTTTTGATTGCATTTGCATAGAATGACCGTGATTGCGTTTTGAGTTAAATGTTCTTGACCGCTTTTGGTTGACATTTCTTGATTGTGATTTGGTGTGTAGTTCATGATTTCATTTTGTTTAAAGTTTCCATATTGTGTTTTGATTATTATATTCCTCGTTGTGTTTTGACTAGTCGATCATTCGCTTTTGATGCCGATCCTCATTGTGTTTTGATTAAAATAATATTTAATCAGGGCAAATCGCAATCATTATGGTTTGGTTACTGAACAATATTTAATTTGTAACACGTAGGGACCCACTCGCCAAAAATTTCAAAACGTTGCAATTTTTATTTTATGAATATTATACTACTTGCTTGTTGCGATTTGCTTCTTGCGTTTTGATCATCATTACGCTTTTGAGGATTGCTACTTGACTAGCTACATTTTTTTCGACGCTTTGTTTATCACCGTGTTTTGGGCATTGCGATTTGTCCAAATGCGTGATGACCACCGCGCTTTTGAATGTTGCGATTAGAGTATTGTGTTTTGTCTTATTTGTGCTTTGTATAATTATACTTTAATCATTGTGCCTTGATCACGGGGTTATGTCTTCTCATGGATGAGTTGTCGTCCGTTGACTCTAGAGTTGACCACCCCAGTTAACCATCATAATAACAAGATCGTTGTGTCCCTGTGCCTTGGATTAAGTACTTGTATGTCTTAATCTCAAACAGAAACTCACATCTAACATCACTCTTCTGTATGTATATTTCCTGTTGATGTGATTGTGCCATGCTGGTCGGCGTTAATGTTCCTGCTGAACAAGCTCCTCTTTTCCAACACCCACTCGCATAGATGATTGGATCGTATCTTATAACAACTGGGTCCCTGTTGGAATCACTCCTAAACCTTATTCAAGTGTTAGTTACTCATATGTAATAGTTAGCTTATTATGGTCTTTATATTTGTTATTAGCCTTAAGCTTATGTAGAAGGCCCATGAGCTTAGGCCCAAGCCCATAGGAGAAAGGAAGGAACTAGGAGTGTTGCCCTAGCTTCCCTCCTATAAATACCTTATGTAAACCTTCATTTGAAGGTTGGTTGTTCAAGTTATTCTCTCTTTCACATACCTACGCCTAACCGTCTATAGTATATCGTGTGTGTGTGGGTTTTACTTGTTCAATCGCCTTATCTCTTTCTTATAAGCTTGTGTGGTAAACCTTGTGACCTAACAGTGGTATCAATCGCCAAATAGTTGGGTGCACACTTTTGTTTTGAAGATTTTGGTTTTGGGTCTTACGCGTATAGATAACTTATTCTTTGCTTCGCTTAAAAACTTGTTTTTTACACTTTTTAATCCAAGATTCTTGTACTTTCAACGCTTTAAGGTGTTAAAATACTTGTTTTTGGCAAAAAGTTTCAAACTTTATGCGGATCATTGTTTTGAGCTAGTTTTTATTCGTGGGTTTAGTTCTACGCTGTAATCGCTTTTAGAGGTTTGGTTCATCAAATTTCACATCCTTGTGTTATTTGGTGATATTGAAGCTATTTCATCACACAAAAACTAGTTTAGAAACATCTTTGAGCAATATCAAATTTACGAGTAATCTACCCCGTAGTGAAACCCTAAAATTACGCGTAAGTATTTCCTTGGTTTGATCTTCATTTTCGTGGTTTATTCCGTGTTTTCTTACTTGGATAAGTCCGAAAATACGTCGACTTTGGATATCTTTTGCACCGTGAAGTGTAAAAGATCATTTGGGATAAAACCCTAAAATTACGCATAAGCATAAGCTTACGCGTAGAAATCCTACGCATAAGATTTTTCTTACGCCTAAGCCTAGTCTTACACATAAGATAATCCTACGCCTAACTTTCTACTTAACTTTTGTCACGCGATAACTTTAGCTTTTTCCTACTTACGCGTAAGCTAAATTCTACGCGTAAACTCTAATTGTTACGCGTAACTTTGGTGTTTTTACGCATAAGTGCTACTTGTCTATTGTGATTTCTACGCCTAAGGATACTTCATCAACAAAGGTTCATTCGACTACAAAGATCCATTTTACCAACACAAGTTTATCAACATGTCACAACCACCATACTCTAACTATTTCCCTTACACTTATCCTCATCCTCATCCTCAACGTCAACAACAACTAACTCCACAACATCAACAATGGAATCAACAACAAGCAATTTATCAACAACAATTTAACCAACAACATACTCCACAACTTGCAGCAAATCCACAACCTCAAATGGTTCAACCACCGCCAAGTCTTCAAGTTCAACCGTACACAAATGACTTCAATCAACATCCATCAAGGACCATTATGAAGGAACCCACTTGGTTTGCAAAGATGTTTGAAGCTTTAAGCGGCCAACAATCAATTCATGAGGCCGATCACTTGATAGACCTCCAATGCTCACTTCCAGAAACTACGATCAATGGGTGATAAGGTTCTTTAGGTTTTGTGATCTAAAGAAGCCACATGGAAAGTTCTTAAAGAAGGTTATCTTGGAAGGTCCATTTGAGATGCCTACTGTCATTGTACCCGAGATCCAAATGCCATTCCACCAAGAGATGAACAAACGAACATTGCTCTTGTTGCAGACTTGAATCCTCAAGAACTTCTACACTATGAAGCAGATGAGCTTGCAATGGAATATATCCTCTTAGGATTACCAAACCCAATTCTTCGTAGTGTTGATGCTCAAAAGACTGCAAAGAAAATGTGGGATCATATTCGTCTTCTTATGGAAGGATCTGCTCAATCAGAAGATTTGGAATCCAAAATTTACTTGGCTTATGAACACTTCATGATTGAACCTGAGAGACACTAGAGTATTATCATCACCGATTTTCAGACATCATCAATGATTTGGATAAACACAACATCATCATGCCAAGAATTGCAGTGAATACTAAGTTCTCGAAGTAGTCTTGGTCCAAAATGGGAGAAGTATGTCATTTTTCTCCGTCAAGCGAAAAACATGCATCAATCTACATATGGATTATTGTACGATTACTTGAAGCCTCATGAAAAGGAAGTTGATAGGGAAAGGATTCTCCGTGCTCAAATTGCTCCACCGACACATCCGAAAATCAACAACTTGCCTTATATGCTCAAAACAGTTATTCTCCTCAACCAAAGAACTCAACCAATCTACAATCACACCACAAGATCCTTCACAACCTCCATCTCAACAAACTCAATTGGTTCCATACAACAACAACAATGCCTCAAGCCGGCTAATGAGGAATCGATCCGCTCAAGCATTGCAACAAGTATTTGCTATGATTGCTAATGCCTTTAGCCGTTATACCAACAAATCCAACAACCGTATTCGCTCCTCATCTAATACAAGGAATCAAGCACATTTGTGAACAATGGACGAGTTGAAGTTCGAATCGTGGGTTATGGTCGCCGATGGGCGGTGGTCATGGGTTTAATGCTGTGGGTAGGAATAACAATCGAGCTCAAGTGGTGGAACAGGAAATGCTCGAATGGGTTGAATGGTCTTCGATGCTACAACTGCAATGAGAAGGGACACTGGCTAATGCATGCCCAAAGCCAAGGACTAGGGGCAGGGCTTATTTCAAAGAGGCTCTTCTTTTGGCTCTTAAGGATGAAGCTGGTGGAACTCTCACGCACAAAGAACGAGCTTTATGGCAAATGCCGACTTGTTCGGATGATGATATGGAGGACTTAGCGTGCCAATGCAATTTGTATGTTGATGGCTAATATGCATGAGTTACACATGAGTGACACAGCCCAGTGTATGACATCGATGGCTTGTCTCGTGTACCCAACAAACCATATTTATCTCGATCTCATATCTCCGCCAACATCTGAATCCGCAGGCTCGAATGTTCAAAATGCATCGTCCACATCTCATTCCGACGATTTTCAACTAGACCCCGTAGTTATATTTGACGATCAAGATGACCAACCGTTTTCCCTTGATAATCAAATTGACTCGCGGGTTATACTTGAGGATCTCAGAATGATCATGTTGAGACTCACGTTGAACACGAACTTTTGCCTCATCCGCATTTTGCTCGCTTAATACAAGACCAACTGACCATAGTGGAAAAATGTCATGCCATTAATCAGGACTTGAAATGCAAAATGCACTGTTAACCAAGGATTTTGAATGTTTACAAAAGCAACTCAACTTTTTCAAAACTCAAGAAAACGTGAAAACGGTTTTGAAGCAGCCTTTGCCAAATCTTATCAAAACGAAAAATATTTAGAAAGACATGATGGATCTAGCCGCTCAAGAATGCTTTGTTGTCCGAAATAGAACAATAAACATGAACAAAAAAGCAAATTAACGCCTTCACCTTGGAAAATCAAAAGCTAAGGCCGAAGTTGTTAACTTGTCAAAAATTCTGCATACAAAAAGTTTTCAACGAAACGAATAGATGATCATCTTGAAGAAATCATCGGCTTGCAAAACAAACTTAAAGAGTTTAAAACTGTTGTTTACAAACATGGCGAAGTCGGTCACGCCATTGAAAAGTTTACTTTAAAACCCAATCCAAATGGATATGGACCTAATCTTGCTGACATACAAACCTAAGCTTTCAACCAAAGCATTCAAACCAAATCCACGAAGTTTCCAAAGTGTAATATAAAGTTGATAATTCATATGAGTGTTGTTGAATATCATCGCCAAGAGGAATTAGATGCAGAAGACGAGAGTCGATCAAAATTAGAAAAAGTTGTTTACAACAAACCTTTTAACTATTCAAAAGGAGTCACTTTCGTCACACCAACGGATTCTTCTAACACACCAAGGGTAATCATAAAACACCTGAGTCTTCTAATGTTAATCCCCAACCATATTATGCACAAACTTATGGTCCTTTACCTTCCATCAGTGAAGTAAACTCAAAACCCGAAAATCGCAAAATTCTTCGATATTTTGACATTTTCATGGCTGACCTCAAAACTTTACAACATGAGATAGAATATCATTCTCAAATCAAAGTTCAACACTTTCAATCGCTCTAGCGAGAACAAAGAGACATTTTTCGTAAAAATCTTTACCAAATGTTAAAAATTTGAAAAGTTGTGCATTGTCTTGGGAAAGGGACTTGATTAATGAAGGTCGCTTAGAGAAACGTAAACATCTATTTCTAAACTAAACGTAAAAAGAAACTGTTGAGAAAAGATGTTGATCGACTCTTGGAAGATGTCATCCGGCCGATGTCCATAATGTTGTGTTATTGAATTCTTTGTCATATGCATTTGATCATACCTCTCGATATCGTTGATTCTGTGGATAAATGTTGAGAACACCGATAATGTGCTTCAGACGAGTTCTTAAAAGTTGAAAACAAACGATTGTCAAACGAACTTTCAAATGCAATACGTCGCCTTAATTGGTGTCAAAAAGATATTCACGATCAACAACTTGCTTTTCAACACAAAATCGCCTTCCAGCTAATGCAAAATCTTCTCGATCCTAAAATTGAGCATCTGGATGATCAAAACGTGTCTTTTAAGTGTCAAATCTCAAAATATGAACAAGAACTTGTAAAAGTTAAAAAGGAATATGGTGTCATATTTGATTTACTCAAAAAGACTCGTGATGAAGCATCAAATGAACTTGATCATTATCTTGCACACACTAAAGAAGTTATGCATTTTGTCGAAATGTTCTGGCGAAAATCAAGATCCGATTCACACTATCTTCAAGTTAAGAGAAATGTTAGGAAAGTATGAACAACTTCCGCTAACCATCATTAAGAGATTAGCCCAAGTAACACTTAGTACTCATGAACCTAGAATCCCTACTGCCAAATCACAAGTTGCTAACGTATTCTCCTTCTATCAAACAGAATAGTTGCATCTTTTCCAAATGTCCGCGACTTCACGTACCTAGAGCACTACATCAAGAAGAATAGGAAGCACACCCAAGAAAAGATCAATAAAGAATGCTAAAGTAGAAGAACACCCTAGGACTTTGAATAAGACTCACGCTGCCTCCACTATAGATATTGGCGTCCGCAAATGTAATAGAAATAGTGATGTAACTAATGCTAAACCGCTAAGTACTTTTGATATTCACCGATGCACCTTGTGTTATTTGTCGTAAAAGTATGATTTCTGATTGTCATGATAAATGTGTTGCTAAAGCTATCATCTCTCGTTTAAGGAATCCTAAGAACCGAATACCTCTAGGCCCACTAATCTTTCTAAGTCTGTGCTTGGTAGACCGCCTCTTTAGATTCTAAGAAACGCATTGTTGTCCCCCAGCACCTCCTAGGAATGTAATAACACCTAGTGCATTCACTAAGACTAAAGCAAATACTAGTTGGAGATGGCGGAAATGGATATATAACACACTAGGATTTAAGTGGATACCTAAAGCTATTGATGTGTGTATATCTACTATACCGGCTACGGAACCCTCTAACATTTCGGTTCCACATCTACTTCTATTCCATCCGTGTTTTCTGCAGGTGTAATGTGTGATACAGATCATTCTCTGGATTGTTGATAGCGGATGTTCCCGACACATGACAGCAATCTTAAACTGTTATCAAACTTTATTGCAAAGTTCATTGGCACCGCCAGTTCGAATGATCACTTCGCAGCCTATCATGGGCTACCTGAGACTATGTCAATGGGAACATCGAAATTAGCAGGGTTTACTATGTGGAAGGCCTGGTCATAACTGTTTCAAGAGGTCGGCTTTTGTGATGGAGATTGGGAGGTTGCTTTCCGGGAGAAAACTTGTTTCATTCGTGATCTACAAGGAAATGACCTTATGTCCGATCGCGTAATTTAGTCTCTACACTATTTCTATGAAAGACATGGTTGCTTCATCTCCCATCTGCTTACTTTCAAAGGCAACATCAACAAAATCTTGGCTATGGCACCGCCGTCTCTCACATCTAAACTTTCAAACCATCACCAACCTTGCTCGACACAAACTAGTTGAAGGACTCCCACGGTTTCGGTATTCTAAAGATCACCTTTGCTCAGCTTGTGAACAAGGCAAAAGCACTCGTGCTCATTTTCCTTCAAAGGTGGAACACGTCTCAAAGATGTGCTTCATCTTCTTCACATGGATTTGTGTGGCCCGATGCGTGCAAACGATCAATGGCAAACGCTACATCTTAGTAATTGTTGATGACTATTCACGCTGGACTTGGGTCTACTTTCTTCGAAGCAAAGATCAAGCTCCACAGATGATCATCACCTTTCTCACGAAAATACAAGTTCAGCTACGAAACACCGTTAGACTAATCGTAACGATAGAGGCACTGAATTTGTTAATCAAACTCTTCGTGAATTCTATGAGAAAGTGGGAATTCAAGATCGACATCTATTGCACGAACACCAGAACAAAACGGAGTTGTCGAAAGACGAAACCGAACGTTAGTGGAAGCCGCAAGAACAATGTTAATCAATGCTAAACTTCCAGATTACTTATGGGCGTAAGTCTGTATCTATCGCGATGCTATACTCAAAACCAATATATGATTACAAAACGCCACAACAAAACACCTTTTGAGCTTGTCCACAACAAAAAACCGAATCTCAAACACTTTCATGTATTTGGATCTCTTTGCTATCCTAATAATGATCGTGATGACTTTGGAAAGCTCAAAGCCAAAGCTGACATTGGAGTCTTTATCGGATACTGTGATAATTCAAAAGGTTTCCGAATCTGGAATCGTCGTACAAAACAGGTGATGGAAACGATTCATGCTCATTTTGATGAACTTACGGAAATGGCTTCGGAGTATAACAGCTTGGAACCCGGACACAACCGCTTAAACTTCCCCCAAACCCCATCATCACCTGAACAAAGCCCCACCTTACTCGTCAACAAATGGAAAGGTTATTTGCTCTACTGCTCAAAGTGACGATATTGATGAACGTGCTCCGTGTGTATCCGCTGTTTCCGCTCAACCCGATAATACTCTTATACCTGATACACCTGCTACAACAACTACTGTTGCAGATGCACCTACACCATTTGACTCCACCACAACAGTTGAACAAACCGCTTCCAACAATGATGAAGCTGATGATATTCTCAATGTAGTACCCCCACCTGCAGATTTTGATCCAAATGCGTTCTTTAACCCGTTTGCTAATGAGATCGCCGCACTGATGTCGCGAATCTTCAACAAACCATTTGAATCCTCGAAATCTGCACAATGTATACCAACATCAACCCTCCACACATAGATGGACGAAAGACCATCCTCGGGAAAACATTATTGGCAACCCGAATCAACCAGCCGTTACGAGACAACGTCTTCACACAGATGGTGAACATTGCATTTATGCACTCACCGCTCAATCAACCTAAAACATCAAAGACGCAATGACAAAAGACAACCGGATTGAATCCATGCAAGAAGAACTCAACCAATTCAAACGTCTTGAAGTATGGGAACGGGTTGAAAGACCAACAGGGGTCTACGTCATTGGTCTCAAATGGATTTGGAAAAACAAATTGATGTGAAGGAAATGTTATCCGAAATAAGTCACGCCGGTGGCTAAGGGTTATCGCCGAAGAGGGAATAGACTTTGAAGAATCTTTTGCTCCGCTTGCTCGCCTTGAGGTCGTTCGATATTTCTAGCGTCGCGCTCATATGAATATATCGGTCTATCAGATGGATGTCAAAACTGCGTTTCTCAATGGACAACTTAAAGAAACGGTTTATGTCACCAACCGGATGGATTCGCTTGATCCCGAAGTTCCGAATCACGCCTACAAACCAACAAAGCTCAGATGGTCTCAAACAAGCTCCTCGGCATGGTACGATAAGCTATCATCTTTCCTCATTGCTAATAATTTCACCAAAGGTTCGTTTGACCCAACTCTTTTTATACAATATCACGGGCACATATCTTAATTGTTCAAATTTACGTGGATGACATCATTTTTGGGTCTACACATAAAAGTTTTCAATCGCTTTTGCAAAACTAATGAAGAAAAATTTTGAAATGTCCATGATGGGTGAACTCACGCTCTTTCTCGACCGCAAGTTCATCAATCACCACGTGGTATTTTCTTGAGTCAGCCCAAATATGCCCTTGAATTGTTAAACAAATTTGGAATGAAAACCCGTGACACCTATGCCACACCAATGGCTCATACCAAGAAGCTAGACGCCGATTTACATGGGAAATTGGTGGACCCTACAAAATACCGTAGTATTATTGGGTCTCTCATGTATCTAACAACCTAGCGAGACTGATATTGTCTTTGCCGTATATCTTTCTCTCGCTATCGGGCCGCACCAACTGAAACCCACATGTCTGAGGCTAAAAGAATCCTCCGATACATAAAGGGAACCATTAACTTGGGGATCCGTATCCGGGATTCTCGGTTTTGAACTAATCGCTTTTTCGACGACCACGCAGGATGCCTAGATTCACGGAAAAGTACTTCAGGAGCTTTACAATTTCTTGGTGATAAACCGGTGTCATGGCAATCGAAGAAGCAGGATTGTACATCGCCGTCCTCAACCGGCGTAATATGTAGCCATGTCTACGTGTTGTGCTCAAGTCATCTGGATGAGAACACAACTCAAAGACTATGGTTACGTGATTTGATGTAATCCCGATGTATCATGCGACAATCGAGTGCCATTGCGATCTCGTGCAACCTACGCAAAGACTCGAAATCAAAGCACATCGATCTTCGATATCATTTCATCAAGGATCCACGTGGAACAGGTATGTTGAATTATATTTTGTGGTACGAATACCAATTGGCGATCTTCTCACCAAAGCCTTAGCTCCGCTAGGTTTAATGAGTTGGTCCACCGGATTGGTATGAGGTGTTTGACTCAAGAGGAATTGGATGACCTCCTAAAACAGTTTTAAAACCTCGCCAAACACCAAAATCTCTTTTGTAAATAATTTTTCAAAAACAAAATACAAAAATATAAAACCCGATAAAACAACAAAAATATTCTTCTAATCTATTTTTCTTTCAACATTGCAAGTACATTTTTTCCGTCAACACTATAATCTTTCAAAATTCAATATTTTTTCGATCTAGTGTTGAGGGGAGAAAATTAATACTTAACCGTTTCAAATCATCCGTGTACTTGCATGTTATCATATCCCGGTTGTTTCTTTTATCATTGGTGGTAAACTTTTTCGTTAAATGACACTCCTGACTAAAATTTATAACCTTTCATCATTTATTAAGTCGAGGGGAGTGTCGTCAAAGTTTCTTTCTTAAAAATCTTTGTTTGGTAACCAAAATGGAAGTTAAATGGCTTTGTATGAAAAAGGAAAAGGTGGAGGGACCAAAATTGTCAAAATGTTAAAGTTATTTTAATAAAAACACTCTCCACCTAACAATCTCTTCACATTTAATACTCCTAACCTAAATAATCCTACTAACCAAAATCGCTCAAGAAATCTGTTTTTAGATCATCATTTGTAAGTGTTTTCATGATCTTAACAAGATTTACAAGCTAAGGTTTTGAATTTCTAGCAAATCCTACGGCTAAAACTTTTGTTACGCGTGATTATGTGTTCTACACATAAGCGTATGAACACACAATCATTGTGTGTGTGTTTGTGGTTAAATGGATAGTGTCAAAACGCTTTCTAATACATAAATGATTACATTTTAACCATCAAAACCCACCCAGAAACACGAATTGATGATTTTTGAATATTAGGGTTTATGAGTCGATTTGGGTGTTTACAAATGTGAAGGTTTTTGGTCAAAAAGATTGTTGTGTTATGTTCATATGTTGATGAATTGATGATATCCAGGCTCTATAACAACCCAGAAACACTAATTAACTCGTAATTAGAAATTAGGGTTTAAAGTTCTAAAGTTTGGGTATTTTTGATTCACCACGATTTAGATGTTATAACTCTGTTATTAGACTCTCATAACATCCATGACCTACCGTAATAATTGGTGCAAATCCTATGGTTAAAAATCTTATGCGTAATTCATAACCCTTAGGGTTTTGACCTACGCGTATGACTTTCTACGCATAAATGTTTAACAAGCTTTCATGCCATGATGTTTTTAATATGACTATACATGTTAAGATTGATGATATGATGGTTTTATTTCGTGCTTGCTACCGTAAAATTCGTAATCAAGGTCGATTGTTACTCACGCATAAGGATCACCTTACGCCGTAGGAAGTTATGCGTAAGAGTAATCCTACGCGAATATTACGCATAAGGTTCTACAATGGGACTACGCCGATCCTCGTGAAGGATATGCGTAAATAGTGACCTCTACGCATAAGGTCTACTCTTACGAGTAAGCCTTACGCGTAAGGTATTTATACGCCACGCTAAGCTCCCACGCATAAGGTCCCCTTTTCCTACATGTAACATTTCTTACGCTGTAGTTAGATCCTACGATAAGCTTTTCGCTCACGCCAGATATCACTTCTTACGCGTAACTTTGCCATATCTATGCCTAAGCCTTGATAGACCGTCATTATGAATTGTTACGTACAAACTTGTAAATAAACTTATCATAACGTCACTAATCCAATAATGTCACTAATAAACTTAAACGTTTGATATGTTGTGAACAATAAGTGATAACATAAACTTTAAAACTTAAAGTTAACTAACTCACGAAACATTTCACGGCGTCATTGGACTATTGAACAAACAAGTGACTTAGGACTCGTAACAATCATTGACATTGTACATTCAATAACTAGACAATAAGACCTTATGTTGACTAACACTATGTCTTTCGATATGTTGGTTCTTTTGGCTAATGTTATTTCGATCACGACATGGTGAACAAATGAATGTGGATGCATCAGAAGTTCTTACAATTGTTGATATCTTTCCAAAGGGTTATCCGAGAAAGATTGGAAAGAACAACCTTAGGGTTGACTTTGACACCCTCACATGCTCGGAATCTTCTTGTCTCATTGCGTGGATATTCTCGAATCATCCCTACCGTAACATGCTCTCACACTCGCCACGCCCAGAGGTCTACATTCAACAATTCTGGGATTCTATGCAGAGGATCACTGGTCAAAGTGCAATGAATGTGACACTTAATCACAAACAAGTCACTATCACTCCTGCCGACTTACGGTCGTTCTCATCATTCCCGACATCGCCCAACCGACTTCTTTGCTACCCCTAAGAGACAAACCGAAATTTTGATAGATATTGGTTATGATGAAGCTTCAGGAATCATTACTAAGCACTCTCACGTGGAGCTCAAGAATATTCCTCAACCATGGAGAACACTCTACATGATCATCACCAAATCGGTCTCGGTCGTGACATGGCTATGAGCATCCTAAGCTCATGGAACTGCAAATTTTCCGGTCGTTGATCAACAAGAAGGACATTGAAATCAAGCACTGATATGGGAGGACATGATGGTATTTCACAAGAAGCTTGGCTCCAAGATTCCTATGTCGATACACCAAACCGTTGATCAGAGAGCACTTGGACTTCATCCCGACATCCCCATGAGGCTCAATGACCCGATAATCACGACATATTGATCGAACCCATATTATCCGTCGAATCAAAGAATCGCCAACAAAGAAACAGGTACGGTATTACGATCACCTTCACTACCAAAATCAAAAAGCTTGAAACATACAAAAGGTATCGATTTGCCGTAAAAGAAGGCAAAGTTGGTCATCTTGATGAAAAATCTTCCGTACACCTACCGGAGGACCGTAAGAGGCAAGGCTGGAAGTGTCACAAATACAGATATTTATAGGAAGCTTCCCAAAAGGAATCCTCCTCGTAAAAGGATTGTTCCCGTAAAGGAAGTTGAACCTATTCCCACACTGAACGCAAAGAAAGCTTGTGGACGAAAGCTCAAGGTACCACACGATGAAGAGATTACCTACTCAAACCGCAAGGATGACAATCCTTCAAGCACCAAAACCTCCAAGTCCTCAAGCTTGATAAAGAAAAAGGGAAGACTCCGTACTTGTACCTTATGATGAAAGCTCAAGAGTGATGAAGAGCCACCGGAAAATGTATACAAGAAGACGATCAAATTCCTTAGACACAAACACAAAGTCAAGAATTTGCTAAAGACCAAATGGGTGGTCCCGAGGATCAAGTGGTGTCGCCACTCAACCATCTCCCGATGCGTTAATCAACCCGATAAGGGAGCCGGTGCCACCACTCTTGTGCAACAACAAAAGCTTGTGGAGGATACTATCGAATATGAGTTTGAGGAACCGAAACCGAGAAGTCCGAAAAAGATAAAGATGTTGATTATGATACGTTTCTTCTAGATAGTCCTGCACGATCAAAGGAAGAAACCTCTCGAACCTCCGGGATCCAGAGTCTCCTCATATCTCTTCATCATCAGATTCGCCTTCTCACTCTTCACCACCACCATCAAAAAGATCAACAAAATCATCATCCAATCGCTGAAGAAACCTCGATCTTGGATTTCTCAACTCATGAAAGAATTGTGAAAGCCGCCAAACAAGTCGAAGAAAGACGTGCTCAACAAGAAGTTGAATTTCTTTGTCGATCACATACAAAGATCTGTATGACGAGAATGAAAAGATGCAAGGAGAAAGGAAGTTTGTTCAGAAATTCATGAAAAATCACCGTCAAGAGGAACTGAACGAAATGATCGAAGGATACACTAAAAGTACCTTCGAGTAATGCCTAAAGTCACAAAGTAGTTGTTCACCAAACAACTTTATCCAAATCTTATGCAGATCGCCAAGCAAACTATTCGATCAACGCCTTTAACCGTCACAATCAATCCAACCGATCCGGTAGTTTTCTCAAATAATGAATTGGTGGCCAAGCTTGTAACACAAATGTCGCTACGATCGGGAATGTTCACTCAAGAAGCAAAATTGTTTCAAGCATTGCCGGACTACCAACTTCAAGAAGCATGTAGATTCGTCGAAAAGTCTAAACGCCCTAGAGACGATGAAGACAAGGATAAGGATAAAGACTCTCGCATCTAAACGCCGAAGCCTCGGTGAATCTTCTTTGATGCAACCTCCTCCATAACGGCCTCCTGTTCAACAAAAATCTCCTCCTCGCTCTTCTACGAAAAACCTCGTGACGATTTCGAAGTTACCACCCCCACTCGAAAACCGATGATCACTTTGAGTATACGGGTGGTGACGATGAAGAGGTCCTGGAGCCCCTACAACAACCCACCTCTCCCAAACAAGTTCGAAACCGAATCATCATCTAGGCCTTCAAAAGAAGAAGAAGAAGACGCCTCCGACGTCGATCATGGCTAGATGACGAAAAAACAGAGGAATTTGAATGGTTTGCTACTCTTGTTAACAACACTCCCTACCCGAAGAAGGTCGATTTGGTAGACGGTTATACATTGGAGCATGCTAAAATTCTGCAAGAAAAGTTCCATGTGAAGAAAATGATGAAATCTGAGTTGAAGCGAATCAAGAATGAAGCGTTTCAACTTCTAAAAGACAGACTCGAAAGTGCCCTCGAGATCGAATATCACCTTGAAAACATTGCTCGAGCTATGTCTAACAACATGGATTGGCTCAACCCGAAAGCAAACATTGACTTCACACAAAGGGACAACCCTCCATACTACATCGATTGGACCAAACCTCTACCAACAATTGGCCAACCAATGAACCAAGGATTCCTTTCAGATATTTCTTCAACAAAGACTTAGATTTTCTTCTACACGGTGGCGATGATTCAAGAAAATACGCTACATCGTTGACACTTCCATTCCCAAAGCCTGCCTACTCAAACCGCATAGCCATTGAGGAACATGCCAATCACTTGTTCTCCAACACAGTGGAAGCATACAACCGAGATGCATTGTATGGGATTCATCACGCCGTAACGCCGACCGAATCTACTACGTAAGCCGGTTCGAAGTCTCAACATGCTGTGTATAGTTCTAAGGATATCGTTGCCATCATACACGCTGACCTTTCGTCTAAGTGGGACTACACATTCCTAAAGAAGATCGTAGTCAAACGACAAGATGAACGGGACTATGCTTTCTCTCAGGCTGACTTTGAGAATTTGTCTCTCAATGACATCGAAGACATGTACCTTGCCAAAGTACGGGGTCGCATGAGACAATTCTCAATCAAGTACAACGCGAATTTTTCAAGTCACTTCTCATCTTCATAAGACGCATTGTCATCAAGGAACGTGTAGAAGATCTCCAAATGGCCGTTGAATCTTATCGACGCTGTCAACTTCACTCCTACAAAGCTTGATCTTCCCGATATCAACCAGCTATCTCAATATACACTCATCAAGAAACCTTTCGGCATTGTTTACCGTAGTGAACTTCAAAGAAACTTTATGAGCGTGTAGCTAACTCCATAAGTTCGGGATCATACTTTGAAGCCGGTTAGGATGGAATGGCATACAGGTTGAAGGATATACGCAGAAAATTGGGTCTCCTAAGCTACCGGAATTCTCGTGAAAGGAGGGATGTGAGACGGATCATCACAATGATTGATGAACGGTTGTTTCAAGGGATCGGGCCTGACGATTGGAGAGTTATGTCGTGGTCCACCCGTGATTAACATAACCGGCTTTCAACGCCTGCGCACACTCCTCGGGAACATCACTCGCACTTCCGGTACCCCTTGAATTACTTCCTTCATATAATTTTGGATGTTTGATTGATTATGTTAATGGCTTGTGCACACATAACGTTGTACAACCCGTACTTGTAAATAAAGGACCCCGTGGTACTGCCACAATCCTTATTAAAAGGAGCGAAAGCTTCTTACTTTTGAGTAAAACCTATCAAACCTTTCTTTTTAAGGTTTTGCTCAAAAGAACAAGTACTTTCCCTTATAATTTTCAAAACCTCAACCGCTTATATCACTCGTTGAGGGGGAGTACTTGAATTAAAACTTTGTTCAAAAATTGTTCACAAGTGGTCATTCTTCCCGCAACACTCGAAATGGTCATATTTATTCTCAACTTTTCAAAAATAACATCACATATGCCATTTTTGAGGGGAGAAAATACGTGATAAGAAATATGTTGTGTAAATGCAAATGAATCTTTGTGCTATAGACTTAACCCATGAATTGACGAGATCTTAACTGTAGTAACTCGAAAAGACTTGTCCGACGGGTAATAATTTCAAGCTAGTTCGCTAGTGATGTAAACGTGTCTCGCAAAGGACTTGTCTCAGTAGAATGTACCATTCGAGAAACTCTTGGTAGACATGAACTCTGACGGGTTTGACAACCTTTCGAGGATTGTCTACACCTTCAAGGTAGTTATTAGAGCTAATTGTCACCTAAAAGCTGACAATGCAACTCTTTAACTATGCCACGAACCGTCTCGGGGGAATGTCTATCTTGAGTTAATCAATTCAAAATGTGCGCTTCTTTCCTCATCATCTGCATTTTAACCGTTAAAACTATTAAGCACATGTGGAGGGGGAGTATTTATGCAAAATCTTATCTCAACAAGTGGTACTAAAATGTTTTTCATTCACAAACACTTTGAGAGATTTTTCACAACAATGGTTTTATGGCAACATAGGTTAGTCATGGAGTTATAAGGTGACTAAGGTTAGAATAACCGTCCTATGATCCGCCAGAGTCGGAGGGATCTACCCAGGACACCACAAATAGTTAGTATTTAGAAGTCCTTAGGTATGATTGTAAAAAGGAGAAAATGAGAATCGGAGAAAGAAGGAGTTGAAGAATTAAAAGAAATGCAAAGAAAAGGGTGAAAAGAAATAGCCCTCCAAGTTATTCAACTTAGGGCGCATACATCGGGTTCAATTCATATGCTACGGGTTGTCACTTAGTGACGCCGGTATTGAAGATTAAAAGTCGTCATGGACCCAAAGGACGCATGCACTAAACCTTCTTATCCACTCAAGTTTCTCTTAACTGAAGCTTGTTTCATTCTCACTGGGAACCCTACGTAAACTATCGGCTTTCTTTTAGAGATTGCTGGTATTGAAGAAGGAGACCCTCTCCCTAGTCTCCGCCCAAGAAAACCAAAACGCACTATTGAGTCTAGAGCCACGAGATTCATCAAAAGATCTCTTAGGTACACTTGACATTTCATCACTTGATATTCAACAATAAGAATTTTAGTGGTACATTATCGAGTCCTTCACAGATCTTAGCAACCTGTCGAGAACATTTATGAGAGGTTCACATTTGTGATCCTCAGTGATTGAATGGAAACTCGCCAGGTCAACATCAAACACTCGACAAAGAAGTCGCTTCGGCAACTACCCGTGGATTGCGCTTAGTGGTCTCAAACGGTCTACAGTCGTGAGGTGATGCTTCGCGTACCTCGACTCATCTCAATCGTAGGTGTACTTCGTACATTGTGTTATCTCACTTGTGGGACTACGATTCAAGAACGGCCTTTGTAAGAATTAGAGTTGTGTTTTCACACTATGCTGTTAACACTCTCGAAGTTCAAACTTGTAAGTGCCGGAATCCGCTTATTACTAACCGCTTAAATGTTTTCTTCTTATGGAAGCTCTGGAGCGGAATGATCGTGCAGATTCTTCTCATGCTCACGCCAACATCATCACTAATGGAAGTTCTATCCAAAAGCAACACAACATGGAATGATTCTTCGTCAATACAGAGAATCTACAAAGTTAAAGACTTAAAGAACTCCATCAAGATCGAATTCCAACGCCAAAAGAGCGTGTGAGCATGTTGAAGAATGACGTGGAGACACCGGAGCAAAGGGCACTGAGGCGCGATTTGATGCGCACAACAACATACTATCACTTTCATCACAAAGAACAATGATCAAAGAACAAAGTTAAAGATGACGCCAAAGCATAACCGTTCAAAGTAAACTATCTCTCTCTACACGGGAGATTGTTCAAATCAAGGCAATTCTTCTCACAAGAAAGAAGAATGTCGAAGACGCCAAAGCTACTATTACATCAACGCCTTCACCGCTTTTCATCACCAACACTTGAGTGTTTGTTACTCATATGTAATAACACTTGAGGGGGAGATTGTTGGAATCACTCCTAAACCTTATTCAAGTGTTAGTTACTCATATGTAATAGTTAGCTTATTATGGTCTTTATGTTTGTTATTAGCCTTAAGCTTATGTAGAAGGCCCATGAGCTTAGGCCCAAGCCCATAGGAGAAAGGAAGGGAACTAGGAGTGTTGCCCTAGCCTCCCTCCTATAAATACCTTATGTAAACCTTCATTTGAAGGTTGGTTGTTCAAGTTATTCTCTCTTTCACATACCTACGCCTAGCCGTCTATAGTATATCTTGTGTGTGTGGGTTTTACTTGTTCAATCGCCTTATCTCTTTCTTATAAGCTTGTGTGGTAAACCTTGTGACCTAACAGTCCCTATTGGAAAGAGCAACTGTTACTTGGATATGGACAAGTCTCAACACAATCCTATCTACAAGATTGTTGTGGACATACTGAAGCAAACCAATTTATTCAGTGCCTTCATCGCTTGCTCCACTATACCATCCATCTACATTCAGCAGTTCTAGGATACAGTCCGATATGACAGAATCACTGCAAAATACAGTTTTTAGATTGATGAACAATGGTTCGAACTTACAAAAGACACAATAAGAGACGCCTTCAGATCACACCAGTCATTACAAACAATTCATTCACTCCCCCACCAACACCAGAAGGTCTAATCAACTTTATCAATGAGCTAGGCTATCCTAAAGATGTTAAGACATTGTCTACCGTGATCACAAATGAAATGCATCTGCCATGGAGGGCAATCACTATGATCATCAACTTGTGTCTCACAGGAAAGACTTCAGGTTTTGAGAGACCAAGAGCTCTGCACAGATTCTTTGGGGGATAGTTAATCGTACTAACATCGACTTTGCTGAGAGGATTTGAGAAGAATTCACTCAATCCATCCACTCTTTCATTGAAGACAAAGTGAATTTGGTACAACACAAAGCGGGAAAGAAAAAGATCAATCATCTTAGGATTCAAATTATCAGGTTCACCAAGTTGATTATATATCATCTGCAAAGCAAGCACAAGTTCCACCCAAGACTGGATTCTCCACTTCACTTGGCATCTGAGGAACATGTTCTTGGGAATCTCAAATTCACAGAAAAAGGAACCAAACAAGAAGTCTTTGGGAAGGCCATACCCAAGCTCTCCTCACAAGTGACATACTCAATGCAACATACTATCGATTAATTGAATAAAGTGGCTAAGTCTATCACAAGTGAACCTCCTGCTCCCACACCTCCAAAGTCAACGCACAAAGAAAACCAAAATCCAAGACCACCAAACCTACATATGATACACTACCCAAGAAACGTAAGGGGACATCCACAACCGATGACACTCTTATACCAATTGTAGGATATTGGTAATCATAACACAAGGTCGGATTTGATGTTAGGTCGAATTCTAGAGAGAGAAAGTGGATATTCCAGAAGAGAAAGTTTTGTTGAATGATTAAGAGTAAAATAAAAACCAACCCTTTCCCATGGCTAGGAAAAGGTATATATATATATAAGACATAAAACGCCCCTACTTGGGCCGTGGAGTGGGTGACAAGTGGTAAAGACCGACCGACTCCACGGGTGATACGCTAACTAAACTAATACTACTAAGCCTACGAGCTAACCTATTCTAGACATAAATTTGGTGACCGAGTCTTTCATATGGATTTTCATAATCCTAACAAGTTTTGCACACCCTATTCATGAGATCCATAAACACAGCTGGTGCATTGGTCAACCCAAATGGAATCACCTAAAATTTGTAGTGATCATATCTTGTTTTGAATGCTTTCTTAGGGATATCTTCTTCCCTGACTCGCAGCTAATGATAACCCGATCTCAAATCAATCTTTGAGTAGACACTTTATTCTTGTAGATGGTCGAACAAATCATCTATCCTTGGTAATGTATATCGATTATTCACCTTAAGTTTGTTTAACTCCCGGTAATCGATACACATCCTAAGAGATCCGTCCTACTTTTTTACAAATAGAACAGGAGCTCCCCAAGGTGAAGAAGTTGGCCGAATGAAACCTCTATCCAATAACTCTTGCATTTGGTTGGATAGTGCTACTGGCGCTGCTCCTGGCAGCAAATCAATCTGGAATTTTACCTGACTAATAGGTGGTAAACCAGGAAATTCCTCGAGAAAAACTTCTAGAAATTCCCTTACCACAGGCACATCTTCTAGTCGTTTTTCGTCCACCTTTTTCTTCGTTACGTAAGCTAGAAAAGCGTGACATCCTCTGTTGATATATTTTTTGCTTTTTAGGCAAGATATAATGCTTAATATTTTCTTACTTTGATCACCTCAAATAATCAAAGTTTCACCCTCGAAAGGAATGTGAACCACTTTCTCGTCACATATGATTTTTGCTTGGTATTTGGATAGCCAATCCATACCAATGATAGCATCGAAGCTACCGAGTTCAATATGCATCAGGTCAATGTCGAATGGTTGGTTTAGTAAAGTTAGGGTGCAACCTCGGATTATTGTACTAGTACCTACTAGTTTTCCGTTAGCTAGTTTAATTTCGTAGGTATTGTTTAAGGCAGTTGGGGTGAGTTTATGTAAGAAAGCAAAAGTGAAAGATATAAAGCTTTTATCAGCTCCGGTATCAAATAATACTTTAGCTAGATGTTGATTGAGAGGAAACGTACACGTTGTAACTAGGGGTGTCATTCGGGCTGACCCGACCCGAACCTGACCCGACCCGAGTCAATTCGGGTCGGGTCAATTGGGTTCAAAATTATATTCGGGTCAATCGGGTCAACCCGAATTGACCCGAGTTTTAAACAAGGTTGGGTTCGGGTATGTTTTTTTAGTCTTGACCCGACCCGAACCCGACTAACCCCGCTCAACAACACTTTTACATTGTAAGAAACTCGTTTGACCCCAAACCCGAATTCACCCGACCCGATTGACCCGACCCGAGTTGACCCGAACCCGAATTGATCCGACCCGAGTTGACCCGAGTTCTAAAAAAGGTCGGGTTCAGGTATGTTTTTTTAAGGCTTGACCCGAGTTGAACCGACCCGAGTTGACCCGAACCCGTCCGGGTCAACCCGAATAACACCCCTAGTTGTAACACCCCCAAATCTCGGTATAGCAGAAGACTTAATCAATTTTTCGGGGGGTTACAATTGGATTGGTATCTCACACAAGTATAGCGAACAAGATAGTCATTATCATTCAAAACCAATCCCAAATTTAAATATTCAAAACATTAATCCCAAAATGTAAATATTAGGCCCAAATATGATTTAATAAAAAATAGGTCCCCATAAATAATCAGAGTCGATTATGATCCTTGAATCATGCCTCCTTGCCAAGCTTCCACATAACACGTACTCCAAACATCACTTAATTCATGAAATTGGGAAGCATTAATGGAACAATTTGTAGCAGTGAAAAACACATCTTGAGCAACACATTCAGAAATCATATTCTCATTCAGTGTATGCAAGTTCTTCCTTTCAATCTCATTATATTTTAATGCTCGCTCATAATCACTAACCTCAACTATCATTGCATCAAATTCCTTTTCCATTTCTTTAATGTCTGAATACATTCCCTTTTTAAGACTCTCAAAGTGAGCTTTTAGTTGTTTAAAGAAAGGAATGACTTCAGTTAAATAACATTCTTTAGTTTGCTCAAAACCTCTTTCTCCTTATTATACCAGTGGTGCGATCCTTTTCTTGCAAGTTTTCTCAAAATCAATAAATAGTTGAAAAATAACATATTGACTGATTATGGTCTTGCTTTTAGTGGCAATTGTTCTAGGAACAAGATGCATTGGTGTATTAGGAGGATACATACGCTTCTAGGCATTTTCATAAAGGGGGGGTTGGTTTCAACAATATTTTCACTTTACGCTTATCTAAATCCATTTTCGTAACACTTGTTCGGGAATTAACAATGTCTGAGGCTTAAACTTGTTTAAGGCAATCCAATTCTCCTTTTGTAATCATGGGGTGTGATGATTACTTTCTTTTCATTACATTTTGGATCAGCTAGTTTCTTGTTTAACTTTTCCCTAGTGATTTCATCCGATTTTTTATCTTCCTCGGTGCACTCAAGCTAACTAGGTTTCGTCTAGGTTTAAGGACTTCATTGCCATCATAAAGAACCTTATGAGCATTTCTAGCCTTTTTAATGACCTCTGGATTTGGTTCCTCAATAAGGGAAATGCTATGCTTATCGCTTAAGACTCTATGCTTAGTGATCATGTGAGCAATCTGAATGGTGTTCCCTTGTATGTACAACTTGTTTTCAAGTTTGTTTTTCAAAGTTTTCAGATTAGAAAAATCTTTCAAGAGTTTTGATTCCTTTGCATTAAATTCTTGCTTAAGCATTTTCACATTTTCTTGAAGTTCTTGTTTTTGCTTAGCGGTTTTAGAAAGCTTTTCTTGCAAGGAATTTACCTCTTGTTTTAATACTTCTTCTCTAAACTTACTTTTTCTAATGATTGTACGCACTTGGTCATCCATTTCCCTGCCACGCAGTGGTCAACTCAAATTTATCACGTTGTTCATAAATAGCAACACGTTCTTTATAGGCATTCAGTTCAGAAACTACAGAATCATCGAGGCACATGCAAAGTGAATTCATCAAAAACATAATCATTATTGATCTTGAGCAGACGATGTATCACTTGGTACAACTTCACTTTCACTTTGTTTCACATATTGATCATATGGGACAGCATTGATACTATCCATATTTTCAATATTTGATTCAATAGTTTCAGTTGATTGTACTTTGTCATGCATCTTTTGCACATCAGATAATCGTATAGTTTTAATACCTCTGAGATGAGTTTGTCTTTGGATGGGCTAGCTTGTGGTGAAGATGAGACCTTGGGAGAAACCATTGGAGAAATGCTAGCCATAAAATTGTGTGTGCAGTAGGTCCATCATCCACATCAGAGTCGTATGCATCACAATCAGCGACTTGAAAGGCATTCTGATGATTGTGACCTATCTCCGGAATTGGCTGCTCATCCACATCTGCATCATAGGTCTTGGCATTGCCCTCGGCAAGAAACAACAATTCCTCTTCATCCAAAGTAGCACCATTATCCCGAGCTTGTACAAGCGGCAAAGATCTTATCTCTGAAGTAATCGATTCTTCGAGGGCTTTTGGCGATGTGCGGTTCCTTGCAATGTGTCCCTCACCTCCACAATTGTAACATTTGATTGGCTTTGCTTGACCCTGATTTCCATTCCTTCCTCTATTCTGATTTGCAGGATAACCTCTACCAGCTCCACCTCTTGCTTGTTCTGTATCTGCCGTTCTTGAACTGGCCGTACCATAACCTTCCCATCTCCGGCAATGGCTTGATTATGTGGGTTGGAAGCGGTTCAGATTGTTGTTGGTGTGTGTAAGAGAGTTCATGTTTTGACTAATCAGAAGAGCCAGTTGATTAATGATGTTTCCCACGCGGTGCATCGACGCCTTGTTTGATCATAGGATCAGGAATGAGTTTGTGATTACCATTACCCATGGGTATGACTTGTGATGCTTTGGTTGTGATTCCGATGTTTGAGTAAAATGCGGTTGAATCGATGATGAGCTTGTTTCACCCTGGTTGGTTTTGAACTGACTAAGAATCATTTTTTCAAACATAGCATGTCTCTCATTTTGGAGAAGAAAGGAATACAGTTGCTCATAGTTTGTATTCTTCAATCCTTTAGTGAGCTTCACAGAGGTGACAAACTTGTGCCATTCGGGATTCATGTTTTTCACAAATTTTGAGTTCATTTGAATGTTATGCATAGTCATTCTGATGTTCCTCATATCATTAACAAGCTTGTGGAATCTCACATAGTACTCATAAACACTCTCATCCGGTTTCATCTTGAAGTGTTCAAATTCATCATAGAGTTGTGATTCTCTGTCTTCCATAGTTAATCTCAACCCGAGAGAAGCATCTTGACATTATCCCACACCGCCTTGGCTTTGTTGTGATTGATCAGCTTTGTAGATATCTTTTGGAAGACCTTGAAGTACGATGTTAGAAGCCCCTGATATCAAGATCGAATCTCTTTTCTCCTTATCATCGAGCTCATCATATGTCTTTGGTCTGTCACTTCCATAGATCATTGTTCCATCTTCACAGTATCAATTAAGTCTCTAGTTGTCTCAACCCGATATGGTCCTTCATCAGTGGATTTGAGAATGTTGACTCCATTTTCCTTTCCAAGACAGCATACACTGATTCGTTGAGCCCAAGAGTCGTAGTCGGTTCATGTCAAGCATGGGTGGACGAGTATCTCAACCACCTGCTTGAACATCCTCAAAATGTGGAGATGATTGTAAAAACGTTGGTAGACATGATGACAAATTAAACGGGATTTTATAACTCTATGATTAAACCAGGAAATAGATTCTTTCACGGAATTTTACTAAATCAAGAGAAAACCGTAGAAAATCACCCAAGTCGCTAGAAAATTATGCACCAAGTCGCTAACTACTAATTCGCTATTCCACCAAGTCGCTAAAGTCCCAAGTCGCTAAACAAAAGACAAGTCGCTAAATAGCAACTCGCTAAGCCTCTAGTCGCTAGCAAAATTTTGGCAAAGAATTCGCTAAGATACAAGGCGCTAAAGAATCAAGTCGCTAAATAGCAACTCGCTACTTACCAAGTCGCTAACACCAAGTCGCTACCCGTAGTGGAGAATCCACTACTTGTACTGTTAGTCGCTAAGTCGAAGTCGCTACCTCCACAAACTGCAACTCGCTACAAAAATGTAAAGCAAGTCGCTAGCAAGAAAAGTAATACGTAGGTCAAGTCGCTAGCAAGAAAACTTCACAAACATCACTTTTCAATCCAAAACAACCCAACCAAGATGATTCAAGCTTACCAAATGAAAACCTAAACACTTGTGATGATTCTAAACAAAAAGTACTAACAAAATCCAAGCTTTAACACAAGAAATCAACCAAATGATGCACAAACCACTAAACTTTTTCAAACTCAAAACCACCTAAAAACCACTAGAAATCCAAAGATGTGCAAGATATGATCTAACCATGGCTCTTGATACCAATTGTAAGATATTGGATTTCACAAACACACTAAACCATAATCACAAGAGGCGATAAAGGAGGTTTTAGAGAGGGAAAGTTAGAGGTTTAGGGAACTTAGTGAGAGAAAGAAAAATCTTATTATGAGCTCCAACTCTATACCTTGGAAGGTAGAGAGTATTTATAGTCTTACAATAAAACGCCACACAACGAGTTGTGGATCAGGCATACAGTGGGTAAAGACCCGTCCGTCCTCCATGGTGTTACTAAACTAAATACTACTTAACATAAAAGTACTATGACTACGAGCTTTCTAACGATTACATATACTTGAGGTGACCGACTCTTTAATACCTGGAATTTCTAATTCCTAACACTACCATTCCATGCAGATTCTCATTAGGACGGTTCTCTTCCGTCAATGTCGCAGCTTGGGCGGTTAAGATTTGAGATGGTAGAGGCGAACTAATAGTCATTCCTAGGGATCGAACGAGTAAAGGTGGAATGTTCTCCTTACGACTAAGTGCATCAGCAACAACATTGGCCTTACCAGGATGATAACGAATCTCACAGTCATAATCACTTAGCAACTCTAACCAACAACGTTGTCTCATATTCAGCTCCTTCTGATCTAAGATATGCTTCAAGCTCTTATGGTCGGTAAACACTACATACTTGGTTCCATACAGATAATGTCTCCGATTCTAAGAGCAAACACTACGACACCTAACTCAAGATCATGGGTGGTGTAGTTTTTCTCATGCTTCTTAAGTTGTTGGGAGGCATAAGCTATCACCTTCTCCCGTTGCATCAAAACAGCACCTAATCCTTTATGCCGCCGCAGCATACGACAAAATCTCCGCCTCTCTTCGCAGGAAAAGCTAGGATGGGCGCACTACAAAACTTCTCCTTCAGAAGTTGGAATGCTTCTTCTTCCTTTTCTCCCCATTCATACTTAACATCCTTCTGCGTCAGTTTGGTCAGAGACTTAGCTATTTTGGAGAATCCCTCAATGAACCTCCGGTAATAGCCTGTTAAACCTAGAAACGGGCGGACTTCTTATGGGTTCTTAAGGGCTGCCCATTCCTTAATGGCCTCAATCTTGGCTGGGTCAACATGAACTCCTCGACTATCTATCACGTGACCTAAGAATTGCACGGACGGAATCCAAAATTCACACTTAGAGAACTTGGAATACAGCTTCTCTTCTCGCAACAATTCAAAAATGAGCCTCAAATGCTCTTCGTGCTCCTCTCTACTCTTGTAGTATATCAAGATGTCGTCTACGAATACTATCACAAACTTATCCAGGTATGGCTTACATACTCGATTCATAAGATCCATGAAAATCGTTGGCTCGTTGGTCTTACCAAACGACATCACTTGGAATTCATAGTGCCCATAACGAGTCCTGAACGCCGTCTTAGGGATATCCTCCTCTCGAGCTCTAAGTTGGTGATAACCAGACCGTACGTCGATCTTGGAAAAGACACTAGCTCCTTGGAGTTGATCAAATAGGTCATCTATTCTAGGTAACGGATATCGATTCTTCACCGTCAACTTATTCAACTCCCTGTAGTCAATACACATCCGAAACGATCCATCCTTCTTCTTCACAAACAACATCGGTGCTCCCCATGGTGATGAACTTGGTCAATGAATCCCTTCTCGACAATTCGCCAACTGTTTAGACAGCTTCCTCCAATTCTCTTGGAGCCGATAGGGTGCCCGGCTACGGTGCAAAGACGGTATCAACTTGATTTGGAATTCCACTTGTCGGACAGTGGAATCCCGGCAAATCGCCGGAAACACATCCGGAAATTCTCTAACTATGGGTACATCATTAAGGTGTCTTTCACTCTTCTCCTCGCTTTTTAGAAATTCGAGCCAAGAAAAGACAACCTCCTCTATCAATGTACTTCTGGGCCTTGATACAAGAGATGATGCTCAACCGGGAAGGACTTCCACAGTCGCTCCGATCTCCTTGTATGTTCAAAACTTTTCCGCCATACGGTACACGCACGATCTTCTCATCGCAGATGATGTGTGCATTGTTCTTCAACAACCAATCCATCCTGATGATGACGTCAAAACTTCCTAGGGTAACTGGCAATAGGTCTATGCTAAACGGGTGGTCTAGGAAACTTAAGGTTCAACCTCGGACTATGGTGTCTATCTTCTACCTATTCCCATTAGCTAATTGATGGATCTTGGACACTCTCCTTGTGTCAATGATATTTTGTATAATATTATCAAGCAAGCGGAATTTACTTAAGTAATACTTAGAAGACAAATTATATGATGTATGTGAATAAACACAAGTTAACACAAAACTCAAGCTCCAATATTATTAATGAATAATACGAGTGATCTTAACTTATCACTAGGGTTACACCTTGAAGCTTTCGTAGGTAATATTGCAATATGATATGTATCTAAGACAATGACCTAGGATCTCCTTTTATACAACAAGGAGTCCTTTACAAGATAAGTATAAAGCTAACATAATAGAATATACACAAGATCTATTCTATACTTATCAAGACGCTTTTAACCTTATCATAAACTGATAGCAGTGGTAATGAAGAACTTGCAGTGGGAATACGTTTCAACTGCTAGTGTTAAACCAAGCAGTGTAAACCACTACTATCCGTGGTAATAGATTATTCCCAACAATCCTCCCCTAAACTTATGATTTCTCTGCAAATCAATAAGTTTCTTCAATAAACATTAACTTCAAGGATTTGGGAATTCAATCAAACACTTCACTTCTTTTCTCTTAACTTTTGTATAGCTCTTGAACACTGATCTTGAAGCCTTTGTAACAATGCTTTGACCTTCTCATTGTCTTCATTGACTCTTATGTGTAAGCTTAACATTACTGTAAGAGCTCCAACTCTAAGTGGATATTCTTTCTCGCAAGCATGAAAAGTCTTCTCCATTTGCTATAGAGACATGATGAACTTTACATGAATCATAATAAAACCATTTAGTACCAATACATGTGAATAAGGTTTTCCAGTAGTCATCATCAGCATTTGGTTCAAAAAGCCTTCTAAGATTTACCCATAACTGCATCTCCATTGCATCTTTGAGATCTTGAGCATTAAACCTTTCTTGAACTAATTTCCATAGTGTATTAAGGTCATCTCTGTCAAAAGCTTTAATAAGATCTTCAAATGTCATGAATGATGAAGTTTCACCTCCCAGCTTTGTAATCTTCCATGTTGAAGCAAAATTGCTAGCAGTGTAAACTTTCCAATCAATGATAGGATGTCGAATTTGCAGTGGTTCGGATAAAAATCTCATCTTCAATCACAATCATTTCAGGTCATTTGATCTTTAGTGAACTTCTCGAGGAATCTCCTTCTCAGTATACTTTGTATAATCTTCATCAACCTTAGTCTTCTTAATAGTTTGAGAATCACTTACTTTAGCCTTTCTTCAAACTAGGAATCTCTCTTTCTTCTTCTTCAGAACCCATTGGAATAAAAGATTTATCTTGTTTCACGCTTCGTAGTAAGCCTTTTCAAATTGATCATCAGACATTCCTTTAAATTGATGCTTTTTCCATTTACCAACATGACAACAATAAGACTTCATGTATGCAAGTATTTGAGCCTTGGTTGGTTGTCTTGGTTTCTTCTGACCCTTTTGACTGAATTAATCACATTTTCAAGTGCTTGATTGTTCTTCATTTTAATAAAATCCTTTAAGCGGCGGTTCTTTGTTCCTCGCCATTAAGGATGCATCAACAACAAGGTCAATTGCCTTTTTCTTGATTTCGGATTATTAGCCACGGCGAAATGAATATCTTCTTCAGTAGGAACATTGCTAAACTCTGGAGCTTTTTCTTTCATAATTGTAGGTTGAACAGTGGAAATTGAATCTTCAATATCTTCCATTCTATCCAATCTTTTAGCTTCCAAAAATCTTACAACTTCCAGTTCTTTCAATCTTTTCTTCTCAAACTTTCAAAGCAATTTGATCTTCTGCAATCTTCTTAGCAAGTTCTCTATCAAGATCAATCTAAACTTTTCTTTTCTTTGAAATCTTACCTTCAGTTGCTTTGTACATCTTCCATAACGCGCTTTGTGCGTCTTCAATTTATCAAACTCTTCACTTGCAGTGGCAATATTTGGCTCTGCAGTGGAAATAAAATCAGTGGTAAAATTAGTTGCAGTTTGGAAAATGTCTTGATCTTCAAGTTGCTCTCCATGAGTTTCAGCTTCCTTTGCTCCTTTACTTCTATCTCCTTCATCTTCAAAATCAATTTTCCTCCCCTCAGTGTCAGAACCTTTTGATGAAAAATATTATTATGTCAGTAAGAATTGAAGTAATGACTAGCCAATTGAGAGAAAAAGATATATAGGGTTAGGGTTTAGAATTGATGCGCAAGTAAAATTATCTTTAGAAAGTAGTTATAATATAGTAAGAAGATAATTTACTTAAAATATTAACCTATATATATGACTATCGTGGTTACTTTCAGCGGCTAGTGAAAAATAAATTACTGACATAATCAGTTGTAATGGCTAGAATAACAGTGGTAAAATAACAACTGGAAATTGTGAACTAGCAGTGGTAATTTTTCACAAAAATTTCAAAGAGCAATGGAAAATAAAATCATTAGAAAACAATCACGCTCCCAATACAGTTTTTAGCAAACTATCAGCTATCAACGGATTTGATATGTCTTTACCATGAGCCGTTTGCTATGGACTAGACAACTCTTAATCATAAAGAAAATATGGTGAGTTGATAACCATATAGTTTTTGGTAAACTATCAACCATTAACGGATTTTTTAAGTCTTTACCAGTAGCCGTTTGCTCTGGACTAGTTGATTCTTATGTGTATTAGACATGGTGAATCAATAACCATTTGATGTGTATCTTAGATATACACCTTTTAACTCCAACTCCTCATCAAAACTTGATATACATATTAGTAAAAGATGAGAATAACCAACTTGATATAAACCAAAGTTACCTTTAACCAAACCATTACCCAAGCAAAATATCTTCCAAAGTCAACTCAATAATATCTATATTTACTTCTTGACCTACCAAAATCGAAAAAAGGTAAATATCTTCATTAAATAACCCTTCAACCGACTTTGTCTATATAAAGAGGCTTGGCTTAAGATAAACTTCATCAAATTTTCATTCAAACACAATATTCCCAAAACCATAAGCATGAGCAATCCTTCCAACACTATCAACATCTCTTGACTCGGAAGAAGAGTATGTAATTGAATCGAATCATCTTGAAGCATCAAGATGGTTTGGATATTTCCCACCGGTCGGCTCTTCATCCAAAAGATATACTAAAGAGCGCTAGCGTAAGCTGCAGCTAAGCCTGAAAAATCTCTTGAGTTCTATTCCGATTCATCAGATGATGATGATGCAAATGATGAAACCTATTCTATTGCTAAAGATTTGCCAAAAGCTCTTTCAATAGCACCGAAACACTATCTCCAATATGAAGCGGATATCGGTTCAACAAGGCCTGCAATGCTACCAAGACCTCCTCCACAGATTCTTGGGCTTCCATGTCCAAGAATGCAATCCACTTTTGAGAACATGAGAAAAAGAGCCAGAAAAATAAACATGACTATGTGGGCAAGGGCAAGAGGCCAATGGAATAGCTGAAGATAGTAATAGGATGTGCTAGGTTTCAGTTTTTGTGTTTTAACTAGGAGTACTTTTGGTTGTAATGAATAATGTGTTAGTAATGAAGTTCCTTTGTTTTTTCCTTTTTCCACTAAAATATAGTTCCCACTGGTTGCAATATAGTTCCCACTGTAAAACATAATCATCAGTGGACAGCTTAGATAGGATCTAAACAACCTTGAGCATCGATTCACCAGAGAGTAACAATTGTAAACAAAAATCCTTCAAACTGCAATTTACTAACATAAACCAAACACTGGAATTACTATTGTGTTGGCAGTGATTAATATATTGAAAGAATTAAGCATAGCAGTGGCTATATACTCAATAAAGTCAACACTTAAGCATTGATACATTTTCCAAGAATCTGAGGACTCCAATTTACTCCTCAACTACTTGCACCTTCCCCTCATTAACTTCTTGAATTCAACTTAATATATATAAAAGCAGTCATCAACACAAACCACTTAAATCACATACTCCAAAACTTTCACCCTCAAAGATCATCACTTCAGCAACACCATGAGTCAATCTAGTCCAATCAATCTTTCTTCTAGCAGTTCATTTGATAGTTCATGGGATGACTTTGTTTTGAAAAACCAGGAGAGTTGAAAAGAAGAGTATAAGAAGGTTGTATCCAGGAAGAGAAAGCATTCACTTGCTCTTTCAAATCCTTTTCTCGCTAGACCTTCATCACTACAACCGAGCCTCGAGGATGCAACAATCAAAGAAGATAGCTCGAGATCAGCTCCTATGTGTCTCCATATGTTAGATGATGAGACCTCCGGAAGAGTCCCGAGTGTTCCTCCTCTTGCGCGGTAGCTTCTCCGAAGAACTACAATCATCATCTTCTCTACCATTACTATCGGCACCACCATCGGCAGTTCCTTCATCATCGTCACCACCTACAAGTATAGTGGTGATGGGTTTAGCAAGCCCTAGGGTGTATTCTGGATTAACATACGTGTGGTGATCCTAAGGTGATGCCAAGCTGGGGCTTTCCCAAGAAGCCATAAAGGATTGATGATAGGTTAGGAAGGGGATGGGTTAGGAAACATATGTTTGGGGTAGGTTGTTGGTAGTTGTTATCAGTTGATGTAGTGATGTTTGTACTCTGTACTTCATGGATGTAGTTTTCTTGCACTCAGGTCAGTTGTAATAATAATAAGAATCCATGTTTTCCTTTATCTTTAGTGTTCCTGCATCACACATCTTTAATCTACTAACTTCATTATCAAAACTGACATCGTCCATCATAATGCTCAAAATCGAAAGATAAGACTTGTTGCGGTCATGTGCCTTGAACACCCACTATCTATATATCCTTGATCGACTTTTTGTCCTTGGATGTTCCTGCACATAAGAGTAAAGAGTTAGTTTCTTTTGGGGACCAAAGCCATGATTGACTTGGATCTGCCTCGTGTATCAATATAGTTAAATCTATCAAAGGTCATTGATACACCATTGGGATTGGTTGTAGAGGTACTTCCTTTAGGTTTCCATTCCCAACGTCTTTGAGGCCTTCACGATTGCCCATGTCCCCCTTTTCTTATTTAAAACCCTTGCAGTGGTAACTTTTGAATGGCGTGGTAGCGGTGGTTTCTTTTAGGTACCCACTGTTGGTTATTATTAACCTTTTTAGCTTGAAAGGTTCTTTTTCCTGTTTGTGCTGATTTATTAAAACTTGTTTTGGTGTTTGCACTTTTAACAGGTGACTTAGGGTGAGCAGTGTTAGCAGTTTTTGGTGGCAAGTGTTTTTGAGGCCACTTCTTAGTTGAATTGCTCTTGGGACCATTTTGCAATGGGAATTAGGGTGTACATTATGTTGATACTTGTTAGTCTCCACCCTTTTATACCCATAGACTTCCCTTCTCCCAACATGATAGTCACAATAAGCATGTGAATGATCAAAACTACCACAGATATAGCATGCCTTATTGTTCATAACAAAATTACTACCTAGTTGTTGAGATTTAACATGATTCCAACTCCTCTGGTTACCCCTAGGAGCTGTAGGCTTGTTCCTATACATCTCAAAGATACCTTACAGGTTGGTCTAGGTTTATTAGCTGATTTCTTAGGTTCCTCTGTACAGAGTATTAACAACTTTTGGTATAGTAGTCTCTACATTCTTTTTAACATTCTCATCAACAATTGATGAGTCACTAGCACTCTCAAATACATCATTATCAAGCTTACTCTCTTCCTCACTCTTCACCACTGTGTTCTTTAAAGGACCATATTCTCTTTCAAGTTCCTTAAAGTCTTCTAAACCTGTATGAGCTAAATCTACACCTGGAGGTGATGGAACACCCCTTAGTGGTGGAGGCGCAGTATTATAACCCATACCAGGCTTAGCTTTATTATATATTTGAGCATTCCAAATTTTATCAATTGACTTAGACTGATGATAACATGTGTCTACTGTTAAATTGACATTTTCAATTTTCTTTTGGAGTTTTTCAAGCTCCTTTTGGTATGCTTCATTCACAGCTGTTGTATGTTCTACCTCTCTCCTAAGAAGAATCATATCATCATTATAATTTGACTCATTTGCATGATAGTGCTCTATTTGCTTTTCTAATCTTGCCATAGCTCTCCTAAGATTAGCCACGTATAATTAGCGGTATATAATTCTTGCCTTTCATTAGAGTACAAATCATTAAGTCTTTCAACTTCTTTAGCGTCCTACATGTTTTAGAACAACTATCAAAGTTTTGTACCTCGAATCGAGAAAAGCCATGAGAGCAAATTCAGGTAGCAACAAGAGCGACATCTGAATGTTCTTTTTCTTGTTCATCAACCATGAAACTCCAATCATAGCTCACACCATCAATAGCCAACATTGCCTTTGGTTCTTCCATAGTTGGTCCCTTCTTTTGCTTGTACCATGTAGACCTGTTGTCCTTGGTCTTTGGTCTTCTACATTCTCTAGCAAAATGTCCAAACTTGTGGCGGTTAAAGCACTCCACTTTCTTCTTATCAAAGCCTGCAGTATCATCACCATTAATGTGGATAGGCTTGCCGGTCTTCTTGTAGAATTTCTTAGCCCTCATGCTAAGAAGAGCTATCTGCCATTTTATATCCATCTCCTCCAAGTCATCTTCATCAATTTGCTCTATGTCTTCATGAGTTAAGACAGAGCCATCAACTTATGTGGAGATAAAAGCATAAAAGCTAGGGTCTCCAATACTAGCAACCTTCTTTTTGGAACCTGCAGTGGTAACATTAACATTACCAGTGGAAACTTTAGAACCTACGGTGGCAATATCATCATCACTTTCATCTTCAGAATCATCATTGTCAACAGAATTTGACAACAATGCCAAGCTACTGGAGCTTGTACCAAGTTTCCCTGCCTTCTTCAACCTTTGCTCAATAAGTTTGAAGTTGTTGTAAAGATCATTGAGCTTCATTGTTTCTATGCCTGTTTTGTTTTCCCAGACAGTAACATTTGTTTGAAACTCTGAAGGCAAACTTCTTAGAAACTTCAAATTGAGGTCTTCCTTTTCTACCTCAATGCCAAACCACAGTTAGTGTAACAATCTTCGGAAGTTTGGTAAAAATGCTATCAAGTGAGTCATTGCTTGAAGCAGAGAAGTTTTCATAACTTTGCTTTAACAATGTCTTCTGAGTCTTCTTTGTAGCATCATTACCACCAAACACTGAGCAAATCTCTTCAAACAGTTCTTTAGCATTCTTGAATTTGCTGAATGCAATAATCTGGTCTCTAGGAAGAGTCATCGACAAGACTTCTAGCTTTAAGATCATTCTTCTTTTGAGCTTTTTCAAGATTTGATTCGTGCACGAAACTTTCACAACATTTGTGTCACCTATTTTGGAAGTAGTGGTCACAGACTTGAAAGAATCACCAAGTTGAATAATCTCCCACGAGCATAGTCTGTATGAGGAAGTATTGCTCAATCAGTATCCTCCACATCTCAAACTCATTAAGCTTAAGCTAGGAGTGCAGGTGTAGAAGAAGAGTTTTATTGGTTGTTTTCCATCTCCATTGTCTTGAGTGAGTGAGTCAAGCTAATTCTTTGGATCTTCTAAAACAAAATATCGAGAACCAGCGCTCGATACCACTTGATGGATCCTGGACACTCTCCTTGTGTCAATGATATTTTGTATAATATTATCAAGCAAGCGGAATTTACTTAAGTAATACTTAGAAGACAAATTATATGATGTATGTGAATAAACACAAGTTAACACAAAACTCAAGCTCCAATATTATTAATGAATAATATGAGTGATCTTAACTTATCACTAGGGTTACACCTTGAAGCTTTAAGTAGGTAATATTGCAATACGATATGTACCTAAGACAATGACCTAGGATCTCCTTTTATACAACAAGGAGTCCTTTACAAGATAAGTATAAAGCTAACATAATAGAATATACACAAGATCTATTCTATACTTATCAAGACGCGTTTAACCTTATCATAAACTGATAGCAATGGTAATGAAGAACTTGCGGTTGGAATACATTTCCACTGCTAGTGTTAAACCAAGCAGTGTAAACCACTACTATCCGTGGTAACAGATTATTCCCAACACTAATTCCACATCGTAACTGAACCCTAGAGGTGTTTGGGAAATTCCTAGTAATGGCATAAAGTTGGTGGATACGAAACTCATATCGGCACCGGTATCAAACAGTATGGAAGCATAGCGTTATTGAAGGAGCGTGCATCGTAACTACGTTAGGGTCCTCACCAGCTTCCTTCCCAATAGCATACACATGCGTTGTTCCCACGTCTCTCTGCTGATTCCTAGCTCTCTGATTTCCCTGATTCTCCACAACCTCACGCTTCACTGGGTTTAAGCCATTACTTCCCACACCTTGGTTAACAAATCCTCCTCCATTACCGGGGTTTCCTTTCATCCACGGCTCTCGGCACTCATTCTTGTAGTGCCCTTTCTTTCCACATCCAAAACAGGTAACAGTGGCCTTTCAGTCCGCTCTTTGTGTAGTTTGAGCCGCAGCAAATGGACGGGACCTACAGTCTTTGGCCATGTGTCCTACCTTAGAGCAATTCCTACACACAATTGAGCATGGTCCATGGTGGTGTCGATTGCAACGACCACACAAAGGCTTGCTACCTTCATAACCCTTATTCTCTCCATTTCTTATGGCGAACACCACTGGTGTCTCTTTGCCGTTTGTTGCCATTCCCTTTAACAACTTCATTCCTTTTCCTCTTATCACTCTTATCATTCTTACCCTTGTCTCCTACTTCTAATACATAAGAGTCCATCAAACGTTGAGCCACATTAATTTCCTCATGCAAGTTAAGCGGCTTCTGGCGATGACATCATTCCTGGTTGCTAAAGGCAATCTATCGGTATACCTCTCAATACTAAGGGCTTCATGCGAACCATATCGGGGTAAAGCAAATGACAACTCTTGGAAATGACGATTGTAAGTCGTCATGTCGGTACCTTTAACCTTATGGTTCCAGAACTCAATCTCTAGCTTCTTAACTTCATTCCTAGGACACTAAGTCTTGATCAAGAGAGCCTTAAACTGGGTCCAAGTCATGCTATAAGCTACATCACTCCCTACATATCTATAATAGTTGTTCCACCAGGTCAACGCTTCGTCCTTCTAGGTAAATGTTTCATACTTAACCTTACAATCCTCTTCACAGTTGTTAACGGTAAACACGGACTCAATTTTCTCCATCCACCTAGTTAGGTAAACCACTCCCTCGGTTCCTCTGAACTTGATGGGACCACATAATCAGAACTCTTTGTAGGTACAACCTCGAGTTCGATTAAGCGATGGGGTTCCACGGAGGTGTTAGAGATTAGACTCAAATAGCGGTTCGGCTACATGTTGCGTCACAAGGTCGATGTGGGCTGGGTCCAAGGTGGAGGTTTTGTGGAAACAGGACCATTCTCACGATCGTTCACATTTGGGTTCTCTACAGTTGAGTTATCGGTGTTCGGGTTCTCAACGCGGTGGTGTGGTCGGGTTGGATGAAGACCTCGACGGACGGGGCAACCACAACGGCGGGCTGCTTTCGGTTAGTCCTAGGCGGGTTTCGATCTTGGTGCCATCGTTAGAAGGCAAGAATACAGATTTCATAAGTTCACAATTTCACGCTCTAAAAGACCGAGTTGGGTTCCAAGGATCACCAAATAACACTCGAATACATAATCAAGGTCAACAAGGATAATGTTATACCATAACAAAACAACCAGAGACCGAATCATAACTAAAGGATGCACGCTCTAATAATCATAACTCATAGGTTCCATAGTGGAATACATGAAAGGATACGAAGAAATCAAAAAAGATTCTAACAACGATACTAATAAGATAACTAGGATAGATCTACATCTCGAACTAGAGACTACTCAGTTTCAAGATGGTACAACGCCATGAATCTAACACAATCTAGCCACGACTACGAGCACTCCTAAATGATCTCGGACATCATCCATCACTCTCTATAGTGACAAAATCCTAGGCAGTCGCGATCTTTCTTAAGATTCACGACCTCCTCCTCCACTTCGTCGACCTTGCGGCGGCAGTGCCCTCTGGGCTATCGAATACTCGCTTTGGGTTCCTACCTGCGCATAGAGTTTCGACATACCCTCTCTCAAGGCCATCGACTTCTTCTCCATCTTAGTCATATCTATCCTCAAATCCTCTACACCAATCCTCGACACTCCATCTAATCAATCTGACAACCTACTAAGGCTAATATTCTGGGATATAATCCTCTCCCATATCAAACCCGTCTCCCTATACTCCTTAGGCTCTGAAGCAATCTCTAATGCTATCTCTGAACCTAATGGGCTACCTATCTCAGGTGAGTGTGGAGGTGAACCAAAATCAAAATCTTGCCGGAGAATGGGGCTTAGGAAAAGGTAAAGGAGAGCACGGTCACGGAGAATGTCCATAATGCAAGACTGCTGCAAGGGAGGAGTACCCCATGGGATATCCTCATCATCCACCTCGAGGATCCTCATCCTCATCTACATACTCTCTGCTCAATCTCATGCTCCTCTTGCCCTCATCTTGGAGGGAGAGTCAATGAGTTGGAGTCTCTATGTGGGTGAATCCTAAGGTGAGTACAGTAGGGATCTAGGTCTTCGAAGACATGGTGATGCTGGTGGTGATGACAGAAGAGAGTGAGCTTCTAGGTGAATAGGTGATGATGGTGGTCGCACGGACATGCGGGAAATACAACGAGTAAGTCTAGAGTGCGGGCTCGTGCTAAGACCTGATGCAAAGTGAAACTGCCTAGATGAGCTAGAGCGTCGATGATGATGATGAACTAGAGTGATGGGCAATCACCTAGGGATCACCCTGCGCAACAGTCATGAGAGTCAATCTTTGGGAACTAGCGCAAGGACATCTTCAGACACATCATAAGCTAGTGAAGGCATAGTCTGTGACAATGGCATAGGGTAGGTATAAGTGTTTGAAAACAACTAGTTATAATAAGCGCATCAACTCAACCAAAACATATATCGGATAATGAAAGCTGTAAAATAGAGGTACCGCATTACTCAAAATATGCCTTTAAATAAAACACGTAAGTTCTGTTCTATCACATAATCCACGCATCATTTAATCCCAATCAAATCAATCATATAATCAAGCTCATAATCCCAAAACCAATAATCATATCTCAAAACAAAACATCTCAATAAACAATTCACAATTCATAATATCTCATAAATCAAATCGCAGTTCATACCAAAATCAAATAAGAAGCTTCGGCTTGGCAGGCAGGCATGCGTCAGTCGAGGATCATTTTTCTTACAAAGTGGTTATAGTTTAGGTTTTATTAAATACCTATTTCTCTAAAACCTTGGCTCGATACCAACTGTAACACCCCCAAATCTCAGTACAGCGGAAGACTTAATCAAGTTTTAGGGGCGTTACAATTGGATTGGTATCTCACACAAGTATAGCAAACATCATAGTCATTATCATTCAAAACCAATCCCAAATTTAAATATTCAAAACATTAATCCCAAAATGTAAATATTAGGCCTAAACATGATTTAATAAAAAATAGGTCCCCATAAATTATCAGAGTCGATTATGATCCTTGAACCATGCCTCCTTGCCAAGCTTCCACAAAACACGTACTCCAAACATCACTTAATTACTTGATAAAACATGCTAAAAGGTCAATTCATTTGGTGAGTTCATAGGTTTAAATTCAAGTAAAAAGTAGTGGACCTGTAGGAGTTAATTTGTTATGCGAGACCTAAGATAGATACACATCAATCACAAACAAATATCATATCCGATATCATAATGGGCCCCTAGCGACACTAGATAGAACAGTCGTAGCAAAGTCTAGAACGATTGCTAACCATGGACTAGGTCGAGGTAGAAGTCTATACTTAGCTAGGCAAGTGTTATAGCAATTAGGATTGCTACCTTAGACTAAGGCAACAACTACCACATATCTATCTAATCAGTCAAGCACATAAGCAAATCAAAATAGTTTAGAAGGTCCAAAAATAGTAGCATGATTCTCACCCCAATTTAGTTAAAAAAAAAATAGATAAAAGTGGGGCTATGAAACTCACCTCAAGCAAGCAACGCACAAATAAACACTAGAAGAAGATAACTGACTAATCACGGCAGACAACTATCGACTTCGGCACAACCTATTATTATAAACCAATTTTAATATATATTTCCCAAAATCAACGTTATCTACCCCAATGTATTCCTTTTCTTTATCTCCAAAAATGTCTTGTTTCACCATTTAATCCTAGCGTTTGGTATCCTCATGTGGGTGTATCGACTCAATATGATATCATGAATGCACTCAAACAACCAATATGTGACTCGATGCAACACAATGAGAGTCTAAGCGATAAGCTCCATAGTCCAATAAGTTTCGGAATAAATAGTATACCTTATCGAATTCGTCAACTCGATAAACTCAATTATTTATTAGGTGCTATTATCCCATAAACCGGTCGCATCCTAACGAGTCATAAATATAATTCACCCATTAATAACGCTATCCTATGTACCTAGCGGTCTCTTATTAGATTCGTCAACCTAATAAGTCCGCTACCCACGTGGATCGACGCTATTAATGTTAGGTCATCCGTAACCCATGCACAACGTAAACAATTTAAATACTTGAAACTAGTATTAAATGCTCATAATTGGCATATTTCGATAAACGTGCACTCGAAACATTAAATACTTATTAATTAGAAAACATTTCCATTTTTAGTCGTTAGTTTCCATTTAAAATAGTAAATAACAAGACAAGTCTTGTTATCGATATTTTTGGTATAAAAGTCTTTTTATTATTTATGTTTCATAGTTTATTAGCATTTTCATATATATATATTTCGTCAATTTCAATATTAGTTTCATATTGTCATTCGTTTCGAGTCCACAAGCACGAGTCATGACTTCTCGGCTTTTAATCAATCTAAAGTCCAAAATATACTAAAGTCCATGTTACGGCGTTGTCGGGGTCAACTATTGACTAAAAAGTCAAAAAAACACCGACGTTGCTCAAAGTTGACAATTTATATAATAAGTCCAAATAAAAGTCATAATAGCGCAATTCAATCTCAAATCAACCCAATTCAATCTCGCCAACCAATCAACCAACCAAATATACCCAAAACCAATGTTATGACCTAATGGTCATGACGCGTCCGGTTAAGACCACGCCAACCAAACAAGCTCTAGAAGCTTTTCGGCTCCACGCGTCTCATCCAAACACCAACAATATCAACTAACAAGCTACCACAACAACTTCGACCGGACCCGTGGTCCATGAGGGAGTCACGCCTCACCACAATGACCCATCGTGGGTCGTGTGGCTCGTACGCCCCAACACTCACATCCAAACACTCCCAAATGGCTTCCACAACATCCAAACACAATCAATCAACCTCAAATCATCATCCAAACATCAAACCCATCAACTAATCCTAATCAAAAACATGAAACATGACCTAAAATGCAAAAACCCAACAATATGATACACCACATGATACCAAATCACTAGCTACATGTTTATTTAAGTGTAAATTAGTTTTAATCCCAAGTTTCACCCAAAACCCACCATGGTCGAGCCATGGTCGAGCCAAAATAAAGCCATACGAGGATTTTCATAGCTTAAACAAGCTTGACCCATGTTCCATTTACCTTTTTACAACCCGATCTACAAGATTTAATGAAAACCCTAGAATCATGAATCGTATTTGTAAGATTTGGAGGTGTTAATGTAGGCTTTTGTGAGAGATTTTTATATGGATGGAAAGAGGAAAGAGAGATCTATAAAATGGTGGGGGAGGTGTATGTTCACTCGCCGAAAGTTAGCCAGAATTTGTCCGGCAATGTGGCGGCGGTTATGGTGTTATTTAGGGTTAGGGTTTTGTTTAGTGGAAGAGAGAGAGAGAGAAAATGTGTTATTGTGTGTATTTTAGAGAGAGAAATAAAAGATTCATATGTGTGAGGAGTGGGATATAAATACTAGGAGATAAGGGACCTCAACATAAATGAAAAGGGAGGAGGAGGGCGCCGGCAATGGTGAAAAAGGAGGGGTCGGAGTAGTAATTTTTCGTAAATTATCCCCGTGTACCCATTCCCGAGCTCATATATTGTCCTACGGGTGTCCCACGACGTTCATTCAACTTTCTATTATGTTTATTTATATTTTTCCATGAGTTTTGACTATTTATTTGCCAATTTTCGAGTTACGGTCTAAAAGTTACGTTATTTCTTGTTTTAGGCTTTTATTATGCCGAATCGAATAGTGCCTATCAAAAAGAGTTAAAACTCACACGATAACTCATTCAATAACAAAATAAATCATAAAAACAAATAAACGATATCAAATCAAGTCATGGTCGATAAAAATAGTGATAAAGGCAAAAGCTCGGTTTAAATTGCCAGTTGTCACACTCGTGACTACATCCGGGTTGTGCTGAGTGTTTCCATCTCCGAGTACATAAGCTCTTTTTGGCGGGGTTGTTCGGTTAGCATCTTGCTTTGGACACCAATTCTTGTAGTGTCCTTTCGTCCTGATCGTGACATATCCGATTATTGGTTGCAAATTAGCAGCGGTGGCTTTGCAATCTACAATCCGTGGCTTTGTTTTCGATATCTTCCGCACTTTAAAAACAAGGCCCATTGTGACGCATCTTGCATCGGTTGCGTAGAGGCAAAATTCTTGCATAACCACTTGCCCCATCGGGTGTGGCTCGTAAGCTCTGCGGTTTCACGCCTTGTTCTGTTGTTGGTGATGGTTGTTCCAGGTTACATTTGGTAATTGTGGCTATTTTTTTGGTTGTTGTAGTAGGTGTTATTGTTGGGGTAGTTGTTGTGATGATGGGTGTTTATCTTGTCATCAAGTTTTCGTTTGTGATCATTACTTCCTTGGGTGGAACCATGATTGACTTCGATCCATTAACCGAGCAATGGAAATTGCTTCTTCCGATTCTTGTGTTTTTATGAGGTGACATTCCGTCAATACTTGAGGCGGTCCTTGGTATACTTCTCCAATGTTTTCTCAAGATCGGTACTACCGTTGGGCATATCTGCGAGTTCTTGAAACTTTCGATTGTAGGTTTTGAGATCAGTTCCTTTCACAACCAGTTGGTGGAACTCATCTTCCAGCTTTTTAATAAGGTTCAATGACCTCATCTTGACAAAATCCTCATCTTGGTGAGACACTAAGAACTACAATGTAACTCCTTTAAGTGATAGCAAATCCCTTTTGCTAGATTTGTCAAATCTTCGTCACAACATTAAGCACGAACAAGTTATCGTTAAAGTGTAACACCCACTTTAAGATATGATAAGAACACGCATTCATGAAATTCCACTTCACCTTCAAATAAATGATAAATAATCGTCTTCGTAACCAATTCTTTAAAAACCAAAAATGATCCTTTGAACTTTTAAGAACATTTAACCAAAATCCAAAAATACAAACCTCTTCATGTGTGTGTCGTTTGATATCACAAATAAATCCGAGAACCTTAACCACGTACAATCCAATTCTCCATAAATCCATAAATAAAACCATGTAGCAAATACGAACAATAAAATTTTCAACGTCGAGTCACTTGTATTGTCGTATCCTACACAAGCCATATCTCTTGTTTCTTTTGAAAACATAGGCACTACATGTATTACATATCCATATCCATATCCAACCATAAATGCAACTCAGGAATAATACTAGCCAACTCAGAAAAATACTCACCATAATCATAATTTCAAACAAGAGCGAGCATAGTAATCTCGATTGGCGGCACTAAATTATCATGTGTACTCCATTCCTTTACCACTTTCTATCATGTTATCACCATCAATCCAAATCAATTAAATCGACTCTCAAATGATCAACCAACTAAATCTGCAATCGAAGTTTAAACTACATCCAAATCTATAAGCAAATAAGCAAACCTTAGTGATGAGAGTCACAAGCAACCAGTTTACAAATCCTTTGAAATCATCTTCGTCTTGTCGCAAAACCATACTTCGTACTATCGATGTTATCCTTTACTTTTATGATAACACAAATTGCTCAGCAATATTTAACATGAAAGACAACAAGCAGTAGTGAAATCCAAATAGCAGTAGTAACATGTAGAGTGAGCAGCACTAAATAATCATAAGCGGTAGTAACTTCGCGCTAGCAACCGGATACACAATAAAGGTAGCGGCGAAACATTAAGATAGCGGCGTAAAATTACTTACTAGCAATAGTTTCCAGTATAACTAGCGGCCAATGCGAGATAGAGCAATAGAAATTGTTAATGAGTAGCAGCAGTTAGTAGCTTAAAGCGGTATGCAGCGGCAGGAATTTAAGCATAGCAGTAGTAAGTACTAATAGCAGTAGAAACTATTACAAAGCGAGCACCAGTAACTTATAAGTATCTTGCATCATTTGTCCACCTCGGCGTAGTAACCAATTACCATTCACCAACGGTATTAACCTTAACAAGCGGTGAAACATGCGAACTAGCATCACGATAACTCCACTATAGTAGCACATCATAAAGTTGAGCATCGTTACAATACTTACGGTGACGAACCAACCTTTAAACCCTAACCAAGAACATCAATCCTTAACCCATCAGAGAACGACCTTGTTACGAATAGATTCGGGTTTCAACGACTTTGAACAAAGAAACCCTAATTGAACTTTGAATGCAATCGTAACGCAGACATAAGCCCGATAAGGACGGCATTTGTAACTTAGAAGCTTATGACAGATTGAGATGAGAACGAGTAAATTGCAAAAACAAGAAGACTACGGGAATTTTATAATACCTTGTAGCATAGTTGAATTAAAGTACATAAATGCATTAGCCGATCAAGAATCAGATGTGAACATAATGCCTTTGTCGATTTACCATAAGTTGACTTGTGATAAGCCGGCTAACACAAATCTTAGACCCTCTTTAGAAGATCATTCCTATGTATATCCTATAGGAGTAGCCGAGGATGTGTTAATTGAGGTGGTAAATTATGTATATCCGGTTGACTTTGTGATTGTATACATTGAAGAAGATGATTATATGCCTCTCATTTTCGGAACACCATTCTTATCTGCCGCTAAGGAAACTATTAAATGTAGAGAAGGAGTGATGATAATCAAGGAAGGCAACAATAAACTTAGAATGTACATGGTTCCCCACCATCCTAAGAAAGATAGAAAAAAGAGAAAACTAGATATCAATCCATTGATTGGCACTTATCATGTAAGTCAAAAGATTTTTGAGTGGGAGAAAAGGATTAAGCAATGCAAAAAAAAATGAGATAGAAGTGGAGAGATGGAGAAATGACGTTTACAAAGAATGGTGTATGACGGGGCATAATTTCTTTTTTATGGTCATGAGAAAGATGATAGTGATATTAGGATGGAGGATGGAGTTATGTAATAGGACATGGCTTTGAGTCTAGCTACAAGACTTGTAAATAAAGAAAAACGCTTAGTGGGAGGCAACCCATGTTTATTTGTATGGTGTTTTTCATTTTAGTATTGTTTGTGTCATATATGCTTTATTATGATTGTTTAATTTTCTATGTTTCGAATAATTTGTGAAAATGTTTATTTTGTTTTTTACTCCGTCTTAATTGCATATAAAGGTATTTTACAAAAAGATAAGTGTAGGGAAATTCTTATTTAGTTTAAAAGAATGAAATTAAAAAATGAAAAGTTTACAATTTATAATTAACATATATTCTATCTTGTTTGCTGTTTGTTTAAGTCAACTTGCTTTTATCAGTCGAGATAAATATTTTACAGAATCTGAGGTCTTAGAAGTTATAATTTTTTAGAAATTTTCCAGAAGACAAAACGAAAAAAATCTGTCAGGTTACCCTGACGGCGTCACCATCTCTGAGTGACGGGGTCAAGTATTGTAGCACTTATTATTTTCCAGGTTTTTGTTTTATGTTGAAATTTAATTTTTGATAATTTTCAGAATTTTTAAATTTTCTTGATTCTTGTATTTAAAAATTCTGAAAATTAATATGTATAGTCTATTACTCTATACATCTTTATTACTCTATATTTAAAAATTCTGAGTAGAAATGTAAATAAATATAGAGTAATAAAGATGCATTCCGGGATCGCTAGTGAGATCACATTCGTGTGATTAGGATTTATTAAATAATAAGAGGCATTAGGATAACCTTTGTTTTTAGCCTGTTTTGTTATAATCACATTGACTTCATTGGTCAAGTAATTATCCCACACCCTTGCTATGTACTCATTTTTAGTACAAGATACCTCTAGTACACCCCTCTGAGCCTATCTGTTCACATTTCTCTTGATATTTTGGTGGATTGTGAAATATTAACGAAGAACATTCTTTACACCCCACTAAATGTTACACCCAAATCGCCTTAGCCTTCTTTGTATGCACTCATTTTTAGTGCGTTATTGTTACAACATATATGTTAAACCCTTAGTTAATTATCTAGTTGCTTATATGATTGCTAAATCGAGTCATATCTTGTAAATACAGTTTTGGAAAGATTGGGATTTATGGTAGTATTATTATGGAGTAATGGGGAAGAAAGACAAATTATTGCCCCCATATGTACGTTAATATTTAAAGTACTTGATGGGTTTTCGACCAGGTTTTCATATTTATAAAGTCTCGTTTACCTATGGTCCACTTATGCACTCACGCAGTGTACACGGTCATGTGTAGTGTAATAATCGGTAAAATCGAGGTCGTCCCAAGAGCTATGTGAGCGGATTCTAATTAAGTCTAGGTGTCACTGGTTTAAAGATTGAAACGATTATTAAACTAATAATAAGAAATAAAAGCGAAAAGTAAATACTGGTTGTGATCAATAGAGGTAAAGTGTGCTAACCTAATTACTCATCCTATCATGTTATGTTCACGTTTTACTACTTCCAATTGATTCAAGTGGGGTTCAAGTCACTAGGACAACATTTGGTCAGTTTTTCCTAACCTATCGACAAAGGCTTCCACGAGATCAAGATTCTACCCTTGAAAGTCGAGTTGTTTTAGTCCCTAAGCCAAGTCATTAAGTACCCTACATGCAAGATTCGTAACAATGAGTGCCCGGGCTCTAGCATCTTAGACACTCATCCCTAACTTCTTAAGTTCATCCAAGCGACCGGTGATCATTTGGTCAGTTCGCAAGCGAGGAAGGGTCATCAGTTGGTCAATTCTTACCTCCCCAACTCCACCTAACTACTTAGGGTTAGTTGGCCAATTCTCCTAAGCAACTAGATACGACCGCCATTCAAAACTACCGAAGCTAGGGTAACTACCAACGAACTATTCATGCATACACTAGAAACAATTATACAAAAGCATGGCGTAAACAAAACATTTCAAGGAATCATAACTAGGCTAGCACCAAAAGGTGCTTAGCCGATCATATTAAAAGAAACAAAAGATTCAATGTTTAACATAATGAAATACATGAATCGAAAGTGAAAGATAAAATAATCGCTAATGCTTATCGTTAGGGAGTGATTTCTCCCTTGAAGATGGCTCCGTATGCTCCGAAAGATCTGCCTTTGGAACCTTCTTCACGTTCTCTGCTTTTTGGTTATGAGTGGATGATGTGAAATGCAGAAATTAGGGCTGGTATTTATAGGCCCAA